>CM018691.1:119550650-120150650 GCA_009363875.1 Mikania micrantha | reverse complement strand
CTTTTGATATGCTCAGAGTTAGCAAAGGATAAAAGAATTTAAATATAATTCGGCTAATCTTAGTTACGTAGAAATAGAAACAAACATTGATCCTTTTTTCAATTTATTCCTTTTGAAATCAAGAAACTTCAACAACATTGTAGGCTTGAATTAGTTGCTTAAACGTCATGTTGAAATCGTTTGCTTTGATGAATACATTCATAAATCGTTTAACAAAAATCAAATAAAGACTGAGTATTCATATCTATTTAAAAGTCTACCTAATTTCGGGATGAATTCTCCTAAAGTAAGGGAGACTGTAACCTTTAAGGTTTTTGAAATTAAATTTAAAATAAAATTTGTGACAAAGTGGTAAAAAAACAAAAACAAAAGTTATGGAATATTTTAAATTTTTAGTTCATAAATATGCATGTGCATATATATATAGGGTATGGATAATTTGAAAACCACTTTTTATTGTGAAAACCCAGAAAACCTCATGTAAAACATATGTAACAAAACGTAAAAAATAAAACATGTAAAACATACGTAAAAACGTAAAAAGATTCCGTTAGATCTGACGCAGTGTTACGTATATTTTACAACGTAAAAAAATTTATAAAATATTTTTTTTAAATATTTCTTTGGCGCTTTTTTGATTTTTTTTATAAAAATGTGCCAAATAATGTTATAAACCTGTAAAAAAATTTCAAAAAAAAAAAAGTTTGTTTTACATGAGTTTTCAAGGTTTTCACACTAAAATAAGGTTTTCATTTTATTAATCCCCTATATATATGCATGTATGTATGTATAAGAAAAGAAATATACATATATCTGTATCTCTGAAAGAACCTACATACATATTTTACAACTCATATAATTTACTATATACAAACATATTATATATATATATATATATATATATATATATATATATATATATATAAACATGGAATTATATAAATGGATAATAAAATGTGGGAATATGTAAATTATACATATACATACATACATTTATATATATATGTATGTATGTATGTATGTATGTATGTATGTATGTATGTATGTTGGACTAAAAGAACCAATGAGCCTGATCAGAAAAATCTCTAAGTCTCACAGCACTTATAACAACTGAAGAAGAACACAACGGCTGACATTCAATGTACAGAAGATACAAGATCTGAAGAGATATACAACAGCTGAAGTGTAAGTCATCAGATGTTGTAGTGTGTAGTTTAGTCTTCAGTAGTTTTCTTTCAGTTCTTGTAAAAGTATGATGAGTAGTTTACTCATCAGATGTTTTAGTTTATTACTTCAGTAGTTTTATTGCTTCAGTAGTTGTAAGAGAATGTCTTCAGATGTTGTAGACATTCTCAGTAGTTTAGTTATTTCAGTTGTTTTGTTTTGTCTGTTAGGTGTCAACATCATGTGACATCATCAGACGTCACTGTCTTTATATAAGGGCAGTTGACAATTTTGTAATGTAACGAAGTTAGCGAATTGAATGAAATATTCCTTTTGCAGAAACTCTCTCTCTATAACAAAATTGTGCGATTACTGTTTGATTGAATGAACTCTGTTCTTGCTATTATTGTGCTAATTCAATTTTGAATTCCGCTGCTATACTTTAATATTGAATCAATTGAGAACATCTGATCCTACAATTGGTATCAGAGCAGGTTAATCATTGATCGATTAAACAATTGATCTCTGAAACTGCTCAAATTTGTTCTCTAGTTGATCGAATTAGCTGATTAGTAAGAATTTGTTATAGATTGAAGTTTTCTGTTAACTTCTGTTGATTTGTCTTTCGATATAGATCTGTTTTGATTCAATTGATTGAAATTTGCATTAGTTTGTGTGTAATTGTTTGAATCTGTGATCATGACAACTCCAAACAATGATCCGCACAATAGAGGCTCCGCAACCAAGCCTCCGATGCTTGTGCGGAGTGAGTACAACATTTGGCAACGTAGAATGCTACATCACCTGTCGATTAACAGCGCAGGATGTTGGAAATCTGTAGTGCATGGTCCGTATAAACCCATGATCACTGATCCTGAAACTAAACTAATGATTCCGAAACCTTCGGATATGTATTCGGATAAGGATATTAAATTGTTTGAAATTGATGCTAAAGCTCATGGTATTCTGGCCATGGCCTTGCCGAATGAGATTTATTCTGGCTTGATGCATCATGATACTGCTCATGATCTCTGGGTTGCACTGAAAGAACAATTCGGTGGAACGGATGAGGTTTTAGCAAACACTAGAGAAATCCTTGCTCAGCAGTATGAGACCTTTTCTCATAGAAAGGGTGAATCATTGACTCAACAATTTGAGCGGTTCTCATGTTTAATTTCTGAGTTGAAAATGGTTAAGCAAGAATATACTAATAGTCAGATGAATAACAGATTTCTCAGATCACTGCCTGAGAGATGGGACACATACACAATTGTCCTACGCTCTAATGCTAATCTGGAAAATCTATCTCTCACCCAATTACATGGGAAACTCTTAACTTTTGAGAGAGAGGTAGAACAGAAGAGAAAACTGTCTTCATCTGGAAAACTTGCTGATGATTTTGTTCCTGGTAACACTGCTTTGATAGGTCAGGAGTCAGAGTTTAATGGGTCTGAATGTTCTTATGATGAACATATTGATTTTTCTACTAACAATTCTGAACATGCTTTTGTTGGAGTTGATGGTAATGCAGGAAATTATGGTGATAACTTGTGTTTTGTGATGGATGATTTGAAAGGAATTCCGGATGATGATCTAGAGGAGATGGACATTTTGAGTCAAATGGCATTAATCAACATCAGATCACAAAAGTTCTATAAACGAACAGGAAGAAAGTTCCCTGGATTATCTGGCAAAACTAAAGTTGGATTTGACAAAGGGAAGCTGAGGTGCCATAAGTGTCACAGACTTGGTCACTTTGCTAGAGAGTGCAAATCTACTGGTTCTAACTCTGCTGCACCTTTTGTGACTTTTCCAAGCAACAACACATCAAGCAAAGGACCACAATCTTCTGGTACTAGTCAACAACAATTCTATCCAGCTCACTTTGTTCCACAAAATCCTATGCCATATCCATATCCTTGTTTTTACATGCCTCAACCTACACACACTCCAGCATTAATTCCTTCACAATCACCTGCTCTTCCTGATCCCAGCAAATCACAAACCAATCAACAGCCTCAACAACAACATCATCAGAGTTTTTTTACTCCTGGAGTAGTTGATTGGAGTAGCCTACCTGATGATTTATCTGACTTCAACATGCAGCCTTACTCTGAAAATGGTCCACATGGTGGAGACAATCCTTTTGGAAATCTTGCATTGATGGCTATTGATTCAACTGACAACTTTTGTCAATCTTCTTCAACATCACAGGTATCCTCTGAATCCAAAGCTAAGTTGTGTTCAGAGTCTTGTGTTTCAGCATTTGCTTCCATTAGAGAAATCAATGTTGAGTTAATCAATGAGAAGTTGGCTTTAGAAAGGGTCATGACAAAGAATAAAACTGAATTTGAGAAAGTTTTGAATGAAAAAGAGTCTGAAATTTACAAACTCAAGTGTCAATTGTCTGATGAAAAGGCTAGGGTGGAAGTCATGCTTGTAAAACACAATGATTTGAAACAAACACTTGCAGCAACCCAAGTAGAATGTGCAAAATGGGTTGAATCTTGCAAGGGGTTTGAGTTGTTGTTAAACAAGCAAACAACATCCAATGTGAAGTTTGGTATTGGATACAATCACACTGCCCCCCCAGCTGATTATACACCAAAGAATCTTAACTGTGAGTCTGAAGGGGACAGTGTATACCAATTCACCAAGTCCTCAGCAAAGTCTGATGCTGATGAATCATTTGAAAGTGATTCAAGTGCATGCAAATCTGAATCTGAAATTATGGATATTGAAACCTATTCTTATTCTCTTGGATGTACAAATGTTATCCAGGATGACATAGGTCAGGATAGTGTTTTAATTGAGATTGATCCTGATGAAAATGTTTCAAATGAATTAAATTTAAAACTGGTTAAGTCAGATGGGCATGGCACTGGAGAAAATGATGCACGACTTTTAATAAGTCAAAGTCACTCATCAGCAGTTGTTGAAAAAGCTGATACTGCAACAACTGATGATGGTGAATGTGTTGATACTCAAGTGCTGAAGCATAACTCTTCAGATGTTGTCAACACATCAGCTGTTGTCAATTTGTCTACAAATACTGATGTTTCAAATGTACTGAAGAACAAAAATTCAGTCTCTAAGCCATCAGTACTTGTAGACAATCACAAGGAAAAGAAAAAGAGGGTGCCTTGTGAAATTTGTAGGCTGTTTAATCATTCAACTGATGAATGCTGGTACAGAAAAGGTTCTAAATTCAACAAAATCAAGCATAAAAACAAGAACATACTCAAAATGAAACATGAATTCAGTTCAAAGTTTGTACCAGAATCATCAGTAGTTTCAAAATCTGGAAAATCCTTACAAGGAAATAACTCAAGTACATCCAAGAAAGGAAAAGGGATTGTTCCAGATTCAGGGAAACAACA
The DNA here is from genome assembly GCA_009363875.1 of Mikania micrantha. Classification (NCBI taxonomy): domain Eukaryota; kingdom Viridiplantae; phylum Streptophyta; class Magnoliopsida; order Asterales; family Asteraceae; genus Mikania; species Mikania micrantha. Next base: position 120,146,106 of record CM018691.1, on the reverse strand, counting down.
CTTGACAGCATCTCATTTGATTAAAGACACTAAAATGATCAAACACAAAAATAAAAAATCAAGTTCTGATGTGTCTGATGAAATCAAAATTTTAACTCAAAATCATAATCAACTGATGCTAATGATGCAACAACTGATAGGAAAAGTCAATCTGGCAGAGGCATCTGTTGATTCATTTCATAAAAAGAAATCAAAATCAAAAGTCAAAGCAAAATCTTCTGATAAGAATGCTTCAAGTGTTGCTTCAACTGACAATGTTACTTTTGTTTCATCATGTGTTAACAGACCCAAAACCAAAATGGTTTGGGTCCAAAAGTCTAACTAAGTGTGTTGTTGTATGCAGGGTCCTTCAGCATGCCAAAATAGCATCTGGTATGTTGATAGTGGAGGATCCATGCATATGACTGGGTGCAGATCTCTCCTTCATAATTATTTCACTGGAAGGAATGGATTTGTATCCTTTGGAAATGATGCTAAGGGTTACATTATAGGTAAAGGTGTGGTAACAAATGGTGAGATTAGGTTTGATGATGTGAATCATGTTGAGAATCTTAAGTATAATCTTCTGAGTGTTAGTCAAATGTGTGATAAGGGTCATGTTTCTCTGTTCACTAAGCAAGATTGTAGGATTTTATCTTCTGATGTGATGCCTTTGATTGGCAAAGTCTTAGATGAGTATACACTCCTTAAGGCTAACAGAGTGGGAAAGGTATATGCCTTTGATTTATCTAAGAAAATCTCTGTCAAGGGTCATCCTTGTTTATTTTCTAAGGCCTCTTTCCAGGAGTCCAATCTGTGGCATAGAAGATTAGGTCATGTGAACATCAAAAACATGAATCAATTGGTGAAGCATGGATTGGTTAGAGGTCTTCCCTTAAAGGATTTTAGTTGTGATGAGAATTGCACTGCATGCTTGAAAGGAAAGCAACACAAAATCTCTTTTCCTCCAATTGGAGATTCCAAATCCACCAGTTGTTTGCACATGTTGCACATGGATTTATTTGGGCCAATTCAGATAATGTCTATGGCAAAGAAGAAGTATTGTCTAGTCATTGTAGATGACTACTCAAGGTTTGTCTGGACTTTCTTCTTGCACTCAAAAAGTGAGGTTGCCAAGGCTATTATGAACTTTGTGTTGTATGTTGAAAAGCAATATTCTATACCTGTCAAGTGTGTAAGGAGTGATAATGGCACAGAATTTAGAAATCACATTTTAGATGAATTTTATCTATCAAAGGGAATTCAGAGGCAGTACAGTATTCCCAGGACTCCTGAACAAAATGGAGTTGTAGAAAGGAAAAATAGAACCTTGATTGAAGCTGCCAGAACAATGCTGGCTGACTCTGGTCTGCCTTTGACCTTCTGGGCAGAAGCCATCAACACAGCTTGCTATGTGCAAAACAGGGTTCTAGTAAATCAAAGATGGTTGAAAACTCCATATGAAATACTTCACAATCTAACTCCTTTGATTTCCTTCTTCAGAGCTTTTGGGTGTCCATGTTATATCCTTAACACCAAAGATCAACTCACAAAGTTTGATTCCAAAGTTGATGCAGGATATTTTGTTGGATATTCTTCAACTTGCAAAGCTTATAGAGTGTTCAATTGTCGAACAAAGATTGTTGAAGAAACTCTTCATGTTAAATTCAATGAATGTCCCAAAGATCCCATTCCTCAAAATCCTGCTGAAATGTTTGATCTTAACATCTTGCGACATGAATTTCCAGTTGAGCCTAATGTTGAAGCACATGAGGTACTTACTGCAGATCCACCACAAGCTTCTACAGAAACCACACAAGGAAGTCCTGATGATGAAGATGAAAGTACTCATCTGTTCAGATTTAGTGATAATCTGCCACTATCTGCTAAATCTGATGCTCCTCCTGCTCCAGTTGCTGCTCCAAATACAAATGCTGATGAAATTCTGGCATCTTCTAAATCCTTTGAAATTCCTGCTGCTATATTTCCTGAATCTTCTTCAACTGCAGCATCTGTTCCTCCAGCAAACACTTGCACTGATCTTATTCCATATCAAGAACTGAAGGATCATCCATTATCTCAAGTTCTTGGTGATATTTCTGCTGGTGTTTCCACAAGAAGTCAATTATCCAACTTTTGTCTTTATGCTCTATTTGTAAGTCAACAAGAGCCAAAGAACTATCACATAGCACTTAGAGACATTGGCTGGGTGGAGGCAATGCAGTTGGAGTTGTTGCAGTTCAAGAAACAACAAGTTTGGGAGCTGGTTTCTCTACCTCCAGGTAAGTGTGCAATAGGCACAAAATGGGTGCTTAGGAATAAAACAGATGAAAATGGTCAAATCATTAAAAACAAAGCTAGACTGGTTGTACAGGGGTTTTCTCAGGAAGAAGGTATTGATTATGATGAAACTTTTGCCCCTGTAGCCAGACTAGAAGCAATTAGGTTGTTCTTAGCATATGCTGCCTTACATAAACTTAAAGTTTTTCAAATGGATGTCAAAAGTGCTTTCTTATATGGTAAAATAAAAGAGGAAGTGTATGTGTGTCAACCTCCAGGCTTTGAGGACAATAAACATCCTGATTGGGTGTACAAGCTTGATAAAGCTCTTTATGGGCTGAAACAAGCACCTAGAGCCTGGTATGACACTTTATCCACTTTTCTTCTCAAAAATAATTTCACTAGAGGCTCCATTGATAAAACTTTATTCATAAAGAATGTAGGACAGCATAAGCTACTTGTTCAAATTTATGTTGATGACATTATATTTGCTTCATCTGATCTAAAGTTGTGTGATGCTTTCACTGAGCTTATGACCAAAAATTTTGAAATGAGTGCCATGGGGGAACTACAGTTTTTCTTGGGTCTTCAAATTAAACAAAAACCTGATGGAATTTTCATTCACCAATCAAAATACTCAAAAGAGCTGTTAAAGAAATTTGATTTGCAAAACTGTAAACCATGTTCTAACCCCATGAGCAGCACCACACAACTTGATGCTGATCTGAAAGGTACTTCAGTGGATGAAACTCTTTATAGATGTATGATTGGCTCTTTGATGTATCTAACTGCATCAAGGCCAGACATTATGTTTGCCACATGTGTCTGTGCTAGATTTCAGGCTGCACCTAAAGAATCTCATCTGATTGCTGTGAAAAGAATTTTCAGATACTTACAGGGTACTCAATCTCTGGGAATATGGTACTCCACTGGACATTCCTGCAAGCTAGTTGCTTTTTCTGATAGTGACTATGCAGGATGCAAACTATCAAGAAAATCTACTTCTGGTGGGTGTCAATTTCTAGGAAATTGTCTGGTTTCTTGGCAAAGTAAGAAACAAACATCTGTAGCCACTTCCACTGCTGAAGCCGACTACATTGCTGCTGCAAGTTGTACTTCACAAATTCTCTGGCTTCAGTCTCAACTCTTAGATTATGGCATCAAAGAACTGAAGACACCATTGTTAATGGATAGTGCTTCAGCTCTTTGTATTGTCAAGAATCCAGTTCAGCACTCTAGGACTAAACACATTGAGATCAGACATCATTTTATAAGAGATTGTTATGAAAAGGGTCTGATTGATCCAAAGTTTGTTCCTAGTGCTGATGAGCTTGCAGACATCTTTACTAAGCCTTTAGACACCTCAACTTTTCAAAATTTAGTTCTAAGGCTTGGTATGCTGCAACTTGAATAGGTTGGTTTTTCATAAAATAAATTTTAATTTCTTTTCAAAAACCCAAAAATATTTTCAATTGTTCTTTTCAAATAAATTTTTTTTACCTTGAAACTTTTTGATATTTTCAGTATATACTGATACATATCAAAAGTACTGATTCAAGGAAAGATATGACCTTTTCTAATACTCTAAGTTACAAGTACTGATGAGTATTGATTCACTAAGTACTGAAGGTCAAACAATGTTTACAAGTTCTGATGAACAACTTGTTTACAAGTGCTGATGAACACATTGTTCACAAGTTCTGATGAACAAAATTTCCACAAAGTCTGATGAACAACTGATGAAAACAACTGCCGAACAAAATTGTCGACAACACCTGATGAGTAATTTTAACTCTTCAGTTGTTTTAACCTCTGTTGTTTTCTCTATTTAACTCAACCTTCTTCAGTTGTTTCATTATCACTTTCTCAGAACTTTCCATCTTTTTCAAAAACCTATTTTCCCTCTCCAGTCTTTGCATCCATGGCGTCCATAACCTTGAAACCGCGTCATAACTCCATTGCCTATCTGACCAAATCCTCTTTCTGGTCAAAGTTTGATGAAGCTGTGGATTTGATGAATGCTTCTCAATTCAAAACTGCTTTTCTCATCAATCCAACCCTATATGTCGACTCTATTCATCAATTCTGGATGAATGTGGAACTGATCAATGTTGGCACAGGAGTAATCTCTCTTCGGTCCATTGTCAATGGTCATAACGTGCACATAAGCCCAGCTGAACTGAGGGAGGTTCTTCAGCTCGATGATGCTAATCTGGTCACCCAATTTCCTAAGAGCGCAACTGACCTCTGTTTTACACGTCATGAATACCAGGGTGACTTGAGTGACTCAACAGTTTTCAAGAAGCACTTCAATGACCCAGAGCGCCTGATATTTCATATGATCAACATATGTTTGGCTCCAAAGTCTTCTTCATGGGACCAAATGTCTTCCAGGTGGCAACAGGTATTGTATTCAATCCTTGAATCTCAAAAATTAAATTTTTCTCAAATTCTGTTTTCTGAATTAACTGAACATGCTGCTAAGCCTGTTTCTTCTAGATGGCTACTATATCCACGTTTTATCATGGCCATCATAGAGAAACAGCTTCAGCAAAATGGCCTTGTTGGTCAGGGGATCTCTGCTCCAGCAGTTTTGTTGGAAGTATATTCCCGACACAACTCTAACCTTACTCTAAAAGAGGCTGCCCGAAAGCTAAAACCCAAGCAGAGGGAACCCACAGTCTCCACTTCTACTTCCAAATCCAAAGTCCCCACCTAACCAAAATCCAAAAAGCCCAAAAAGGCTGCTCAGGGAAATGAGTCCCCTGAGTCTGCCCATGCCTCACCAAGGCATGACATGGTCACTGGGAGTAGTCAACCAGTGGTCCATCAGACTCTACCAGCTCAAACCGCCCAGGTTTCCTCTCAACAGGATCCTGGAGCAACCATTGTAGGGGCAGACACCTCTCTAGAACCTCTTTCATTTGAAAAGGTTTCTATTGAACAGCACCAATCTCCCCGGGTGCACTCTCTTTCAAAGCCAATTCCTATGGAAACCACCCCAGATAGCCCCACTTTTGTTATTGACAACATCCTGGATCAGTTGAACACTCCTATCCCCTCCCAGACACCTATCACTACTGGGATTATCTCCAACATTGAGGGGGAGGATCAAAGTGTCTCTGATATCCCACAGGATTATGACTACCACATCAGATCTCCTAGTGTGGAAAGAGAGATTCTGATATCTGACAAGGCTGCTACTTCATCACCTCCATCATTTGGAGTGATTGATAGTGGTACCATTGCTAAGACCTTGTCAGAGGCAACAACTGATGAAGGGGTTACCCCTGAGGTTGGAAGTCCCCAGTACCAAGAAAAAGGGGCACCTGATCATGTTGAGCCACACTCAACTCAGGTAGATCCTGATATTCTCAGGAGGTCAGATGATTCCGCTAAGGCTGATGATGACCAAAGCACACTTGCTGAGGTTCTGAAACAGAATCAAATCCTTGAGGCTGAGGTTTGTAGACTCAATGAGCTACTCACCAAAATTTCCAAGGACAAAAGTCCATCTTCCCCAATTACCCCACAAATGGCACCTTCTCATCCTGAAGGTCACCCAAACACTTCCACCACTACTTCACAATTTGACAAGCCTCCAGCCACTGCTTCAGGCACTAATCCTTTGGGTTCTAGCCCCCCAGAGGCATTAGCTGCTGCCCTTCTAACTGTCATCCCTCTCATCACTCCTTTACTAAAAACCATCATTGCCCAAGCCCTTGATGAGAGGCTACCCTCCAAATCTCAAATTCAGCAGATGGTAGATGATGCTGTGACTGCCAGACTTACAACTCTTCATACTCCTTCTTCCCCTGCAGCCAAAAAGGGGGAGTTAGGAACAGAGTCAGTCACAACTTCAGCTTCCAAAAGGCAAAGGTCTGACAATGAAGATATTGCTTCTGAATGGTCTCCTGCCATTCAAGTGACATACAAGAGACAGAAGAAGAGTAAAACTGCTGAGGTTGTCAACAGGGCTGATGAGGAGATTGAACATGTAAATGTTGGTGATAAAGAAGCTGAGGTAAGCATTGAGAAGGTAAGTACTGAACAAGTTACAACCTCTGATGTACAAGAAACTGAACAAGAGGAGATGCAAGAACAAGAAGTTCAAACTCAGAGGGTTGAGGTTGAGAAATCTTCAGAAAGTGTTGAGGTAAGGGCTCCTCTAAAGAAAAGAAGGCAACTGAGAATTGAGGAAGATTCAGATGAGGAAGACAGGATGCCTATCTCTATAGTCATTAAAACAAAGGTTCAAAAGCCTGATTCAGCAACAACTGGGTCAGATTTGGCCATTCAAAAGAAGAAAGTAACTTTACCTGCCAAATATGTGCCTGAGAAGCCACTGGTGTTTGGTCAACATCCAATGATCACACCCGAGTCTAGAATGTTGGCAGTAAAAGTGAAGCTTGAAGAAGAAGAGAACCAGAAACATCATGATGAGCAAATCTTAAAGATGGTTGACAAGGATTATCCTCAGACATCAACCATTATTGCAATGAAGAAAGAAGCTCAAAGGTTGTATGCTCTGAGGTTCACCTACCAGTATAGGAAGGAACAAATTAGAATGTGGCCTGATCCAAGAATCATTCACAGGATACACAAGAAAGAAGCCCCAGCATCTTATGCCAGAAGAATCAGAAGGGTCTTAAGTGCTGACATTATGCTAGGGTCAGTACTTGATCCTTGGGAGATAATCAATGACTTCAAGAGTGTGTACAACTCTGGCTCAAAAGCTCCAAAGTTTATAGAAAACAAAATGATCAAGAAAGGCTTGGTATATAGGAAACTTGAAAATGTTCAACAAAATGAGCTTTCTCTGTTTTTGGAAGGGAAGCATCCTGATGAGTTTGTATACAGAGAAATTACTAGAGTTGAGCTGAATGATGGGACAACGGCCAGGTACTTGTCTGAGTATTATGGACCTGAGTCCTTCTTTGAAGGTGAACCTGAGAGGCTGACTCCAGAAGAGAAGGTAATACTGCTTGAGGCATATGTCAGGGAGTCCTTCAGGTTAGTATATAATCAATAGCTTTAATGAGAGGGGTTAATGCTCATAGTCCATTTCCCCAATGGAGTTCCCTCTCATATTTTGCTTGTTAGATTTTTTGGAAGCTGTTGATTATCAGGCATACACTTTAACTGGTCATTTTGATACTGATCTCAAAGAAAAAGACTTATCTTTCAGCCTGGGAGTAAATAAGTGAGACCATAAATAAATTAGAGGTTTTTGGCTGCATTGGTTCAGGGGGAGTTTGTTGGACTAAAAGAACCAATGAGCCTGATCAGAAAAATCTCTAAGTCTCACAGCACTTATAACAACTTAAGAAGAACACAACGGCTGACATTCAATGTACAGAAGATACAAGATCTGAAGAGATATACAACAGCTGAAGTGTAAGTCATCAGATGTTGTAGTGTGTAGTTTAGTCTTCAGTAGTTTTCTTTCAGTTCTTGTAAAAGTCTGATGAGTAGTTTACTCATCAGATGTTTTAGTTTATTACTTCAGTAGTTTTATTGCTTCAGTAGTTGTAAGAGAATGTCTTCAGATGTTGTAGACATTCTCAGTAGTTTAGTTATTTCAGTTGTTTTGTTTTGTCTGTTAGGTGTCAACATCATGTGACATCATCAGACGTCACTGTCTTTATATAAGGGCAGTTGACAATTTTGTAATGTAACGAAGTTAGCGAATTGAATGAAATATTCCTTTTGCAGAAACTCTCTCTATAACAAAATTGTGCGATTACTGTTTGATTGAATGAACTCTGTTCTTGCTATTATTGTGCTAATTCAATTTTGAATTCCGCTGCTATACTTTAATATTGAATCAATTGAGAACATCTGATCCTACAATGTATGTATGTATGTATGTATGTATGTATGTATGTATGTATGTATGTATGTATGTATGTATGTATGTATGTATGTATGTATGTATGTATGTATGTATGTATGTATGTATGTATGTATGTATGTATGTATGTATGTATGTATGTATGTATGTATGTATGTATGTATGTATGTATGTATGTATGTATGTATGTATGTATGTATGTATGTATGTATGTATGTATGTATGTATGTATGTATGTATGTATGTATGTATGTATGTATGTATGTATGTATGTATGTATGTATGTATGTATGTATGTATGTATGTATGTATGTATGTTGTTAGTACACTTTGTAATAGGTTGCATTCAAATTGTTAAGTTAAGTTAGGTTTGATGCTAGTTTAGTCTGGCCCACGAACCTAGGCATGCGTATGTAAAGGTTCGGCGAACCTAGAGTCTTGCTTTGTAAAGGTTCGTCCAGCGAACCTGTTGGTTCGTCTGGTGAACCTAATGGTTCAGATAGGTTTGGCCAAGTGTCTTATATATTGCAGGTTTGTCTAATTTTTGTGGTGTAAGTGACATAACCTGTGTTTATCAGTTTGGTGTGATTGTTATAGAACTGTGTGTTCTTATTGTTTACTCTTGTAATCCATTTCAATATCAATGAAGAGAATGTTTATTAGATTGATTGTATTGTCTTTGATTCATATAGATTCTATCTAGATTCTGCATAGATTGAATTGTTAATAAAATTCTAGTGACAGATCCAAAGCATTCTACAGTGGTATTAGAGCTTTTGGAGGAGTTCTATACAAGTTTTTGAAGACTATCAATCACCCTTGAAGATTCTGAAATGGCTAGAGTTTGATTTTCAGGTTCTGAACGTATTTCTGATATTTCACATTTTGCTGGTTGAAATCAAAGATTTTTCGTCAAAAACAGTAAGTTAGAAGGTTTGAAGCTTTGAAGGTTTTCCCTCCAGATTTTGAAGACTTTCCTGCCAAAATTTTCAAGTCTAAACTACAGGTTCGTCTCGATGAACCTGGTTAATTCTTAGCTGAAATCTAAAGGTCGTGAAGGTTCGTGAGACGAACATATTCAGATTGAGGTTCATGTGTTAAAAGGTTTGGAGAGGTTCGTTGGAAAGGTTTTCAATAGGTTCGTTGCTTTAAAAGGTTTTTGCCAAAGGTTGGTTTGTCAAAAAGGTTCGTTGCTCAAGATTTGAAGAAGGTTCGTTGACTAAGGTTCGTTGAGTCAAAGTTTGAAGAAGGTTCGCCTGATTCATAGGTTCGTGAGCTTGTAAAAAGAGTAATAGGTTCGCTGACTAAAATTTAAAACATGGCGGATATGTTTGCAGCAGTTGCTAATCAGAATTCAAAGATTCAGAGTATTTTCATTAGTGAAACTGAGTCAGGAAGCGCAAACAAAGTACCAAAACTACTTGATTTGCCTGATAATGAGAACTGGAAAGGTCGGTTTGAGACACATTTCAATGGTACTGACACAAATCGTTGGGAAAGAATCTTATCACCATATGAACGACCAAAGGTGGTTGGAATGGATCTAGATCAAACTCTTGATCGATTGGATGTTGAACAAAGAAAGAAATATAATTCTGAGAAGAAAGCATATTGGATGTTAAGTCAAGATATTCCTAATCAAATTCTTCATCAATTTGATGAACATAAGACATCATACGGATTATGGAATGCTTTGAAGGCGAGAGTGGAGGGAAACACCAAACTCAAGAAAATGAAAGCCACTTATTTGAGAAAAGAATTTGAGAATTTCAACTACATAGGCAATGAGAGTCTTGATGATTTGATCACAAGATGTCGACATTTGTTGATAGAAGTTCGTAAGTGTGGTATTGAGTATTTAAAAGAAGAGAAGATAAATTGTTTTGCAGATGCTTTGCCAGAAGGTGGAATTCATTGGTGTTGATTTTGAGGGAGAATCTTCCAAGAATGACACTTGTGGAATTTATTAAATATTCAGAAGAACAGGAAATAAAGGATAAAAGAAAAGCTAGAAGAGTTAATGTAACACATGATCCTTCACTTTATGGTGCATCTGTTGTTACACCTCCTGTTCAGTCAGCAAAAATACAAACAACTTTTGTTTCAAGTACTACTGAGAGTACTTCTGTACCATCTGCATCTACTAGCTCAAGTTCATCTTATTCTGGGAATGAGAAAAAGTCTAATTCTTCATCTGCTACTCCAATTCAATTGAATACAACAAATCTGGGAAAGGTGTCTGTGGAGGCTGTCAGAGATCATATGTCAATACTTTTATGTGTTGTTAGTGCTTATGATGAACAGATAGCTGGAAGGATAGAAAATTCTAATCTCACTTTTGAAGATTATGAGCAGATAGATGATGATGAAATGAAATTGATTGATACTCAATGGGCTTCGGCTAGTGCAATGTCACACCCCGAGCCGGCGGGAACGGATCATGTTTTCCCGTCGGGAGGAAGGTTCCCGGGGCGCGATATCTTGGATGATAATCAATTGATCAGATTGTTTACATAGCACATGATAGTATAAATGAGAAATGCTAACACATCCATGATATAGAATTACAAGATTAAATTACAATGTATCGTTCATAATTTAATCGACTAAATCTATCAAAAGAATCAATATAACTATATCTTGTATATGTACAAGATATACAAAAGATGATTCATTGTTCTTGTCACGAAAAGCATGCAACACAAAATAAAGCTAGGTCTTCTAAAAGTCCACTAGCTTAATCCTTGCATGTAAGTAGCTACACCTGTTCATCACCTGAGAAAACATGTATTTAAACAAAGTCAACACTAGGTTGGTGAGTTCATAAGTATGTTAATTGAAAACCTTGATTCATTCACATGCACAATCACAATGTATATAATGTTACTTGTATGTCATTTGTTCACTTGTTCACCCACTAGCTTCTCAATATTTATATTTACAAGTGATATTTCATCCTAGTAGTGATGCTTATATATAGGGCATATGTAGGGGAACTAAGCCCCAGCCAACATCCCACCACATCACTACTAGAACTCCACACAACTTGCAATACAACTATCGATTTCCATTCCCAATCCACTTGTCCATATCATTCTTGAATCACCTGTGATAACTTGTATAGAATAATATAATGATGTAATTGTAGTTATCGAACCAAAGTTTAGATAACCATTATATGTTAAGGATATTAGATTTATCAAATCTGTTCCTTGTATTATTCTATATTGGTAGGGTTAACTGTTGTTTCACTTTTAAATATTAAGATGTTAGTTAACCACTTGTAATTTGTTCTTGAACTATAGTGCATAGAGCCTAAAAGGAATCCATTGACATCCTCACGTAATCAGATCTCAATGCATCCGATTTACCTCTACCACTTTGTAAACCATAGAACTCATCGAAACAGTTACTAGCAATATGACATGAGAATATACATTACTCAGTCTACTAGTCAACAAGAAACGATGGATTAATTACTTATCACTGCAGATTAATATCACCATGTGTCGCTTTCCAGAACCTGACTTGAAGTCGCCCTGTCACCGGTCATACGTTGCCGGCCAATAAATCAATACGATCAACATACTAGCCCTACAAGCTAGAGGTTTGTCAAACCTATGGTACCACTATGCTATCGTCGGTTTAGTCACGTCAAACTAACTGGTCAGCGAATTAAAGGGGCTTAAATGATCAACTTGTACAATTGGCACATGATTGAAGTGATATAATACAACAGGTCAATAGTAACTAATTGTAATTGTATTCATCTGTATTATTGTTCTTATTGTCATATGTTCTCCATGATATTAACAAAGTTAAATAAGAACTTGTCTTATTACATTATGTTAATTATTTGAGTGAATGATGTTGTTATCATGAAGTTACATTATCATGATTATCATTCTTTGTTCCATGTTCTCTTGTAATATGTATTGAGTTGTAAAGCTAAGTGTTAAAAGGACTTGTCCTATTACACTTACTTAACTCTTGTATCGAATGTTAATACAAAGATATGTAATATCTTTATAACATTCATATGTTTGCTTGTAATTGTTCCAATGTCTGCTTATGTAAGAATAACTGAGTGTTAAAAGATAAAATCTTAAAACTATATAATTCTAATGTACTGATGAATTAATAAGATATATTATCTTGTTCATCTGATTATCCCTGTCATGTCATCATCATACAAGCATGCATATAATGATAAGCGATAATAAACAGTTAAGTATTATCTAAATCAAAGTATAAATAACATGTTAAGCAAAAATTTTAAATGAATAAAAAGTAAACATGTTTCTCAGCCCCGAGAGTTTAAAATCAGTTAAGATTAAAGTAAAAGGGGCATATGAACTCACCTTGTAGTTGTAGGGTTGACTTAGCTTAAAAGAAGAATGCACGCGCTCTTGTTTGTACTTGAGTTTGCTTTCACAATCCTGTATTGATTTCACGTTGTTTTCGACTCATAAGTATCACTTATTTAAATTTTATGTGTGTGTATGTGTTGGCCTTACTTTGACTAGCACTTGTGACTCATGACCCCCAGTCGGCCCAATTTGCTTATTAGTGATGTCGTTAACCCTTTTGTTTTGATATGTATAAAGAAGTATTAGATAACAAAACTTAGGTTTTAAAATCAAAAGTTATTCATCTTTAATTTAACCTATTAAATCCACAATGAAGATTGTTTTTAAATTCGTTGGGCCGAATGTTGGATAATTCGTATTTCATCTATTGTTTTGAGTCCAAGATTTGTGTGTGGGCCACTATTGGGCCGAAACAATGAATTGGGCCAAATTCAATTGATGTGTGTCGAAGGGTTGTTTGGTATTGGGCCGAAGGGATCCTTGATGGGCCTCGTGTGTAAGTGGGCCGGTTAGAACATTGGGCTAAGGAGTTGGGCTGCGGATGAAATTCGGCCGAAACAAAGGGATAGCCAAAGGGTTAGTCGTGGGCTAAGATATCCCATAGGCCGAATTACTTGGGCCAGTTAGTATCTCATCGACCACATGAGATTATTGGGCCAGTAGTTAAACACAAATTAAGCCCAAGAAGGCTTCGGCCGAGAAGGACATCCGAAGGGTTCGTGAGGGTGTATAGGTTCGGGAGGTTGATACACACAGGTTCGGCTAGGTTTCTCTAGGTTCGTGACTATGAGGTCCACGTCGCAGCAAGGTTCGCAGCCCCATGAGATTCGGTGATCAGAGAGGTTCGCCGGAAGGTTGTAGGTTCGTTGTTCGACTAGAAAGGTTCGGCTATATGTTGGCCATGCAGGTTCGTCAATGGTTCGTTCTGGGTGATGGAAGGTTCGCCTGAGCTACAGCAGGTTCGGCGAGGGTGATGAAGGTTCGGTGTTAAGGGTTGTCGCACCAAGGTTCGCTGCTGTGGGATGGTTCGGCCTTGCATCTCTCAGGTTCGTGAGTAACATCAATGGTTCGTGAGTCGCCATGAAGGTTCGTGTGAAGGAGAAGGGTTCGGCAGGTGAGTGACCTAGCCACAAAGGTTCGTGAGCAGGCACCACCCTTGGGTTCGCTGGACCTGCAACAAGGTTCGGCCGATGTTGTTACCTAGGGTTCGGCCACTAAACCCACGAACCTTGTTCACCATCTTCTTCATCACTCGATCTAGGCTATCACAAGGCTTTTCCCATGTCGTTTGTGTACCAACAAGAGTTTTCAGAGATGTAGGGTTCGAAGGGAGAGGTTGGGACCGGTTAATAGTCGTGGCCGAACAAAACACCCATAAAACCCTATTTTCGTGGATTTTCACAGCCTCATACCTCGTTTTTGGCTGAATAGATCTTCAGATCCGTTGTACTTTCATGTAGAGGACATCAAGAGCTTCACGTGGGTTCAAGAATCATCGATTTTCGTTGAGAAACGAGGAAGATATGGACCTTGGAAGCTCTAAAATGGTGGTGGGAGATGGGTTCCGGATTTTTTTTTGAGAGAGAGAGATGTAGGTGGTGAAAAATGAGGGGAAACTCTCATTTAGAGTTTTTATATCACGTGTAGTGTTCGGGTTCATTTCGGTTGATCGGTTCGAGATTTCGTCGCGTATTCGGAACATTACGCGTACATAATTGTAATAAATAAAAGAAGATTATTCTAATTAATTGATGAGTTTCAAAATTGTAAAAAATGTTAAATATCTTATTTTATTAAATTAATCTCGTTCGTGTCGTGTTTTCGTTTTCGTTTTGTCGGATCGCGTCACCATCGCGCGTATTCGTTCGAATCGTCATTCAAACGAATACGTCGATGGTTTGGCTTTCAGACTTTTGTTTTCAACTTGTCAGTCATCATTTCAGAACGTTAAACTCACATATATGTTTGTGTGAATCGTCACCCACGCAAACACACTGTCAGTTTGTTATTCTGAAACGACACTGCAATTTATGTTTGAATTGTGTTTCCTCACTGTCATACTCAACTAAACACCCTAATATCACATTGTTTTCACCTTGAATTGTCAGCCATTTGATTCCTGTCATCTATGGATATCAGATCGCAACCGATTTGTTTTTTTGTCATTTGCTTGAACATCGTTGTTTCTCATGTTTAGTTGTGTTAACTGTACTTAGGTTTTCACTTAAATACACACAACTAATGTTTCAATTGAGTGTTGTACTTACAGTATTTATGTTTACACAAAAATACATACAACTGTTTCTTGTAAATCTGAATTCTGTTAGTACAAATACTGTGTATACACATGAAATCACACGTAGTTACTGTTGAAAGTACATGCACCGTACGGACTTGCCGGCCGGTCTGGTACTAGTTGTCACAGTCTCCCCTTGTTAAAGAAATTTCGTCTCGAAATTTAAGCGTAAAGGTCGGGCTTACTTCTCGAACAGGTGGGGACACTTTGCCTTCATGTTATCCTCGCGCTCCCAGGTAAATTCTGGTCCACGCTTGGAGTTCCATCGAACCTTTACAATAGGGATACGGCTTCGTTTCAGTCTCTTGACTTCACGTTCCATAATCTCTACAGGCTCTTCGATGAAATGTAATTGCTCGTCAACTTGTGTTTCCTCCAATGGTATGATCAATGTTTCGTCCGGTAAGCACCTCTTGAGATTTGGTACATGAAACACATCGTGTACTCCACTGAGTTCATCAGGGAGTTTGAGTCTGTATGCTACAGGACCTATGCGTTGAGTAATCTCAAACGGTCCGACATACCTAGGTGCTTGCTTGCCTTTAGCCCCAAATCGAACTACGCCTTTCCATGGGGACACTTTCAACATGACTCGGTCACCCACATCGAATTCCAAAGGCTTGCGCCGTTTTTCTGCGTAACTCTTTTGGCGGCAACGTGTTGCTTGTAATCGTTGTTGTATCTGGGCTATCTTATCAGTAGTTTCCTGAATAAGTTCAGGCCCAGTGATTCTGTTGTCTCCCACTTCGGTCCAACAAATTGGAGACCGACATTTTCTACCATAGAGTGCTTCAAATGGAGCACATCCGATGCTGCTGTGGTAGCTATTGTTGTAAGAGATGATAAGTGGTAAGTGTGTGTCCCAACTTCCACCGAAGTCTAGGATGCATGTTCTCAACCTATCCTCTAGGGTTTGAATGGTGCGCTCACTTTGTCCATCCATTTGTGGATGATAAGCGGTGCTCAAGTTATCACTTGTCCTTAAGGATTGTTGTAATGATTGCCAGAACCGCGATGTGAATCGACTGTCCCGGTCTGAAATAATAGACAATGGCACTCCGTACCTCACTACTATTTCATCGTTGGCAGGAAATGAGCGGACTTGGTCAATCTATCAATGATGACCCAAATCAAATCGTGTCCACTGGAAGTGCGGGGTAGCTTGGTAATGAAATCAATGGCTATCTGTTCCCACTTCCATTGTGGTATCTCCGGTTGCTCTAGCAAACCTGAAGGTATCTGGTGTTCTGATTTGACTTTGGCACATGTGTTACATTTGCCAACATAAGTGGCAATGTTTTTCTTCATACCCGGCCACCAATAAAATGACCTAAGATCTTGGTACATCTTATCGGCACCAGGATGAACTGAATAACGTGTCTTGTGTGCCTCATCAAGTATGAGTGTTCGAAGTTCATCTACTACTGGAATCCAAACACAATCCAGATAGTAGATAACTCCATCTTGTTTTGTCTTGAATTGCTTCTCTGCTCCACAATCGAGCTCGCGTTTCACGTTGTTTCTTGCCACTGCTTCTTGTTGTGCTTTTAGAATGTGATCTCTTAGACTTGTTTGCACAGTCATTTCCATTGCGCGAACACGTAAGGGTTTGACTCTTTCCTTTCGGCTCAAAGCATCTGCAACAACATTTGCTTTGCCCGGATGGTATTTGATCACACAATCATAATCATTCAGGAGCTCAACCCAACGTCTCTGTCTCATGTTAAGCTCCTTCTGATCAAATATATGCTGTAAACTCTTATGGTCTGTGAAGATAGTGCATTTGGTACCATAGAGGTAGTGTCTCCAAATCTTTAAAGCAAAAACAACAGCTCCCAGTTCGAGATCGTGTGTCATGTAATTCTTCTCATGTATCTTCAGCTGTCGTGAGGCATAAGCAATGACTTTGTCTCGTTGGATCAATACACATCCGAGTCCCTGATGGGAAGCGTCACAGTAAACTACAAAGTCATCATTGCCTTCTGGGAGTGTTAAGATTGGAGCATTGCACAATCTTTGTTTCAGTGTCTGGAATGCCTCCTCTTGTTTATGAGTCCACAAAAAAGGTTCAGACTTCTGTGTGAGCTTGGTGAGAGGCAAGGCTATCTTAGAGAAATTCCAGATGAATCTCTTGTAATAACCTGCCAATCCCAAGAATGATCGAATCTCTGTAGGTGTTGTAGGCACATCCCAGTTCTTGATTGCCTCAATCTTGCCAGGATCCACATGAATACCATTACTGTTAATCACGTGACCCAAGAACTGAACTTCTCTTAACCAGAATTCACACTTGGAGAATTTGGCATAGAGTCGTTCCTCTTTTAGGAGTTCCACGACTGTCTTGAGGTGTTGTTCATGTTCCTTCTCGTTCTTTGAATAAATCAGTATATCATCAATGAAGACGATAACAAACTGATCTAAATACGGCTTGCACACCCGGTTCATCAAATCCATGAACACTGCCGGTGCGTTTGTCAATCCAAATGGCATCACCATGAATTTGTAACGACCATATCGGGTACGAAAGGCCGTCTTTGGTATGTCTTCCTCTTGAATCCGAAGCTGATGATAGCCTGATCTCAGGTGTATCTTTGAAAAGTATTGTGCTCCCTGTAACTGATCAAACAAATCATCAATCCTCGGTAATGGGTACCGATTTTTGATGGTGAGTTTGTTGAGTTCTCTGTAATCAATGCACATCCTGAAAGTTCCATCCTTCTTCTTCACAAAAAGAACCGGAACTCCCTACGGGGAAAAGCTCGGTCGGATGAATCCTTTATCGAGTAGCTCTTGCAATTGGTTGGACAACTCCTGCATCTCTGATGGTGCAAGTCTGTAAAGGGACTTGGCTACAGGAGTCGCTCCCGGAATCAAATCAATTCGAAACTGCACTGATCTCTCGGGTGGCAGTCCCGGTAAATCATCCAGAAATACGTCTGCATAGTCTCTCTCAATTGGCACGTCTTGAATCTTGGTTGCATTCGTGCACCATATCATTCTGATACAACGTTTCACTTGATCTCCATAAATCTCCGGAATTTGATCGTTCTCTATTCAAGCGTAGATATTAATTATACTAAATCCTATTATCTAATTGGCACCTAGTTAATCTATAATTATTCTTAGTCATGTTACTAATTACTTATAATATATAATCTTAATATCCTACATAATTTAAACACGCATGGTAAAAAGGACATACCCTCGAAGTCATCCGACTCCGCGTGTACATCTGGTGCTGGTAAAGCGAGTAGTTCCTCGATAATGGTTGGTGCGGCTGGAACCGTTGAAGTGGTTGGAGGCTTCCTCCTGGGGCAGTCTCTTGCGAAATGTCCAAGTATTCCGCAGGTGTAGCAGTGGTGATTGCTTTGAGAGAAAGTAGATGTACTTGCTCTCTGCTTCTGATTCTGTGTTGGAAGATTTCGGCATTCCTGAAT
Organism: Mikania micrantha; assembly: GCA_009363875.1. Lineage (NCBI taxonomy): Eukaryota > Viridiplantae > Streptophyta > Magnoliopsida > Asterales > Asteraceae > Mikania > Mikania micrantha. The sequence continues at coordinate 120,127,890 of CM018691.1, read as the reverse complement.
CAGGTGTCCTTTCTTCCCACAGCTCAGACAATGCTTACATAGCTTGTTCCTGGCATGATGAAATCCACACTTGTTACACTTTGGATGATTACCAATGTATTGATGAGGAGTCAATGTCGTTGAGGTTTTGCAATAAACAGCCCAGTGTCCTGTCCTACCACAACGGGTACACTGTCGACTTTGGTTTTTGCCATAGTGATGATATTGACAGAGTTGGCAGAAAGGGGCCGTCCCATCATAGTTTTCGTTACTCTTTTTAGACAAGTCCGGCATGACTTGACTGATCGGAATGGCCTCGGTGTAGCTCGCAGATCTCTTCTGCTTTTTAGCAGGATGATGTTTGCGTTTCTTGCTGGTGTCACATTTCGCAGGTTCTTTTCCTTTGGTGGTGGCAGGTGGAAAAGTCCTAGCATACTCATCGCTGCTCCTGATCCTATTGATGATCTCAGGAATGATTGCAACCAACAGCTTAGTGATCAAGGTTGCCAGTGCAGCAGTCGCTGGTTCCACCTCATGTGGAGGAGGATGAGGTGGTGATGGTGGTTGTCCCTGTGACATGTCAATCCTAACCGAAAAATCATCGGTTAGTATTTATGCACAAATGATGTAACGTATGCAAGGAATCCTGTGTCCTGTGTTTTCTACTTGAGGATCCCTAGGTTATAGTCTAGGCCAAACCGTTTGAAACAAGATGACCTATATTTCTCTATAACCATGGCTCTGATACCAATCTGTCACACCCCAAGCCGGCGGGAACGGATCGTGTTTTCCCGTCGGGTGGAAGGTTCCCGGGGCGCGATATCTTGGATGATTATCAATTGATCAGATTGTTTACATAGCACATGATAGTATAAATGAGAAATGCTAACACATCCATGATATAGAATTACAAGATTAAATTATAATGTATCGTTCATAATTTAATCGAGTAAATCTATCAAAAGAATCAATATAACTATATCTTGTATATGTACAAGATATACAAAAGATGATTCATTGTTCTTGTCACCAAAAGCATGCAATACAAAATAAAGCTAGGTCTTCTAAAAGTCCACTAGCTTAATCCTTACATGTAAGTAGCTACACATGTTCATCACCTGAGAAAACATGTATTTAAACAAAGTCAACACTAGGTTGGTGAGTTCATTAGTATGTTAATTGAAAACCTTGATTCATTCAAATGCACAATCACAATGTATATAATGTTAGTTGTATGTCATTTGTTCACTTGTTCACCCACTGGCTTCTCAATAGCTATATTTACAAGTGATATTTCATCCTAGTAGTGATGCTTTTATATAGGGCATATGTAGGGGAACTAAGCCCCAGCCAACATCCCACCACATCACTACTAGAACTCCACACAACTTGCAATACAACTATCGATTTCCATTCCCAATCCACTTTTCCATATCATTCTTGAATCACCTGTGAAAACTTGTATAGAATAATATAATGATGTAATTGTCATTATCGAACCGAAGTTTAGATAACCATTATATGTTAAGGATATTAGATTTATCAAATCTGTTCCTTGTATTATTCTATATTGGTGGGGTTAACTGTTGTTTCACTTTTAAATACTAAGAGTGTTAGTTAACCACTTGTAATTTGTTCTTGAACTATAGTGCATAGAGCCTAAAAGGAATCCATTGACATCCCCATGTAATCAGATCTCAATGCATCCGATTTACCTCTACCACTTTGTAAACCATAGACCTCATCGAAACAGTTACTAGCAATATGACATGAGAATATACATTACTCAGTCTACTAGTTAACAAGAAACGATGGATTAATTACTTATCACTGCAGATTAATATCACCATGTGTCGCTTTCCAGAACCTGACTTGAAGTCGCCCTGTCACCGGTCATACGTTACCGGCCAATGAATCAATACGATCAACATACTAGCCCTACAAGCTAGAGGTTTGTCAGACCTATGGTAGCACTATGCTATCGTCGGTTTAGTCACGTCAAACTAACTCGTCAGCGAATTAAAGGGGCTTACATGATCAACTTGTACAATTGGCACATGATTGAAGTGATATAATACAACAGGTCAATAGTAACTAATTGTAATTGTATTCATCTGTATTAGTGTTCTCATTGTCATATGTTCTCCATGATATTAACAAAGTTAAATAAGAACTTGTCTTATTACATTATGTTAATTATTTGAGTGAATGATGTTGTTATCATGAAGTTACATTATCATGATTATCATTCTTTGTTCCATGTTCTCTTGTAATATGTATTGAGTTGTAAAGCTAAGTGTTAAAAGGACTTGTCCTATTACACTTACTTAACTCTTGTATCGAATGTTAATACAAATATATGTAATATCTTTATAACATTCATATGTTTGCTTGTAATTCTTCCAATGTCTGTTTATGTAAGAATAATTGAGTGTTACAAGATAAAATCTTATAACTATGTTATTCAAATGTATTGATGAATTAGTAAGATATATTATCTTGTTCATCTGATTATCCCTGTTATGTCATCATCATACAAGCATGCATACAATGATAAGCGATAATAAACAGTTAAGTATTATCTAAATCAAAGTATAAATAACATGTTAAGCAAAACTTTTAAATGAATACAAAGTAAACATGTTTCTCAGCCCCGAGAGTTTAAAATCAGTTAAGATTAAAGTAAAAGGGGCATATGAACTCACCTTGTAGTTGTAGGGTTGACTTAGCTTAAAAGAAGAATACACACGCTCTTGTTTGTACTTGATTTTGCTTTCACAATCCTGTATTGATTTCACCTTGTTTTCGACTCATAAGTATCACTTATTGAAATTTTATGTGTGTGTATGTGTTGGCCTTACTTTGACTAGAACTTGTGACTCATGACCCCCAGTCGGCCCAATTTGCTTATTAGTGATGTCGTTAACCCTTTTGTTTTGATATGTACAAAGAAGTATTAGATGCAAAACTTAGGTTTTAAAATCAAAAGTTATTCATCTTTAGTTTAACCTATTAAATCCACAATGAAGATTGTTTTTAAATTCGTTGGGCCGAATGTTGGACAATTCGTATTTCATCTATTGTTTTGAGTCCAAGATTTGTGTGTGGGCCACTATTGGGCCGAAACAATGAATTGGGCAAAATTCAATTGATGTGTGTCGAAGGGTTGTTTGGTATTGGGCCGAAGGGATCCTTGATGGGCCTCGTGTGTAACTGGGCCGGTTAGAACATTGGGCTAAGGAGTTGGGCTGCGGATGAAATTCGGCCGAAACAAAGGGATGGCCAAAGGGTTAGTCGTGGGCTAAGATATCCCATAGGCCGAATTACTTGGGCCAGTTAGTATCTCATCGACCACATGAGATTATTGGGCCAGTAGTTAAACACAAATTAAGCCCAATAAGGCTTCGGCCGAGAAGGACATCCGAAGGGTTCGTGAGGGTGTATAGGTTCGGGAGGTTGATACACACAGGTTCGGCTAGGTTTCTCTAGGTTCGTGACTATGAGGTCCACGTCGCAGCAAGGTTCGCAGCCCCATGAGATTCGGTGATCAGAGAGGTTCGCCGGAAGGTTGTAGGTTCGTTGTTCGACTAGAAAGGTTCGGCTATATGTTGGCCATGCAGGTTCGTCAATGGTTCGTTCTAGGTGATGGAAGGTTCGCCTGAGCTACAGCAGGTTCGGCGAGGGTGATGAAGGTTCGGTGTTAAGGGTTGTCGCACCAAGGTTCGCTGCTGTGGGATGGTTCGGCCTTGCATCTCTCAGGTTCGTGAGTAACATCAATGGTTCGTGAGTCGCCATGAAGGTTCATGTGAAGGAGAAGGGTTCGGCAGGTGAGTGACCTAGCCACAAAGGTTTGAGCAGGCACCACCCTTGGGTTCGCTGGACCTGCAACAAGGTTCGGCCGATGTTGTTACCTAGGGTTCGGCCACTAAACCCACGAACCTTGTTCACCATCTTCTTCATCACTCGATCTAGGCTATCACAAGGCTTTTCCCATGTCGTTTGTGTACCAACAAGAGTTTTCAGAGATGTAGGGTTCGAAGGGAGAGGTTGGGACCGGTTAATAGTCGTGGCCGAACAAAACACCCATAAAACCCTATTTTCGTGGATTTTCACAGCCTCATACCTCGTTTTTGGCTGAATAGATCTTCAGATCCGTTGTACTTTCACGTTGAGAAACGAGGAGGATATGGACCTTGGAAGCTCTAAAATGGTGGTGGGAGATGGGTTCCGGATTTTTTTTTGAGAGAGAGAGATGTAGGTGGTGAAAAATGAGGGGAAACTCTCATTTAGAGTTTTTATATCACGTGTAGTGTTCGGGTTCATTTCGGTTGATCGGTTCGAGATTTCGTCGCGTATTCGGAACATTACGCGTACATAATTGTAATAAATAAAAGAAGATTATTCTAATTAATTGATGAGTTTCAAAATTGTAAAAAATGTTAAATATCTTATTTTATTAAATTAATCTCGTTCGTGTCGTGTTTTCGTTTTCGTTTTGTCGGATCGCGTCACCATCGCGCGTATTCGTTCGAATCGTCATTCAAACGAATACGTCGATGGTTTGGCTTTCAGACTTTTGTTTTCAACTTGTCAGTCATCATTTCAGAACGTTAAACTCACATATATGTTTGTGTGAATCGTCACCCACGCAAACACACTGTCAGTTTGTTATTCTGAAACGACACTGCAATTTATGTTTGAATTGTGTTTCCTCACTGTCATACTCAACTAAACACCCTAATATCACATTGTTTTCCCCTTGAATTGTCAGCCATTTGATTCCTGTCATCTATGGATATCAGATCGCAACCGATTTGTTTTTTTGTCATTTGCTTGAACATCGTTGTTTCTCATGTTTAGTTGTGTTAACTGTACTTAGGTTTTCACTTAAATACACACAACTAATTTTTCATTTTAGTGTTGTACTTATAGTATTTAAGTTTACACAAAAATACATACAACTGTTTCTTGTAAATCTGAATTCTGTTAGTACAAATACTGTGTATACACATGAAATCACAAGTAGTTACTGTTGAAAGTACACGCACCGTACGGACTTGCCGGCCGGTCTGGTACTAGTTGTCACATGCAATCAGAAGAATTAAAAAGTATGAAAAGAAAATAGGAAAGAAGTTTACTTTTGATCGTAATACAAAGTTAGGATTCAATCCAAAAGCCAGACAATGTTATAACTGTGGTGAATTGGGTCATTTTGCTAGAGAATGTGAAAACCCAAAGAAGCAAGGAAACTTGAATCCATTCAAGCCAAAAGAAGATTATTAAAAGAAAAAGGAGAAGTCTGAAGAGTCAACCAAAGCTTTAGTCAGTCAAGCAGACGAAGGATATGACTGGGGAAACAATATGATGAGTTAATGGGCGCTTTTATGGCTTCTATGGCTGAAGAAAAAAACAAGAGAAAAGAAAAGGCTGAGGAGGTAAATAATGATCTTTTGGAGGTAATTGAAAATTTGAAGGAAATGAATGCTCAATTGACTGCTGAACTGATAGAGTGCACTGAAGCTATCAAAAAGTTAGTTTCAAGAGAAAAAGATTTTGACAAAAAGATCATAGACTTGGGTAAAGAAAATGAGGAATTAAAAATTAATTTTTGCAAAATAATTATGTAGTTTCTGTGCATCTCGAGTCAGTATAGAAGTTGAAAGTTGAACTGTCAGCAGCCAGAGCAGAGGCAGAAATGCATAAAAGCAAGCTAGAGAATTATCAGAATTCTCAGTATGTTATCGATTACTTTGTTGCTATGCAAAGGTAATCGATTGATACTACTAGCTTGGGATTTCATGCAGTACCACCTCCTTCAAGCTATGTTCCAAGACCACAAATTGATCCGAATCTGGAAGTGCATCCAGCGTCTTTAACTGAATCTGAGTCTGAAAATGTTATTGCACATGCTAGAGTCTCATCTTCTGATGAAAAGTGTCACTAGATACTGATGCTCCAATCATCGAAGATATCACTGAGTCGGAATATTCTTCCAATATTTTGAGACAAAATGGATACAAAAGAAAACGTGTTGAGACAAAGATTTTTGTATCTCATCAGTCAAATTCTGAGATTAAACAAGTTGAGAAGGTGGTTCTTAAAACCACACAAGTTTCCAAACCAGTGACTAAAACCAAACCAACCACTAATCTCAAACCGATTGTGTATGTTAGATCATCTAATACACATCAAGGAGAATCTAGTGGAAATTTTCAAAAGAAAAATATGATTTCTAAAAAGGTGGAAAAGGTGGATTTTTTCTTTGATAATTTTGGGGTTGGGCACAAGGCTAAATCAAGGAATTTTCAAAAGCAAATGGATAATTCAAATAAAAGTTCAACTGGTTTTAGAAACAAAAGTTCATCTTCAAAGATTTTCTCAAGACCTTTCAGTTCATCAAGTTTTTATGATGAACTCACGCCAAAAATCAAACTAAAGAGAGAAAGTGTTACCGATGTAGTAATACGGGTCATTTGGTTGCTAACTGCAATATAGGGTTTAGTTCAAGTGATTGTGGCAGTTTGAGGTCTTTCTCACCAAGGGAAACACGAAAGTGTTTTACTTGTTGTGGTAAAGGACATATTTCTGCTAACTGTCCAAATAACAAAGTTAGAAAGAGTTCTGATGAGGAGTTGTGGAAGCTCTAGGAGAGATAGACCGATTGAAGATGAGATGAGAGTTCTTAGGAAATTCAACCCTGATTGTTTTTGGGTGCAAGAAGAAATCAAACAAAAGAAAAGAATTTTTGAAAAATTAAAAGAAATGTTAAAAAGATTGTGAAAATTGTGACTTCATCTGATGATGATTCATTTGAAAATTTTTCATCAAGATCTTTTTCAAAACAACCTATCAAACCTAATCATTTTGGAAACTCAAAGATAGATCAGGTGATGAATTTTCTAAGAAAAAGGAGGAAACAAGTGATGATGGTTATTCAATCAGGTCATCACAAAAGAATGGAAAGGGTCCATTTCGGGAGACTCGACGCCGAAATGGCGGGAGTCTTCCCTTTTGAATACTGACATGTTTCTTTTAATTTATGGTACAGGTTGCATCCACGGGCCATATTAACAATCGTTGGATTGTTGATAGTGGATGTTTCCTCCATATGACTGATGAATTGAACTTGTTAAGAGATTACAAGCTTGTGAAAGGAAGTTATGTGAATTTTGCTGGAGATAAAAGAGGTCAAATTACAGGGATTGATAGTTTGACAAACAGGAAGGTTTCTTTTGACAATGTTAATTTTTGTAAAGAACAAACTAAAAATTTGTTGAGTGTATCACAGATTTGTGATAAAGATTACAAAGTGATGTTTGACAAAGAAATGTGTTATGTACTCAAGCAAGGATTTAAGATTTCAGAGGAGTGGATTCTGATAATCTCACACCCCGGGCCGGCGGGTCGGATCGTGTGTTCAGGTCGGGCGGAAAGGTCCCGGGGCGTGATATGGGATAAGTGTAAAAGCTTTTAAGAAACATTTAAACATTTATTTAAAATATTTAAACATGCTTCTTAGTCAAAACAAAATAATTTGAAAAGGGACAAATGAACTCACTTGTGTTGTTAAGCTATGAATCACAAAAGGTATGCGCGCTCGTTATTTATAAATTAAGTATCTTCGGTACCTGTGTTAATTTATTAAGAGTTGAATACGATAAGTGTTCGAAGATGACGTATGTAGGGTTTTGGCTCGGTGTGCGACTATGTGTCCTAACTTTACTAATATGTCTCTAAGTCCCTCTAACTAGTCTACACTAATTATCCCTTTATCCCGTAGTTATTCATTTTTAAATCTTACTTATGTAAGATTTACATTACACTTACTCTATATCTTTTAGTTGATAAATCATTTATAAAATCCATTTTAAGTTGTAAAACATTTAGTTTAGAAATCATTTCATTTTAAGTAAAGCATATATTATTTCATTAAAATAAAAATTAACATGTTAGATTTAGGTTAATCTCACTTGATTAACTTTGAGTCCTTTGCTATGTCTTTGTTTCCCATGATTCTTTGATCGCTCTTGTGTATAACTTAGCTTAGAAAGTTCATTTGAACTATCTAACTTAGTTATACGTTCGTATAAAATTACTAAGTATTGTATGTTAATAGTAAAATCAACACCCACACTTAGCTTGTTTCTTGATCCCTTTGTCAACCATAATTTGAATTAACAATTACAAGTGATTTAACCCTTTTTGCTTGTTAAACCCATGACTATATGTCAAAGTAGTCTAGTACTAGACTTACTGTTGAAAACCTTGATCATAGTTTTGTATAATAACTTGGATATTTTAAACCCAATTGATTACTTAACCCTTGTTTGAGTGTTAAATTAGTTTGAAGGGAAAACTTTAAGTTAATACCCTTAGTAATCTTTTCAAATTTAAGTCGGTTATATCATCATGCAACCCTAATCATTTCCCATGTTGCAATCCACGTACCAACCCCATGCATGGCTAACCCCCTTATGTTCCTTCGGTCACCACTTCTTCACCGAATAGGGATGTCCCAAGTGAATGAAGGCCATACAAATAAAGGTATTAGGCCAGAGGTAAGTAGCCATGCGAATGTAGTGATTCGGCCGAAGGTGGTGCTATGCGAAGGGTGTTGGCCGAATGTGGCTCATCATGCGAATGTCAAGACTCGACTGAAGAAGGGTCCATGCGAATGGAGTTAATCGGCCAAGGGTCATTCGGTCGTGGAGCTTATTCGGTGGAGAGGGTTCCTTCGGCCGTGGCCATTCGGCCTATGGCCTTTCTGCTCATGGCCATTCGGCCTAGCTGAGCTTGTCATTCGGTTGGTTCGAACTGTACGCGTAGAAGTGTCGATGTCCTTTCGTTTTCGTAACGAAACATTTCGGTTTTAAAAGTAGAATTTGTAAATTTAATTTAGGTGGTAATTCCTATTAAATTAACTAAATATCTTCCGTTCATTTTAAATTTCTGAAAACATTAAATTTACCTGTTTAAATCGAATCGTACAGTCGTCGTGCGTATTCGTTCAGATAGTTACCCGTACGAATACGACGATAACTACACTCTTCAGTATGGTTTTTTAATTATTAGACATCATTCAAAACGTTAAACTTTCAGATATATTCGTACAGATCGTCACCTATATGAATAATCCATCAATTTAGCATTCACGTAACGACATCCGTTGTTATCTTGTTTTGTTAAACCTCACATACGTTTATGCATAATAATGTCCTAACTAACAATCACGTGATGATTATGTGTCGTCAGATAAATTCCTGACTGTTGAACCATTATTTTGTATCTTGTTTCTGAAATGAATGCGTAATAGTATTGTGTCAAACATAAAATGATAATAATATGTGTACGCTACATGTAATTCATACATGAGTTACTGTGTAGATCACTGTTCCGGTTACGATTCCGGCACGGATGTTACAGATGACGGCTGAGCGGAGAAAGGATCTTTATGTGCTTGACATGGCAAAGGCGGAGACAGTAAATAATGTGGAAACATGTCTGGTGTCCAAAGCTACTGAACAGGACACACGTTCATGGCACAGGCGGATGGGACATATCCACATCCGAAAAATGAATCATCTTGTGCATAATCATTTAGGTGATGGTGTACCTGTAAAACATTTTAAACTTCCGGATGTGTGTGTTTCATGTAAAATGGGTAAACAGAAAAGGAAGTCTCACAAAACAAAGAAAATTTTTTCTATTAATACGCCTTTTGAACTTCTTCATATGGATCTTTTTTGACCCATCAATGTGAAGAGTATAGGTGGTGAATCTTATTGTTTTGTGGTGACTGATGACTTTTCAAGATTTTCATGGGTTATGTTTTTGAAACATAAATCAGATACTTATGAAAACTTTGTTTTGTTGATAAATAGGTTGGAGACTTTATATAAGTTGAGGGTGAGGCGTATAAGATCTGACAATGGGACTGTATTCAAGAATCACCAAATGGAGGAATTTTGTAATTCCAAAGGCATTCAGCAGCAGTTCAGTGCACCATATGAGCCTCAGATTGATGGTGTAGCTGAAAGAAAGAACAGGACTTTGATCGAATCTGCGAGAACGATGCTAGCTGATTCTAAACTTCCCATTGCTTTTTGGAGTGAAGATGTGGCTACTGCTTGTTTTATCCTTAACAGAGTTTTAATTGTCAAAAGACACAATAAAACTTGTTATGAATTGCTTCAGAATTGAAAGCCCAATCTGAAACACTTGGAACCTTTTAGGGCTCCATGTACAATGCTAAAGAAGGATTCAAAATTCAATTCTAAAGTTGAAGAGGGTTTCTTTCTTGGCTATAGTCTTCCAAACAAACGTGTGTTTAACAAACGTACGGGTGTTGTGGAATTGTGGTATCATGTGGATGTCCAACGACATACACCTACACCAAACGGGAAGGGTCCAGATTGGCTTTTCAATTACAATAAGTTGTTTAAGTCTTTTAATATGTCTTCAACTGTTTTTGATGATGAAACAACCTTACAAATGTTGTATGATTTGCAGAATTCGGATGAATAGTGTATTTCTCATCAACCTAGAGATGAAGTCATTACACCACATGGGGAAGGAACTTCAGAAGTTATTAATGACGATTGGTCATCCGAGGATGAAAATGAAATTTTTGAAGATCCTATCTCCCATGAACAAGATACTGATCAAAATATCAACAATCTGGATCATGATGTGGTTGTACCGCAATTTCCTGTCATACGTGTTCATGTCAATCATCCGATTGATCAAATTATAGGATATCATAACGCAGGAGTGCAGACACGTAATCAACTCACAAATGAAGAAAGTATGTATGTTGAGTTAGAGAAAACTCATGGCAGTCAAGAGCTCTGGATGCATTCAGCATTTATTTCTCAAATAGAGCCAAAGACTGTGACAGAAGCTTTGCGTGAGCCGGCCAGGGTGGAGGATATGCAAGAAGAATTGAATCAATTTTGCAAGTTGGGGGTTTGGCATTTGGTAGATTTTCCAAAAGGAGAGAAAAAGATTGGCACACGATGGGTGTTGCGATGTAAACGAGATGACAGTGGTGTAATAGTTCGAAACAAAGCTCGTTTAGTGGTTCAGCGTTTTCGACAAGTTGAAAGAATTGATTATGATGAGGTTTTTGCACCTGTGGCACGATTAGAAGCAATTCGGCTTTTCCTTGCTTTTGCCGCCCACAAGAAGTTTAAAGTATTTCAGTGGATGTTAAATATGCTTTTCTGTATGATTCTTTGAAGGAAACAATGTATGTTTGTCAGCCACCGGGCTTTGAGGATCCTATCCATCGGGATCAGGTTTACCTTTTGGACAAAGCATTGTATGGTCTTCATCAGGCTCCGCGTGCCTGGTATGAGACTTTATCGACTCACCTTATTGAACACGGGTTCAATAGGGGTCAGATTGACAAAACTTTGCTTTTCGGGAAAAGGGCAAGGACATTTTCCTTGTTCAGATCTATGTGGATGACATCATCTTTGGATCTACCGATGAACAAATGTGCTTGGAATTCAAAGAGGTGATGATTGATAAATTCGAGATGAGCGCGATGTCAGATATCATGTTTTTTCTAGGTTTACAAGTTGATCAAAATGATAATGGGATTTTCATTCATCAAACTAAATATATTCAAGATGTGCTAAAACGGTTTAGCATGCTTGATTCAAAACCAATTTCCACGCCCATTCAGCCTAATCACGGGATTGAGCCTGATATTAAGGGGGAGTTTATTGATCCTACACTTTATCGTGGAATTATTGGAAGTTTGATGTATCTGACAGCCTCAAGGCCAGATATTGTTTTTGCTACGAGTATCTGTGCGAGATATCAATCTAAACCTAAGATGTCACATCTGATAGCAGTCAAACGGATTCTTCGTTATTTGAAGGGTACACCAGACACTGGTCTATGGTATCCTAAGGATGATAACTTTTCCTTCAATGCCTACAGCGACTCCGATTATGGTTTGAATTTTCTTAATACCCCAATACATGTTGATAATGAGGCTGCCATTGCTATTACTAAAAATCCAGTGTATCATTCGTGTTCCAAACACATTGATATTCGGTTTCATTTCATACGCGATTGCTATGAAAAGAAACTCATTGATGTGGTGAAGATACACACAAATGAGCAATGTGCAGACTTTCTCACCAAGGCTTTTGATAAAACTCGTTTTGAGTATCTACTCAAACTCAATGTAATTCGGGTCATGGGTGAGGTCATATCAAATCAAATTCCTTCATAATTAATTTTTATTGAGTTGACATTAGATATTTTTCTTTATTTTTTTGTTTTGTTTGGTTTGTGTTTTAGGTTTTAGGGGGAGAAAATTTGAAAAATCAAAAACATAAAAACAATAAAATTTTTTTAAAAAAATTACAAAATCATTAAAAAAATAAAAATTTTGAGAAATTGATTCGACCTTGTGAGAAATGATAGAACATTGCAACAATCAGAAGCACATCTGAATCATACTAGAACTTAAACATAAAGAGCATTTACAATTACTTAGTATGATATGTTGGTAGGTTTATAACTTAGTTGAGATAACATTTGACAAAATTGATTATACTTTGTGGGATACAGTTGCTTAGAATACAGTGCTTAGCTTTGTCCTGAATGTGTGGTTGTTAATCTTACAATGTATTTCTTGAATTAAAAATTAATTAATTGCTAGTTTTTGATCATGTGTTCAATTTTAAAAGAAAATTCTAAATTTGTTTTTCTTTTATTTTCGTTTAAAGATGAAACTTTCTCTTCGTATACTTACGTATCGGCCTGATTGTTAAAGCTTTAAACAATTCAAATTTATTTTCTTGGTTTGATTAAGATTTGGACAATTTCTGCGTATATGAAAATATCGATCTGATTGTTAAAATCTTAATCTTAAATGATTGTTTAGTTCATTATCTGGATCATCTGAGCATACGAAAGTATCAACCTTGATTCCAAGATCTGGAACAATTTCAAATTGTCTTACATTTTATCATTTTCAAAAAGAAATTCTATTTTGTTTTTTCACGATCAAACTAGTTACATTTGAATTTAATTGCTTCAAGAACATTATTGCTTGATTAATTATTCACAAAACGGGGATGTGTTCAAGTGAATAAGGAACATAAAGTATTTGATTGTTTTGATTTCATTTGATATCTTAACTAAGTAATTAAATTTAATTTGGACCCATATACTGACAATCATCTTCGAATAGTGATTTGCTAATTAACATCTTCATTAACTCAATCAGTTTGTGCAGATGATTGTAATGCAATATGATCTCATGTCTGGATCTTTCTCACAAAAAATGTGTGTTTGTTTCATTCATTTTCATATTTCATTTCAGTTTTATCACAAAATTAAAATTTTGATGTGTTTTAATATAAAATTTTTAAAATCCAAAAATATTTTTTAAATATCTGATGTTGTATCAATAATTATTGATTATTTGTTTTTAACTCTGAAACACCAAATTTTATTTTGTTTGAAAATTTTTGATTAAATCTGAAAAGGTTAAAATGTCAAAAGGTTTGTCAAAATGTGTGAAATTGTTGAGCCGAACCTATGGTAGGTGTTAGTGCATATATGTAATAGTTTTCTATTCAAAAGTTGTATTTATTTTGAGTTTTAGAAAGGTTCGACTGATAGGTTTGTCTAATTCGTTTGGCCCACGAACCTAGACAGGTTCGGCGAACCTATTGGTTTGGCAACCTAGGTTCGTCTGGCGAACCTAAGGGTTCGGCTGGCGAACCTTAGGGTTCGGCTACCAAAATAGGTTCGGCTGAGCTGTATGTATAAATAGAAGGTTTGGCTGAATTCTTCATAACTTTTGATAGAATTCAGCAAACCTGCGAGAGATTTTCTCTGTGTGAGAACAGTTTTTTCTGTGTGAACTTCTTGTAATCATTGGTTGATAAATAGAAGATTGTTTATGAAATTGCTTGTCTTCTTTTTATTCTATACATATCAATTATGGATTCCGCACATCGTTGATAGTTCGTAGAGCTTCGTATTCGATCCTGATTGGAATTCACCAAACCAACAGTAGGTTTGTTGAAAGGTTCGTTCAGAAGGTTTACTGGGAGGTTCGTCCAGTAGGTTTTTATAGGAGGTTCGTCAAACAAGGTTTGCTCACAGGTTCGTGGAAAGGTTTGAAAACAGGTTCGTCAAATAAGGTTTGCTTACAGGTTCGTTGAAAGGTTTGGTTCACAGGTTCGTATGAAACTTGATAAGGTATAAATTCAAAGGTCGTGAAATAGCTTCGTCTCTTTCACTGTTTTGTCTCAGAAACGAACCTCTGCGTGTTGATTTTGATTTTTTTCGATTTTGTGAATATCAGTGGGATTGCCATAGATCATTAGATTTTTTTTGTTGTTGTGATTCCAAAAGGGTATATAGATTGATTTTTCACCAGCTAGATTTGTAGAAATTTAAGATCTAAGTCCAGTTAGTCGAACCTCAAATTGTTGAATAAATCAGTTTAAATCAAAGTTTGATAAAAATTGTTTTCATGAAAGTTGTTAATCGACTATTTGCGAACCTATGGATGTAGTTATTTTGGTCTAATTTGTAAATTTGGATTTTGCACTGGATTTCATACAGGTTCGTTTGAACGTACATGTTCGTTTGATTCAGTTTTGGAAGTTCATCCGGTTTCCTTAAAGGAGGATGTGTCTGAACAAGTAACTGAGGATGCTGAAAGTGTCTTGTCTGAGGACAAAGAGTCTGTTGAATTTGATGCTCCTATTATAGAGGACATTACTGATTCAGAATATCCAGTTGATATTCTGAGAATGACTGGTCATCAACGAGTTAACACTGTTGAGAAGAAGAGTCCAGTGTTTCAGAAATCAAAGTCTCAAGTAAAATCAGCTGAGAAAGCAGGGGTCAAACAAAATGTTGTTTCTAAACCAGGATTAAAAGTCAAAACTTCTTACACTCTCAAGCCAACTGTATTTGTTAAGTCTTCGACTACACAGAAAGGAGAGTCAAGCAATACTTTTCAAAAACAAAAGGAATTTTCTAAAAAGATTGACAAGAAGTTTGTAAAAGTGATTGCAAGGGTAATCAAAGTGGGGCTGGAAACAAGGGCAAATCAAAGCTTTCTCAACTTCAACAGAATAATTCCATGACAAAAACCACTGGTTTGAAGAATAAAAGTTCATCTCCATCTGTAGCATCCAAATCTTTGGGTTCATCTAAGAGGTGTGATGAATCAAAACCAAAGAGTGTATCATCAAGGAAATGCTACAGATGTGGGAAAATGGGTCATGTCATTGCTGAATGTGATTTGGATACTTGCAACAGATTTCATACTTTCACTCCACATGAAACACAACAGTGTTTTACTTGTGGAGGAAAAGGACATATTTCAGCAAATTGTCCAAATCACAAGATCAGAAAGAATTCTGTTAATGACAGTCATGTGATTCATTCTGGTGGGAGTCCTAGGAGGGTAAAGCCTAGTGAGGAAGAGATGAGGATACTCTGGAAATTTGATCCTGATTGTGTCTGGGTCAAGGATGAAAAGTTTCAGAAAAGAAAAGTTTTTGATAACAAACAACAGGTTAAAAAGGGTTTTGAAAAAGACATCATCATCTGATGATGAATTTTATGACAACTTTTCTTCTAAACAATTTTCTAAACAAAATGGAAATTCTAATTCTTTTGGAAAATTCAGACACATGTCAGATGAAAAATTTTTTGTGAGAAAGGATGAATACTTGGAAGATGGCTTTTCAAGTAGTTCATCAAAATCGAATGGCAGGAGGATGTTCAGGGAGACTCAAAGCCGGAATGGCGGGAGTCATCCCTTTTGGTACTGATCAAATTTTTGTTTCAATTTATTGTGCAGGTGGCATTCACGGGCCATATCAACAGTCGATGGATTGTTGATAGTGGATGCTCACGGCACATGATAGGAGAGTTAGGATTGCTGAAAGATTTCAGGGAGATGAAAGGATGTTATGTTAACTTTGCAGGTGACAAAGGTGGTCAGATTACCGGGAGTGGTAGTTTGACTAATGGTAGAGTTTCCTTTGACAATGTGAATTACTGCAAGGAGTTAACTAACAATCTTTTGAGTGTATCACATATTTGTGATAAAGGTTATCAGGTGTTGTTTGATGATAAGAAATGCTATGTGCTCAAACAAGGAATTCAGATTCCTGATGACTGGATTTTGATGACTGCCGACAGGAGTAAAGATTTGTATGTTTTGGACATGGCTAAGGCGGAGACGGTAAACAAGGTTGAAACGTGTCTGGTGTCGAAGGCCACAGAGCAGGATACTCGGTCTTGGCACAGACGGATGGGTCACATACACATCAGAAAGATGAATCATTTAGTTCACAATCACTTGGTTGATGGTGTACCGGTTAAACATTTTAGATTACCTGATGTGTGTGTTTCTTGTAAAAAGGGTAAACAGAAAAGGAGGTCACATAAGTCTAAAAATGTGTTTTCTATTGATAAACCACTGGAACTCCTTCACATGGATCTGTTTGGACCGATTAATGTGAAGAGTATCGGTGGTGAATCCTACTGTTTTGTAGTGACCGATGATTTTTCTAGATTTTCATGGGTAATGTTCTTAAAGTACAAATCTGAAACTTATGAAAATTTTGTTTTGCTGGTAAATAGATTGGAGACTTTGTACAAGTTGAGGGTTAGGCGTGTTCGATCAGACAATGGGACAGAATTCAAGAATCAGAACATGGAAGCATTTTGTGATTCTAAGGGCATTCAGCAGCAATTCACTGCACCATATGAACCACAGATGAACAGTGTAGCTGAGAGAAAGAATCGTACATTGATCGAGTCTGCTAGAACTATGCTTGCTGATTCGAAGCTGCCCATTACATTCTGGAGTGAAGCCGTAGCGACCGCCTGTTTTACTCTCAATCGAGTGCTGATTATCAAAAGACATAATAAGACTTGCTATGAACTTCTTCAAAATCGAAAACCGAATTTGGAACACTTGGAACCTTTCGGGGCTCCTTGTACTATGCTTAAGAAAGATGCTAAATTCAACTCTAAAGTTGAAGAAGGTTTCTTTCTTGGCTACAGCCTACCTAACAAACGTGTGTTTAACAAACGCACGGGTGTTGTGGAACTCTGGTATAATGTGGATGTTCAAAGACATACGCCTATACCTGAAGGCAAAGGTCCAAATTCGTTGTTTGATTATGATAAACTTTTTGAGTCTTTTAACTTGTCTCCTAATGTTACTGATGATGAAATATCTTTGCAGATGTTATATGACCTGCAAAATTCTGAAGATCAAGGAGTTTCTCATCAAGTTGAAGATAATCATCCAACAGAGGTAGGCACTTCTGATGCAGTTAATGATGACTGGTCATCGGAGGATGATCTGGATATCTTTGAAGATGCAGTTTCTCATGATCAAGATATTGATCAAAATATCACAAATCTTGATCATAATGTTGGAGTCCCGCAAGTGCCAGTGTCTAGAGTGCATGTGAATCATCCTGTTGAGCAGATTATTGGAGATCCGTCTGTTGGAGTACAAACGAGAAGACAAGTTACAAACGAGGAAAGTTTGTATGTTGAGTTGGAGAGAACTCATGGGACTCAAGAGTTATGGATGCATTCGGCATTCATTTCTCAGATTGAGCCAAAGTCTGTAACTGAGGCACTGCGTGAGCCTGCTTGGGTGGAGGCTATACAAGAGGAGCTAAATCAGTTTCTGAAACTGGGAGTATGACATTTAGTGGATTTGCCAAAGGGTGAGAAGAAGATAGGCACCAGATGGGTGTTACGGTGCAACAGAGATGACAGAGGCGTGATTGTTCGGAACAAGGCACGTTTAGTTGTTCAAGGATTCAAACAAATCGAAGGAATTGATTATGACGAAGTGTTTGCACCTGTGGCGAGGCTAGAAGCAATTCGACTTTTTCTGGCTTTTGCTGCGCACAAGAAATTCAAAGTGTTTCAGTTGGATGTCAAGTCTGCATTCCTTTATGGGTCTTTGAAGGAGACATTGTACGTTTGTCAGCCACCGGGCTTTGAGGATCCGATCCACCGGGATCAGGTATACCTCCTTGACAAAGCACTGTATGGTCTTCATCAGGCTCCTCGAGCTTGGTATGAGACACTCTCGACTCACCTTATTGAACACGTGTTCAATAGGGTTCAGATTGACAAAACACTGTTTTATTGGGAAAAGTGCAAGGATATTCTCCTTGTTCAGATCTATGTTGATGATATCATCTTTGGATCTACCGATGAATAGTTATGTTTGGAATTTAAAGAGGTTATGATTGAGAAGTTTGAGATGAGTGCAATGTCAGACATTAAGTTCTTTTTGGGTTTACAAATTGATCAGATTGATGATGGTATTTTTATTCATCAGACCAAATACATTCAAGACGTGCTAAAATGGTTTAGCATGCTTGATTGTAAACCCATTTCCACGCCCATTCAGCCCAATCACGGGATTGAGCCTGATATTAAGGGGGAGCTAATTGATGCTACGTTATATCGTGGAATGATCAGGAGCTTGATGTATTTGACTGCCTCACGGCAGGATATTGTATTCGCTACAAGTATCTGTGCTCGCTGTCAATCAAAGCCTAAAGTTTCTCATCTGATCGCAGTCAAGAGGATTCTTCGTTATCTGAAGGGTACACCAAACACCGGTTTGTGGTATCCTAAGGATGATAACTTTTCCTTCCATGCTTATAGTGACTCTGACTATGGAGGATGCAAGACTGATGCCAAATCTACTACTGGAGGTGCACAGTTTTTGGGTGAGAGGTTAGTCTCATGGCAGTGCAAGAAGCAGACATCTGTTGCTACATCTACATGTGAGGCTGAATATGTAGCGGCTGACGGTTGTTGTTCCCAAGTCTTGTGGATACAACAACAAATGAGAGATTACGGTTTAAATTTTCTGACCACCCCGATTCATGTTGACAACGAGGCTGCCATTGCTATTACAAAGAATCCGTTGTATCATTCACGATCAAAACACATTGATATTCGGTTTCATTTCATAGGCGACTGCTATGAAAAGAAACTGATAGATGTGGTGAAGATACACACCAACGAGCAAAGAGCAGACCTTCTCACCAAGGCCTTTGACAAAAACCGTTTTGAGTACTTGCTCAAATTAAATGGAATTGGGGTCATGGGTGAGGTAATTAAAAATCAATCTCTTTCGTAATCATTTTTTATTGAATTAACATCAGATATTTTAATTCTTTGTTGTTTTTTGTTTTAGTTTTTAGGGGGAGAAAAGTTTTGAAAAAATACAAAAAACATTTGAAAAATCAAAAACACAAAAACATTAAAAAAATTAAAAATCTGAGAAATTGATTCGACCAAGTGAGAAATGATAGCACATTGTTTAAAATTGGAAACATATATGTATGAATTAGTAAAAATTGAAAATAGTTACAAGTACTAAGTATGATGTGTTAGTAGGTTTATAACTTAGTTAGGATAAGTTTAAACAAAAAGTTTGATTATACTTTATAAGAAACAAATGCTTAGAATGCAGTACTTAGTTTTGTCCTGAAAGAGTGGTAATTTTTCTTACAAAGTGTTTCTTGAACAAAAAGTCAAATTACTAGTTTGATCATGTGTTTAATTTTCAAAAGAAAATCTAATTTTTTTTTCTTTTATTTTAGTTTAAAACTGGAACATTCTTTGCGTATACTTACGTATCGACCTGATTGTTATAGCTTTAAACGATTCAAATTTGTTTTCATGGTTCTGATTAAGATTTGGACAATCTCTGCGTATATGAAAATATCGAACTGATTGTTAAAAGCTTAGTCTTAAATTATTGTTTAGTTCATTTTCTGGATCATTTGAGCATACATAAGTATCAACCTTGATTCCAAGATTTTGAACAAATTCAAATTGTTTTCTATTTTGTTATTTTCAAAAAGAAATTTTGATTTATTTTTACATGATCAGACTAGTTAAAATTGAAATAATAAGTTTTAAGAACATTTATGTTTGATTAGTTATTCACAAATTGGGGATGTGTACAAGTAAATGGATTATTATAAAGTGTTTGATAATCTTGTTTAAACTGACATTTTAACTAAGTAATTAAACTTAAAAGGACATGTATACTGACAATTATCTTGGACTTGTAATTTGCTAATAAATTTATTCATTAATTCAATCAGATATGTTGAAAAATTGTAAAACAATCTGATCTCATGTCTGGATCTTTCTCAAACAAAAAGATTTGAGTTTTTTAGTATAGTTAGATTAGTTAAATTTGTAGTTTAGTTGTTCTAAAAATTTAAAAAATACAAAAAGATTTTTATTTTTATTTTTATTTGATGTTAAATCAATAATTTTTGATTAATTGTTTGACTTTGGAATAATTAAACATGAATTTGTTGACATTTAAATAAAAATCAATTTTTTTCAAAAAGGTTCGCCTGGTGTAGGTTTGTGAGAAGGTTCGCGAGCTAGGTTCGCTGGTTAGGTTCGCTGGCTAGGTTCGTTGACTAGGTTCGCTGGCTAGGTTTGTTTGAAAAGGTTCGCAGGAAAGGTTCGCAGAAAAGGTTCGTTTGAAAGGATCGTCTGAAAAGGTTCGTGAGTATAAATATAAGGTTCGTGGTAAGGGTTCGTCACTTTCATCTGATTACACGCTGACGAACCTGCAAGAAGAAATTTTTCTGTTTTCTATTCCAGACATTGTAGAACTTTTCATTGATTTCTTTAGATTCGTAATCACTTGCTGATTATTTCTGGGTAGATATCATTGGATTTCACCGGCTAGATTTAGAGATCTGATAGGATTTAGGATTTTTAAGTCGAACTTGTTAATTTGAACTAAAACCGGTTAAAATCTAAATTCTGGGCAAACCGTCTTTGTAAAAGTTATTCATCGTTGTGTTTCGAACCTTGGTGTAAAGTTTTATCTTCTAATTCGAAGATTTGAAATTTTGATTTGAAATTGAAAAAGGTTTGTTGGATGAACAGGTTCGTTGAATGAACTAAGGTTCGCCGAACCTTGATGGTTCGACTGAATCTGATAGGTTTGTTGCGAATTAATTTAATTTAATCACAATGATTTTAATTAAACTCGTTTTATAAAATGATTTTATTTATTTCTGTTTAATTATTTATTTAATAAAACGATTTTATTCGAATCCGTCTAAGGTTGTAATTCCTAATAAACGTTTTCGAATTCTTTTTCTTAATTTAATATCGTTTGATATTATTTCGGTTATCTCATCGAAATGCGTTACTCACGTACGAATTCGTAAATATTGTCACCTTTCCGAATTTATCGTTCGTATTATATTTCGATTCGATTTACGATAAAGGAATATCGTTTCATTATATTATTCCTAATAATTATATCCATGCAAATCGTCACCCACGCGAATACATTATTAAGTTTAATATTCCTGAAATAATATTTGCGTTAACTTTATATTCGTAACCTCACCATCACCTGATTATTTTAACAACGCTTTCCATTATTTTATTAATTAATCCAATTAATTATCAATTTCCCAATCCAAACCCCACTAAACCATATCACTGACACAACCATGATAGACCGAAATAAGCTTATGTATAGGGCATATGTAGGAGTAGGTCGCAACCTATCCAGCCACCGTCCCACCACCATTTCGATAAACCATGACCATGTGTCCTTAACTATATTTAGTAACCAACCAATAACCAACTCATAAACCTTTGCCATTCCAAACCAAAACCTCGGATTCTCCTCAGCAAATCCTCAACATGATATAATCATGATTAACCGAAGATAGCTTATGTGTAGGCCATACGTAGAAGTCAGTCGCAACTGCTTCAGCCGCCAGCCCACCACTTCTTCGATAGACCATGATTACACCCTTGTCTATCTTTGCTGATAGAATCCTATACTACCACCAAATCCCAAATCAACACATATCATCCCATATATATATTTCTGCGATAAACTCTTTGGTTCTGTCTAGTTGTATCACAAACTAAACTTTCCCATGGTTTATGCTCATTAATTATATGTTCTCAATAATGTATACCGGTGACAATATCATCCAATAATTTATAGAAATTAGCAAATTATCATATCAGGTCTTAACAATACAAATACTTATGTAATGAAATGCCTGAATATAGTGATGTTACAGTCTCCCCTAGTTGAGGGAATTTCGTCCCGAAATTCAACTTAGAGTGACCGTAGTGAATAAATGTGGATACTTAAGCTTCATCCGATCTTCTCGTTCTCAGGTGAATTCTGGACCACGCTTTGACTCCCATGTACTTTGACAACTGGAATTCTACTGCATTTGAGCTTTTTAACGTCACGGTCCATTATCTCGACTAGTTTTTCAACGAAGTCGATGGTGAATATCATCGAGTGGTACCTGAAGATCCTGATCAGCTAAGCATTTTCTTAAATTGGACACGTGAAAAGTCGGGTGTACAGTTCAGGAGGAAGTTCAAGCTTGTAGGCAACCTTCCCGATCCATTCAAGAATTTTAAAAGGGCTAACATATCGTGGAGCAAGCTTCCCCTTCTTCCCGAATCGTACAACTCCCTTCCATGGTGATACTTTGAGTAATACCATATCATTGACTTCAAAATCTAAAGGTTTACGTCGTTTATCCGCGTAACTCTTCTGTCGACTGCGAGCAGCTAACATATTGTCGCGAAATCTGGTGAATCTTGTCAGTCGTTTCTTGAATAATCTCAGGACCAGTGATCTGCGATTCGCCGACCTCGGTCCAACAAATAGGTGACCGACATTTTCTACCATAGAGAGCTTCAAACGGCGCCATACCAATGCTCGCGTGATAACTGTTGTTATACGAGAACTCGACCAATGGTAAATGGCTATCCCAGTTGCCACCGAAATCGATGACGCAAGCCCTCAACGTATCTTCTAATGTCTGGATCGTCCGCTCCGTCTGTCCATCCATTTGAGGATGATAAGCGGTGCTAAGATCCAGTCTTGTTCCAAAAGCTTCATGAAGTGATTCCCAAAATCGTGCCGTGAAACGAGCATCACGGTCCGATATTATTCTTAAGGGAATTCCATGTCGGCTAACAATCTCATCTACATAGATACGAGAAAGTTTCCGCATAGGGTACGTTTCGCGTATCGGTAGGAAATGAGCCGATTTAGTTAATCTATCTATTATCACCCAAATACTATCATGACCGCTTGCGATTCATGGGAGTTTGGTAATAAAATCCATAGAGATATTCTCCCACTTCCACATGGGTATTTCCGGTTGTACTAACAATCCCGAAGGTAACTGATGTTTAGCTTTGACTTTTGCATAGTTAAGGCATTTAGCCACATACTCAGCAATATCCTTCTTCATTCCATGCCACCAATATAAGACACTAAGGTCTTGATACATCTTGTCAGCACCTGGATGGATTGAGTAACGAGACTTATGTGCTTCATTCATAATTGTCATCCTAAGATCATCTCTGTTTGGTATCCACAACCGATTCAAATAATACATCAATCCATCATTCTTAGTTTCCAATAGCAATTCAGCCCCAGAAGACATCTCATCATGAAGACTACCTTGAGCCAATGAGGTTTGTTGGGCTACCAGAATATCATTATGGAGATTAGTGTGTACTCGTACACTATGGATTTGAACATGACTCTTGCGACTAAGCGCATCTACTACTACATTCGCTTTACCAGGATGGTAGAAAATTTCACAGTCATAATCATTCAACAGTTCAACCCATCTCCGTTGTCTCATATTAAGTTCTTTCTGATTAAGTATATGCTTGAAACTTTTGTGATCAGTAAAAACTACACACTTTGTGCCATAAAGATAATGTCTCCATATCTTAAAAGCAAACACGACCGCACCAAGTTCCAAGTCATGTGTAGTGTAATTCTTCTCGTGGATTTTCAACTGTCTCGATGCATATGCCGCACCCTTTCCCCGTTGCATGAGAACACAACCGAGACCTAGGTTGGATGCATCACAGTAAACTACAAAGTCTTCATTTCCATCAGGCAGTGTCAAGACAAGAACATCACAAAGTTTCTGCTTCAAAGTCTGAAACGCCTCTTCCTGCTTCGGTCCCCACTCATAAGGCCTATTCTTTTGAGTTAAATAAGTGAGAGGGACAGCAGTCCTGGAGAAATTCGAAATAAACCGCCGATAGTAACCGACAAGTCCAAGAAATGATCGAATCTCCGTTGGTGTCTTCGGTGTACTCCAATTCTTCACCGCTTCAATCTTCGCAGGATCCACGTGAACACCCTTTTCATTGATGATGTGTCCTAAGAATTGAACTTCTTTAAGCCAGAATTCACACTTGGAGAATTTGGCATACAGTTGTTCTTTCCTTAAGATCTCCAATACCAATTTAAGGTGTTGCTCGTGTTCTTCTTTGCTCTTAGAGTATATCAAGATATCATCTATGAATACAATGACAAATTTATCTAAGTACGGCCTGCAAACACGGTTCATGAGGTCCATGAAAACCGCAGGTGCATTGGTAAGCCCGAAAGGCATTACCAGAAATTCATAATGGCCATATCTTGTTCTGAAAGCTGTCTTGGGAATATCATCTTCATGTACACGACGCTGATGATACCCAGACTTAAGATCGATCTTCGAAAACCATACCGAGCCTTGAAGTTGATCGAAAAGATCATCGATGCGCGGCAGAGGATATCGATTCTTAATGGTCAGTTTGTTTAATTTATGATTGTCTATGCACATTCGGAATGACCCGTCCTTCTTCTTGACAAACAGAACCGGGCACCCCATGGTGAACGGCTCGGGCGAATGAATCCCTTCTCAGATAGTTCTTGTAGTTGGCTCGCCAATTCTTGTAACTCTGAAGGCGCAAGTTTGTAAGGAGCTTTGCCGACTGGTTTCGCACCAGGTACTAAATCAATTCGAAATTCTACTTGATGTTCTGGTGGAATACCCGGCAAATCATCTGAAAATACTTCAGGAAAATATCTTATTATAGGAACGTCTTCAATGCTCTTTCCTTTCTCCCTTTTCTCCACTATGTGTGCTAAAAACGCTATGCATTTCTTCCTAAGGTACCTATGGGCTTTGGTACATGACATCAGCCTAAGACCTTTACTAGGAGTTTCCCCAAAAACTCTTAGAGTTTCACCCGAAGGTAAGGGAATACGAATGTATTTCTCATGACAAATGATTTCCGCTTTGTGGGTAGCTAACCAATCCATGCCTATGATAACATCAAAGCTACCAAGGTGCACAGGTATGAGATCAATTAAGAAAATGTGATCATTTAAGTTCACATCACATCCAATAATAACAGTGTCAATATCAATAGTATTACCATCAGCCACCTCTACGTTAAACGGTTTATCTAATTTATTACATGTTCTCCCAAGCATACATTCAAAATCATATGAAACGAAACTCCTATCAGCACCAGAATCAAATAAGACAGATGCATAAGAGTTATTAATCAGAAATGTACCATTGACAACATCTTGGTTGGCTTGAGCTGCTGGAGTGTTTAGTTGAAAAGCTCTGTCTCTCGCTATCCTCTGATTGTTTCCAGTCAATCTCGGGCACTGGTTTCTGAAATGACCCACATCACCGCACTCATAGCAGGCTCTCACCTGTGCAGGTACTTGGCGAATGGGTACAACTTGAATTAGTTGTGCATGCGGAGCAGGTAGTGCAAGCGGTGCAGGTTGCATCCTTTGGGCTTGCGGTGCACTCTGGCACACATTATCAAAATGAGCATACTTACCGCAGTTGTTGCATACGCGACATGCTAAGTTAGGTGCATGGTGATCTCTGTAGCTATTACATTACGGATTGGCTCCAAAATTCCTGGTGTTGAAATTATTGGAGGACTGTTGAGTAGCAGGAGTAGTAATAGCATAACTCCTGGTCTTCCGCTTCCTGTTGCTGCTTTTGGATGAACTAGCTACCTCAGTATTGACTTCAGTTTTAGTTTCCTTTGCAGCAGTCTTTGTTTCAGTCTTCTTTGTTCCCTTCTGAGTAAGCGTACCAGCTTTCACATGATTATCAATCAAAGTTGCAGACAGGCGGATTGCAGTTTCTAGTGTGGTAGGGTTGCTACCAAAGACAATATCTTGTATCTGCATGGGTAGACCGCCTATATATTTCTCAATAGTTCTCTCAAGTGGTGTCACTAGATGAGGTACCAGTAGACTCAGCTCATGAAAGCGAGAATTATAGATCACGTTCTCACCGCTGTCTTGCTTAAGTTCCCAGAAGTCAGCTTCCAATTTCCTCATCTCGCTGTGAGGACAGAACTCTGTGGTCATCAGAGTTGTGACCTTAGTCCAAGTCAGTGCTAGGGCTGCATCCACTCCCCTAGTTCGCTTTTTGCCATTCCACCAAGTTAGTGCTCTCTTTTGGAAAACATTGGTGGCATATCTCACCTTCAGATTCTCAGGGCAGTCACTGTTGATGAAGGTGTTCTCAATACTCTCAAACCACTGCAACAGACCAGTGGCTCCCTCAGAACCCGTGAATTTTGCTGGGTTACAGGAGTTAAAGTGCTTAAATGTGCAAACTGGTGGGTTTGCGCGACCCCTGTTTTGATTGAGAGTTTGGTTGGCTTGATTCAGTTGAGTCACCAACCCGGAGATAAGGTTTGCTAACTCTTGTAGGCCATTGTTGGCATTACTGTTGTTAGCCTCTCCATCATGTGGGTTTTATTATCTTCGTTGTGACGGCGCAGAGGCATGTTTCTGAGGATGTTAGAAACATGTTACTACCGTTTACAACGTAAGTCATACAAACTATGATCAAATGAGTTCATTACAACAGCTAAGATTACATATAAGAACTATATTTTTCTCCTATCTGTCACTAAACCCATAGTAAAGCAATAATCTCCTAATATTATACTAAAGTATCCTAATTGGTCATATCTAACACTGACAACCTCCCGATGTAGTGCAACAAGTTTATATATAGGGCATACGTAGACTTGACCGCAGGCAAATCATCCGCCGTCCCACCACTGTTGCAATGCACCACGATTATGCCCTTGTTAGAATTTATGGTATTCAGATGTTTTTCCCAAGCGTTCCACTTCACATCCTTATCCTATGGAGAATAATTGTGAGTGAAGTGTATTCAAGTACTTCTGACATCTAGGTTCGCCTAATGTCTAAGTTCACCTTAACACTAGGTTCACCTATTTTCTAAGTTCACCTAATGTCTAAGTTCACCTGACATTTAAGCTCCCCTAATGTCTAAGTTTACTATAGGTTCACAAAATCATCAAGTGTTCATAACATCACTAAGTGTTAGTATCATCACTAAGCGTTCATATTGTCACTAAGTGTTCATATCAGCGCTAAGTGTTCGTTCGTCACTAAGTGTCCATATCATTTCTCAAGTCTATCCAATAAGTGTATTCATAAGTGAGTATATACGTGTGTCCATTAAATGAGATCATCCAAACCAAATTCAACCAACATTCCATCAACCAAAACTTTCCAACATTTCCTAATAATATCCTAAGTTCCTGACACTGACAGACCCCCAATATACTACAAATGGTATATGTATAGGGCATACGTAGGAGTCGGTCGCAACCGCCCCAACCGCCGTCCCACCACCTTTGTAGTATACTACGAGTGTGTCCTTGTCTGGTGATCAAAGATCAAACAGGCAATTCCTAAGCAAATATTTCCCAAAACAAATAATTTCTTAAACAAATATTTTTCCCAAATGGGCAGTTCCCTTATTCCTCAATACTGACATCTCCCCCAATGTACTGTAAATGGTATATGTATAGGGCATATGTAGTAGTCCGTCACAACTGCTTCAGCCACCGTCCCACCACCTTTACAATACATCACGGGTATGTCCTTATCGAGTCGTCAGGGCGCAATCAATCACATATATAATAAGCAAGTAGCATATGTAAATCAGATATATATCAGGAGTTCAGTTAACATGTAATAAACACATAAGCGTGAAATCGTGAATATATAAGCTAGTGTATGAAATAATTCATACTAAGGTATCCTACGGTTATAGACTAGGTCAACCATTTCTAGTAACCTAGTTCCCTATAACCAGGCTCTGATACCAATTTGTAACACCCCGACCGATGGCGGAAATGTCGGGATGTCACGAGGGATGTGTAGATTGTTCACAAGCTCAAGGGCATCTAAAGTATCATCACATATCAATTAATCACAACAAAGTAATTACACAAAAATCATGTTTGTCATGTTTAGAATTACAATGATTACTCAAAAGATATAGCTAAATTAACTAAATCATAATCTTTAATGATCCAGTTAATTGAGCAAAGTCCAAGACCGTATGTGATGAGTCCAAAAGATGTAGAGCTACCCTTCTCTACTTACTTCTCTTCATTTCTTGAAACATGTAGAAAATCAAGTGTCAACTACGATGTAGTTGGTGAGTAATCATAAGTTTTTCATTTTTCAAAACATTTATAACCATTCATAAAAATTATAGTTTAAGAAAATTCACATGGTAACCTGTGAGATAATCCAACTCTGTAAAAGCACAAACACCACAATCACATCATCCAAGTAATCACAAATAATCATCCAAGTATAATCAACCAATCTCAACCAAACACATATCAAATCAATAATCATCATTCATCATATTTATCTCAATATAAGTTACCGCGGAGGACCTCAGTCAACTCAATCAAAGGCGGAATCATCACGGAGGACCGCAGTCAACTCAACCAACGATATTCCTAATAATCATAAGTGTCAATACAGTGCACTGTGGAGGACCTTAGTCAACTCAACCAACAGTGGAATCACCGAGGAGGACCGAAGTCAACTCAACCAACAACGACTCACGGAGTTGCTGTAATCCATGTCAATCCATAATCAATAATAATTCAATAATATGAATATCATATTGATAATCCAGGTGTCACCCATGTGTTATCAAAATAATATTTATCTGGCATACATGTTCCACCTCCGAGTTTAAAAAGAAAACGATTTAAAAGGAGGTTATGAGGACTCACCTGAATTCCTTAGATTCAGTGTTTTTGTAGAATACGCCCTCGTGTATGTGAAATCAAAAGACCCTTCAACAACCTGTATTTATCGCGTGTTCATGTTCATAAGTGTATGTGTTTTATTACTATTGAATGTCCATACGTGTTTACTTTTAATTCATTAAGTGTTTCACTAACTTAGTTTATTTCATCTAAGTTAAAATGAATCACCCAATATTTTATAATTGATCATCATTAAAATATAGTTTAGACTTGCTAGTTTTAATTATTTAATGATGATAAACTAATTGTGAAATCTTATGTGTACCCCCCCTTAGATATGTATACTAAAAGGTGATAACCTTAATTATACACATATCTATACATACATACATACATGTTTGTTCACATTGACTACCATGATTTAAGTTATTAAAATCCAATTTAAGTTTAAGAAAATTATACTTAGGTTATTCACATAACATGTTCAATGTATATAAACCCATAATTTAAAACTTCTATTTATTATGAAAAAGGTGGCAGTGCTTAAAAACATTCATGCATACATGGTTATACATAACCTCATGCTCTTTTGTTTATCCCTAATGTTTGTGTACTCGTATACTCCTTCCCTTAGCCCGAAAAACCTAGGTTCGACAGCCCCATGGTTCGGCCACCCCTAAGGTTCGGTCGCTCCTGGTTCGGTGGTAACCCTATGATCGATCAAGTAGAGGTTCGCAGACATTAGGGTTCGGCAGCCCATGGGTTAGTAGCTTCCCAAGGTTCGTAGTCCTTAAGGTTTGTAGCCCTTAGGTCCGGCCACCAAGGGTTCGGTCATCCAAGGTTCGGTGATGGCCTAGGGTTCGGCCATGCACAAGGTTCGTCCACCTCGGTTTGTGGCCTCCCTGGTTCGTGGCAATATGTGGTTCGACTGAGAGTAGGTTCGGCCTTGGTAGGGTTCGGCCCAATAAAGGTTCGGCCACCCCTTTGGGGTTTGGCTGATCTCCTTTTCACGAACCAGCAGCCCCATAGTTGTTAATCATCATCATCCTCGATCCTAGTTCGTTGCAGGTTCATCCATGGCTTCCTCACACACGATCAAAAGCTCGAAATCTTCGTGGGTTCTTGTTCTCCTCGATCACACAAACGTTTTGGCACCAAGATCTCTTGAAATGATTGAGTTTTGATGAAGAAAACTTATAGAGAAGTTAGAGAGAGAGGAGGGTGACGGCTTGGGGTGTTTAGAGAGAGAAAGAATTTGTAAAAAATGAAAGAAATGGTGGAGTTCTCATCTATTATACCCCGTATCGTTCCTACTTGTTCGGTCTCGTTTGTTGTGCGTTAACACGTATCATATGCTCGGTTTTTGACGTAAAATATATTTTAAAAACACGAAATGTTTACACAAATTAAATTCATTTAATCACATTGATTTTAATTAAACTCGTTTTATAAAATGGTTTTATTTATTTCTGTTCAATTATTTATTTAATAAAACAATTTTATTCGAATACGTCTAAGGTTGTAATTCCTAATAAACGTTTTCGAATTCTTTTTCTTAATTTAATATCGTTTGATATTATTTCGGTTATCTCATCGAAATGCGTTACTCACCTACGAATTCGTAAAGATCGTCAACTTTCCGAATTCATCGTTCGTATTATATTTCGATTCGATTTACGATAAAGGAATATCGTTTCATTATATTATTCCTAATAATTATATTCGTGCGAATCGTTACCCACGCGAATACATTATTAAGTTTAATATTTCTAAAATAATATTTACGTTAACTTTATATCCGTAACCTCACCATCGCCTGATTATTTTAACAACGCTTTCCATTATTTTATTAATTAATCCAATTAATTATCAATTTCCCAATCCAAACCCCACTAAACCATATCACTGACACATCCATGATAGACCGAAATAAGCTTATGTATAGGGCATATGTAGGAGTAGGTCGCAACCTATCCAGCCACCGTCCCACCACCATTTCGATAAACCATGACCATGTGTCCTTAACTATATTTAGTAACCAACCAATAACCAACTCATAAACCTTTGCCATTCCAAACCAAAACCTCGGATTCTCCTCACCAAATCGTCAACACTGATATAATCATGATAAACCGAAGATAGCTTATGTATAGGGCATACGTAGAAGTCAGTCGCAACTGCTTTAGCCGCCAGCCCTCCACTTCTTCGATAGACCATGATTACACCCTTGTCTATCTTTGGTGATAGAATCCTATACTACCACCAAATCCCAAATCAACTCATATCATCCCATATATATATTTCTGTGATAAACTCTCTTTTTCTGTCTAGTTGTATCCCATACTAAACTTTCCCATGGTTTATGCTCATTAATTATGTGTTCTCAATAATGTATACCGGTGACAATATCATCCAATAATTTATAGAAATTAGCAAATTATCATATCAGGTCTTAACAATACAAATACTTACGTAATGAAATGCCTGAAATATAGTGATGTTACACAACAAATTTTCAAGATTTAAGATTGGATCAAAATCTAAAATGCATAGAAAGATTTTGAGTTATGGATATTATCACAATATTCCTAGTGTGTTGAAGAACAGAGGATGTTATGTTGTGAAGAGAACTGATGGGTGTCAATACTTTGGAAAAGCTTATGATTTGATGTCTTTACCATCTTTTGAATGTATGCAGCTTTCTATCTTAAAGATGATCAAACCATTTCAAACTGAACACAATGAAAGATTTGAAACTTTGTTGAAAAAAGAAGCAAGAAAAGGTTGGAACTGGTTAGTACCTCAATTTTCAGTGCTGAAGCATAACTCTTATGTCTATCCAAAGCTGAAAGTGTATTCAAGACCAAGGTTGAGAAAGATAGAACAAAATTGGTCTCCTTACTTCAAATTTTGGTTTTATGATGAAAGATGCTCCGAAGCTATTATTTTGTTGAAAGAAAATGACAAATGGAGGGTGATTGACTACTTGATTCTGTATGGCTTGTGAAATGTTCAAAACAAGATATTGATATTCTCAATGAAGCTGAGATTTATGCAAAAGAAGGTTATCATGATGTGGGAGTGGGTTATAAAGATATGGCATTGCAGTTTCAGACTATTGCAAGAATGTGCTTTACTTTGGGAATTCATTCTGGATGTGATTGGGAGGATGTGAATTACTTGTATGTAGAGTTGATGGCTTTGCAAAAGGAGATTGATGAAAGAGATGAAAGGATTGAAGCTATTATGATGAAAGATGCTCTGAAGCTATTATTTTGTTGAAAGAAAATGACAAATGGAGGGTGATTAGACTACTTGATCTTGTATGGCTTGTAGGGCTGGCAAAATTGGTACCTATTAAGACACGATTAGACCTGTTTAGCAAAAAATTTACTATTTGATTTTTTACTTTTTTAAAAATAATAAAAATCAATTATTTTTCTTTTTTGTTACATAAAATATAGAACTGTCATGCTTAAATCACCAAACCAAGTGTTAAACAAATCGTTTTCATGTTTATATTTGCATTAATCGCGTCGTCTGAAACGTGTTAAAACCCGTTAAGACCCGTTTTTCCAGCCTTAATGGCTTGTGAACTGTTCAAAACAAGAAATTGATATTCTCAATGAAGCTGAGATTTATGCTAAAGAAGGTTATCATGATGTGGGAGTGGGTTATAAAGATATGGCATTGCAGTTTCAGACTATTGCAAGAATGTGCTTTACTTTGGGAATTCATTCTGGATGTGATTGGGAGGATGTGAATTACTTGTATGTAGAGTTGATGGCTTTGCAAAAGGAGATTGATGAAGAGATGAAAGGATTGAAGCTGAAAGATTATCAAAGATTCCAAGGTCTGTGATTATACGTGCTTAAGATAATGTTTGTAAATATCAGTCATCGAGTGGGACTCAGATTGAAGAATGAAGATCAAGATTTTGAAGATTTGAAGCAACTAGTAAGGTGGAGTTTGTTAGTACATTTTGTAATAGGTTGCATTAAAATTGTTAAGTTAAGTTACGTTTGATGCCAGGTTCTTCTGGCCCACGAACCTAGGCATGTGTATGTAAAGGTTCGGCAAACCTAGAGTCTTGCTTTGTAAAGTGTGACAATTGCAGTTGAGAATTTCGTCATCAATGACATGAGCACATTTGGTCGTGCTTGAAATCCACGTTGATTTAACTATCTTAATTATTACAGGTTGGAAGAATGCGAAAAATGATGAACGTGGCGAAAACCGTGTGCGAAACGGAGTTCCGGATTCTCCGAAATCAAAAAACGAAGAAAAATATCGAAGTATTGAACTTCGGGGGTCGTCGCGGTACGCGAAGGCTTGAGGGCTCTTGGCGGTACGTGAAGGATCAAAATATCTGAAATTCTTTCGGATTTCTTTGCGGTACGCGAAGCATTTCTTTGCTCCTCTCGGCGGTACGCGATGGATGAGGCGGTGCAATGGATCTGATTTCTTCAACAGATTTCATGCAGAATTCATAATTTTCAACTTTCTCGAACTCAAACGCACACCAGACGAAAAACCATCCATTTTTACCATCTAAACTTCAATTTGAAGCTGCCAAAGTCCACGGATCGCACCAAGGATCGTGTTTACAAGTTCTGATCGTTGTTCTACGGTTAAAACTCCGTCTGATTAGGTAATGATTCGTTTTAACCTTCTAGCTTGATTTTGATTGATTAGATCTAGTTTTTGAACGTAATAATATAGTTAGGGTTGTTGATTATTGCCTAGATGATGGCTAGGATTGATTATAAACCAAGAACACAATGTTTTAACAGGTAAATCCTTGTTTTGATTCGTTGTAATGCCTGCTTTGCCTGAAATCATACCCATAATTTTAATGGTTTAAACCATTTGATTATGACAATGTAGGTGATTAGTTTGATTAATCTTTGAAATGCAGGTTAAATCCAAGTGTTTCAAACTAATCACAATCATTAACATACTCATTGGAACGATTATCTGATGTTTATGATAACAGTCAGATTAGTATGATAAACATGGTTATTATACATATTCTAATGCTACATTGTGATATTTCATGATATTTGGTAATCAATAACAAGGATTGATCATTCCTAAGCCATTAATCTATCTAGGAACCGCTTTAGCAATATAATCAACAACATTAACTATTTGGTTAATCCGAGATTATTCTGATTAATCAAATATGTCATCAAATTTGTATTAGGAACCTAATTCAGTGTAGGTTCCTACATTATCATACATTGTATGATATTACATTAAAATAACTAATTAAATACTCAACATCCGTTGATGACTGTTAAGACAATGTCTTTGACATTGGACGTTCAGAAAGATCTAATCAGTAAGTTAGAACATAAATAACTTATTAAACATAAATAAATGCATAATTTCTTTATCACTATCAATCGTGTGATATTCTGCTGCTTCTAAGTTATCAGGTGAGTTTCGTACAACCCCTTTTCTTTTTAATCTTTTACAAACATCGGGGTAGCACTGTGGAACTTTTCTTGAACATATGATATGTATCACTGTTATCTGCGTGATTTCATGTGATTGTTGAGAACTTGTGGATTTCATGGGATTTTGCCTGTAGAACAGAACTCTATCATAGAACTTGAAAGTCCTCATTCCTGAACTGTATCTAGTGAACCCATGTGGGGCCGAACAGAAAACAATGATAGTACTATCGGCTGACAACCCATTTGCCGGGAGCTTGCAACTCCCCTTGGTGTAAATGTTTGTTATTTGTTTTCACAACTTCTTAATGTAGTGATAGACATTAAGACACTGAGGCATAAGATATTATCAGCAAGTAATGTCTTCAAAGATCGTAGAGTCACGTCCGAAAGGAACTAGATACGGGTCCCATGGTTATCTTGAACTGAACACTTTAAGAACTTACATATCATATCATATAGTTGAACATGAACTTTACGGACTCACCAGCTTTGTGCTGACGTTTTTAAACTTAAAACTTTTGCAGGAAGACAGTGACCACCGGGTGAGGATGCACTTCATAAGTTTTAATTAAATAAGTTGTCATGTAATAGACTTAGTTTATATAATGTAATGTTGGTTGTGATTACGACACCCTTGTAATATGTTTACTTTAAAGTAATCTGTGTGTTGTGATACCGGATCAAGTAAGTCACACCTCATCTCTGAGACATCACCACTATGCTTCCGCAATCTTCTCAGTGACATCATCAACAGGTGACGAGAGGTGGGGGTTGTGAAAGGGTGGTATCAGAGCCACATGTTATAGGGAATTAGGTTACTTAGATACCTAGACTATAAACATAGGCTCGTATAGTGACACAGAGAGCACCGAACATAACTAATGAACAAAACTTGTTTTGAATTAAGCCAGGATAATCAGGTGGTACGAATTCCAGTTATGAGTGGCCAACATAACTAAAATTCGCAACACGTGTGCGTTCTAGTTTGATTTAATTCAAGCAAAACATTAATAACTAGAAGGACGAGTAGTTGCTTGAGATAGGAAGAGACATCATATCGTGTTCATGTTGAATATTGTTATTCAATATTTATTTCATGGTACTGATTAGAAATTTTGTTTGTACAGCGATGGCCAATCCACTTGAGTGTTATATTTACCAGAGGTTTCCATATGTTGTAGTTGATGACACACCGAGCTTGAGTTCGGGTTCTGATTCTGATCCTACGAAGGCGACTTCGTCTGCATCACAGATTGCACCACTGTTGCCACACACACCATCACCTATACCAGCTACGCCACCACCACCATCTGTCCCCATCTATTTCACCTAGACATTCTGAGGCTCCGCTTGAGGATGCATCAGTACAGAGGAGACAGAGCCCCTCACCTCAGAGGGTGCCGACTTGGGACGGATTGAGACATATGT
The DNA here is from genome assembly GCA_009363875.1 of Mikania micrantha. Taxonomy (NCBI): domain Eukaryota; kingdom Viridiplantae; phylum Streptophyta; class Magnoliopsida; order Asterales; family Asteraceae; genus Mikania; species Mikania micrantha. Next base: position 120,092,050 of record CM018691.1, on the reverse strand, counting down.
GGCGTCAAGCCCGCAAGACTACAGGGTTACCTCCACGGCGACAGATGGCTCCCAGGGATGAGCCTAACACTATACATGAGGTGGGAGAATCCTCCCATCAAGCTGAGATACGGGCGCAGTTGCAGCAAGTCACTCAGGACTTGCAGGGGGCACATCAGAACCTGGAGGAGTGTCAGGCTACAGTAGAGGATACTCACATGACTATACTGGAGATCCTTACTTCCCACTTGACCCTTATGGATCCATTGAAGGCTTTGGATACTGACACTAGAGCGTGGAGAGTAACGGTTGAGGACAGACTGAGGATGACTTGGGGACAGATCGTGCTTGTTGCATTCTGGCAGCAAGTGGCATTGATGAGGGAGAGATGGGTGAGGATGAGGGAGGTTGTGAGGGCTGGAGCTGTGAGAGTGATAGAGGGTGTTAGTATGTTGAGTCTGGAGGAGAGGATGGTAGCACTGGCTATAGTACTGGCAACTATAGCCATTGTGATGGCATGTTTACCGTACTTTTTACGGTAAGTTATCATTTGGGTGTGCATGTTTTGGGATTATCATTGTAGATATCATCAGTAGCATGTGGATAGGTTGAGAGTGGAATGTTTGGGGGGATGTTTTTGATTGTAAAATAGATCCCCGGTATCTAGTTGTAATGTCTTGGTTCTGGCAGTCTGTATAAACTCGTTGTAGTTGTACAAAACTATGATAGTAATAAAATAGTTATTTTGTATGTTTATCTGTGTAAGGTGTTATGTGTGTGATGTATGAACTAAGTATCAATGTAAAACTTGTGTGAACTATAACCAGAACAGTGAGAACATATATGTGTGAGAACATATCTGTATGAGAACATATCTGTATGAGAAAATATATGTACAAGAACATATCTATTGCCTGTATGGCAATGTGTAACAGAACTATGAGAACATTGTTGTGTGAGAACATATCTATTGCTGGTGTGGCAATGTATCAAAGAAATGTATGTGAACATTTCTGTGTGAGAACTTATCAATGTCATGTATGTTAATATATCAAAAACATGGGTAATAATATATTATATCACAGTACTGTGAGCTGTGTAATATTTTAACATGTTTTTGAATTAACAGGACTGAGTATAACTATGAACATTTGTGTGATCTTTGTGTACTGAGAACATGTCTGAACTATCTCAATGTAGTTATACTATATTTTCTTATAATCACATTTCAACATAAAATTTCAGTGTAACTGAATATGATTGAATTTATGTGATCGAACTGGTTATATCTTTGATGTTCTTGAACTGACCTGAGTTTGTCTGAACGTGAGCAGAACAATGGCTCCTAAAAGAGGTCGACCAGCTAAGAAAGCTACCAAGAACGTTACTAACCCTGAACAGAATCAAGTCCCACCTGTGAATGTAGAACGAAATCCGAACCCACAGATCAATCCGGAAACAAATGTGGTTCCACCTGAAAATCTGGAGACAAATATTGTTCCACCTATTAACCCTGAAGTGAATATTTAATACTTGAGAGATTAACAAATATTGTTCCACCTATTACAAAGTCTTACTTATGTTAAAAATAATAAGATGAATAATCTGTGTAATTATAATTTTTTAACAAGTTTAGTACAAGAATATTTTATAAACTATTGAATAAAATGTTTAACATAAAATGATAACTTTAATACTTGAGAGATTAATATACAAAATTGGTTTTAATTAACAAAAGTAAAGGCTGAATCTGAGAAGTTTAGAACTGTAGATTGCTCTGGATCGATGTAACATCAGTGCCGGAACAGTGATCGCAACAGTAACTCAGTTACACATTACGTGAAACTATGTTTATGCTATTGATACTTAATGCTTAACACGAAACTATTATGCGATTGTCTGAAAATCTGATTAAAACCTTAGGGTTTAACAGTCAGAAACATGTCAGACAACACAGTATGGAAACACATATACTTAATTTGATGCTATTGTGTATAAACGGATGTGAGGTTAAACAGAACGAAACCATAACGGTTGTTGTTACGGAATGCTAAACCGACGAGTTATTCGTATAGGTGACGATCTGTACGAATGATTCTGAAAGTTTAACATTCTGAAATAATGACAGAAAAGTAGAGAACAAGAATCAGAAAGCCAAACCATCGTCGTGTTTTTTCGAATGACGATTCGAACGAATACGCGCGATGGCGACGCGTGCTGACGAAACGAAAACGAACACGAAAAACGATACAAACGATCATAAACTTAAGGAAATAAAATATTTCCTATTTTACAATTTTGAAACTCATCATAAGTAAAATTAAACGAAACTATTTTATTAATTCGCGAACAAATAAACTAAACGCGTAAAAACGATATAATTCGATAAATAATTTAATACAACGATATTTAAAATAATTTCTAGTAATAATCGTATTCTAAAAATCCTAAAATAATTCTTTTTATTAAATTTACGAAATACGCGCGTAAAGTGCCGGGAACGCGACGAACACGAGAACCGAGCAACCGAAACTAACCCGAATACCCACGGGGTATTTAAACATCAAATGTGGCATTTAATTCATTTTTCAAGATCTCTCTCTCTTTCTAAACCCTCTTTCCCGTGCATCTCTCTCTCTAGCAAGATCCAACTTCCAAGCTCCATAATTTCTTCATCTGTGGAGGAAATCAAGCAAACTCGGTGTCTAAACGTAGATCTCGACTCCATCTATCAAGAATTACAACGAATCTGGAAGATTACCCAGCCATTTGTGAGGTAATGATGCAAGAAAGCTACAAAGATTAGGGTTTTTAACCCATTTGTCCGATCACACACACACAATTGGTTAGAGGTCCTCATCCACACACACCTTGCACCTTTGTGGGTCGACCTTCACGCCTCAACACCCTTGGAAATAAGCTGAGATCGCCTAGTTCGAAGATGATGATGATGGTGAGTTGTGGGTTACAACAATGGGTTGGCCGAACCCTGCAAGGGTGGCCGAACCTTTCAAATGGTCGAACCCTGGTTGTTCCCTGACAAGCGAACATGTTGCACCTGCACAACCCACCTACCACCGAACCTTGGACTAGGAACGAACCCTCGGATTGACGACGAACCTGTGAGTGCTGAAAGGCACGAACCATCACCAGTCGAACCCTCAGTGCAGATTTCCAGCCGAACCCTTCAGTGGGAGACTACCCTAGACGAACCCTATGGCAACGAACCCTAACCTGTGCAGACTCACGAACCTCCACTGTCCTGCATGCTCACGAACCCTCCTGATCAGCCACGAACCCTCCTACAATCACCGAACCTTTGTTTCCCACGAACCATCAAGGAGTAGCGAACCTCCGGCGAACTTAGATGATGTAACCGAACCTTCCATGCACAGCCACTTTAGCCGAACCTTTCATGCTAGTTTGCTAACCATGGAAATGGTGAATCTTTGGACCACGAACCTACACCTGGCGAACCCCTCACGAACCATTACATGGGCGAACCTATGGATCTTATGTTGTAGCCGAACCTATGGCAGTGGGGTTAGAAGGTTCGCTGGAAGCCAAAAGCCACGCCTCTACGACCGGTTTAGTTCAAATTCCTTGGGCCCAAAATTGATTAACTTACATTTCTTACTAGCCATCATGTGGAAATTGGCCCAAAATCCACCTACGAGGCCCAATGGAATGGCACCCACTTAGCGGGCCCATGGCCATCCAACCGACCTAGAACCCAAGTGCTCGGCCCATATCATAGTGTGAAGCCATCTCGAGTAATTGGGCCACCTTATTTGGTCGAGACCCACACCAATCAGCCACTTTGGTTACCTTAACCCACACATTCGGCCCATATCTATAAGCCTTGGCCCAAAACCGAAAACATAATAGGCCCACATTATGGGATTCGGCCCATGAAAAACTATTGGACTAAGGCAAATATTGCATTTGCCTCAATTGATTTCGGGTCATAATGTAACGACATAAATAACATATTAAGACTATAATTATTGGCTAATTATATGAATCAAGTATGATCAAGATAACAAGACCAACTTTAAATTATAAACCTAAGTCATATGTATCACTTGGATTTAGTTACAAAACTTTTATTAATGAAGTTCAAGTGATAACTTACAACTTCGATCACATAACGAACTTAAGTTATTGAAATGAAAAGTTAGGGAATCAACGAACAATAAACAAGGGCCGAATCATTACCGAGACTCACAAGTGTTAGCCAACTTCAGGTCTAACACCTACACACGCACAAAACTTTACAACTTATACTTATAATTTACAACACTATGAAATCAATACAGGAGCGTGAACATCATAACAAGTGCAAACAAAGAGCGCGTGCATTTTTATTCTACTTAGTCAAACCCTACGGACACAAGGTGAGTTCATTTGTCCCTTTTCAGACTTATTTGTTTTACTTCGGGACTGAGAAGCATGTTAAACATTTTAATAAACTATTGAAATGTTATTTAATGCTTTTAACTTAAACATGATGCTTATAATGATGCTTATGCTTGAAAACTAGTACGCTTTGCGAAACTATAAACTTGATAGTTATACTACAAACTAGAAGCTTGAAACTATATGTTGGATACTTATGCGAGAAACTAAATGCTTAAACGGGAGACTTGATGCTTATGCTAGAAACTATATGCTTAAACTTGAGACTTGATGCTTATGCTTGAAACTATACACTTAAACTTAGGACTTGATGCTTATGCGTGAAACTATATACTTAAACTTGAGACTTGATGTTTGTGCTATGAAATTCATGATGAAACTATATGTGGATGCTTGAATCTATATGCTTGAAACTATGATTGCGCGCGAAATACTAAGCATGTATCTAATCATGGGCTACGTAATTGCTAAACTTCTGCTATAGCAGTGCTTGTACCTATGTATTGAGATACATGAAAACTAAACCATGACGAGGCTAAGCTATTATCTATATAAGAGACATGTAATTGCTAAACTTCTGCTATAGCAGAGCTTTTGTCTGCTTATATGAGATATGTAATTGTTGGATTGTTTGTGTATGCATGGCTTGTGACTATGTATGAGAAACGTAATTGCTAAACTTCTGCTGTAGCAGAGCTTGTATCTTGTATAGGAGACACGTAATTGCTAGACTAAGCTTAACTAATTCATGAGATACGTAATGGCTAAACTTCTGCTAGAGCAGAGCTTGTATCTAGCCCTGAGCTACGTAATTGCTAAACTTCTGCTATAGCAGAGCTTGTACTCACGCATGAGATTAGGAAAAGCTAAACTTTGTGCGTGTGAAACTATGATGCTTGTTGAACTTACTTTGAAGCTAATACTTACGAATGCTATAGACTTATAAACTTTGAAACAGTAAACTAAAGCTATGATGGAGAATGGGTTGAATGGTAGGTAAAATGCTTAATTATTATTAACAACAGTGTCATATGCGGATTGGTATGTGGTGGGACAGCGTCTGGGCGGGTTGTAGGCTCGACTCAGGGGTATGCCCTATATATAAGCATACCGATTTGGATATTACATGTACAGTTACAAGATAGAAAACACTTGATTCTTTTGATAGGTTTACCGAGTTAAATTACCAAACATTGATATTGTAATTTAACTTTGTAATCCTAGTTTAATGTTTGATTGTGCTTTAGTTATTCTTAACATTGATGCTATGTAAACAATATGATCATCATGATTATCACTCACGATATCGCGCCCCGAGAGCCTTCCGCCCGACAAGGACTTCGATCCAACCCTACCGGCTCGGGTTGTGACAATCGATCAACGGAATTCTATTAACAATTCAATCTATGCGGAATCTAGATTAAATCTATACGAATCAAAGATAAAAATCATTAAGATAAACATCATTTCATTGTTGAACAAAATCTGATTACAATGAAAGAAGAACACACAGTTCACAAATCTTAAACAGGTTCTCTCCCTCTCTGATCTGTCACACACCTACAAAATACAAACAAACCTGCTATATATACAAGATTCAAACAAACCTAGCCAAACCATTAGGTTCGCCAGACGAACCTTTAGGTTCGCTGGACGAACCTTTACATTACATGACAATAGGTTCGCCGAACCTTTATAACTCATGCCTAGGTTCGTGGGCCAGACGAACCTAGAAAAAACCTAATTTAACTTACAAACTTTGAAAGCAATCTATTACAAAATGTCCTAACAAACTCCAACTTAATAGTTGCTTCAAAATCTTCTTTGTCTTCAATCTGCAATATGAGTTCCACTTGATGACTAATCTTGACAAACATTGTCTTCAGCACGAATAACAACTGACTTCGGAGTCTTTGATAAACGTTCTGCTTCAATCTTTGCATCTCTCTCATCAATCTCTTTCTACAATGCCATTAACTCAACATACAAGTAATTCACATTCTCCCATTTGCATCCAGAATGAATTCCCAAAGTGTAGAACATCCTTGCTATAGTTTGAAATTGTATAGCCATGTCTTTGTAACTCACACCAACATCATGAAATCCTTCACTTCCATAAATTTCAGCTTCATTGAGAAGATCAATGTCTTGTTTTGAACAGTTAACCAACCAAACTGGATCAAGCAATCTTATAACCCTCCACTTTTCATTTTCTTTCGGTAAGATAACTGATTCAGAAGATCTTTCATCATAGAACCAAAACTTGAAATAAGAATTCCAATTTTGTTCTATCTTTCTCAATCTTGGTCTAGAGTAAACCTTTGGCATTGAATACACATAGGAATTATGCTTCAGCACTGAAAATTGCGGAACCAACCAATTCCATCCTGTCTTGGCTTCTTTCTTCAACAACTTCTCAAATCTTTCATTGTGTTCAGTCTGAATAGGATTTATCATTCTCAACCTTGACAATTGTATACACTCAAAAGAAGGTAAAGACATAAGATCATATGCTTTTCCAAAGTATTGACATCCATCAATTCTTTTCACTACATAACATCCTCTATTCTTCAACACTCCTGGAATGTTATGAAAATATCCATAACTCACAATTCTTCCCCGCATCTTGGATTTAGATCCAATCTTGAACCTTGAAAATTGTCTTGTTTGATCTTCTTGAACTGGTTCATCAAACACTTCAACCATCGGCTTAAAAATCATCAAATGATCAATGATATACTTTTGTTTTTCTTGACTCTCTCTCCACATATCCATTTGTGTTTTAATCTTCAAAGTATCACTTGTTGTTCTTGGAACTTTTCTTTGAACTTCAATATCAAAAATTTTCTTCAAAGTCTGCAAATTACACAAATTTTCATCAACATAATCATCATGCTCAAATTCAACTGAATGATCTGATTCTCTAACAATCATCTTTCCAGAATCATTAGCATTTTGAAGATCATTGACTTTCATTCCAAACAACACAGCAAGATCTTCTTTAGTGTATCCTTCTCCAATCTCTCCTTCTTCTAAATCTGTAGATTTACTCAATTCACCAAACATTCTTTGTAGATCTCCATCAACAGCTTGTTTGAATAACTCCACAAATGTTGGTAATGAATCATCAACAATTTGCTTTGGATACTCTAACTCAGTCAAATCTTCAATCTCCACATCTTCACTATCTTTGGCTTTATCAGGAGAAACAGAACAAACAGGATTTGCATTAAATGAAATTCCTGATGGTTGATAAATCTCTATAGCTCCAGTTATAGAATTCAATCCACTTGAACCTCCAACTCAAGTCATATCACCATCATCATCTCCATTATCTTCATTAAATGCATTAAATCCTGGATGTTCATCATCAAATTCAGAATCTTCATAATCAACCTTTTCTTCCTCCTCTTCATCATCAATGTTTACATAAACCGGATCAACACTAGCACCTTTAGAAATATGACCTCTTCTAGTATCTGTAGCCTAAGTCTCAGCATGAATACCTTTGACTTGAATCTCATTTATCCTTTGCTGCAACATTTGATTTTCTTTCTTTAAATCAACAATCTGCTCATTCTGTTCTTTGGTCAACCTTTCTAAAGACACAATCCTTTCATTCATAATCTTCTTGTCTTGTACATCCTCTTCTCTCCACTTTTGTAACTGAGCAATATGACTTCTCATCAATTCCATGTCAGTTTGACTTAAAGAAGATTGTTCTTCAGTTTCAGCTTTCTCCTTCTGCTTCTGCTTCTTGTACTTATCAAATTCTTGTGACAAAATAGAAATCCTCCTTCTTAATTCAGAATCATCATAATCCAAAGAGAAGTTTAAGTCCAGATCATCCAATCCCTCAAACATAGAATCAACTCTGGAGGTAGAAGCTTCTTGAAATGATGTTGTAACTATTGTAGCATTCACAAATGAAGGCATGAATGATGCAACATTTACATAAAACTAGGCATAGAATTTTTTGAATGCACAAGAACTTGAGATATAGAAACAGCATCTTCTTGAATAGTTACAGCAACAGAAACAGGTACTGATACAGAAATAGAAGCAGCTGCTGAAGATGTACTCACAGGAGAAGATACAATAATCCTTGGAGTCCTTGACTTCTTCCTTTTAGGCACTTTAGCCATCTTCTTCTTCTTCTTTGGCCTAGATGTCTCTGGTTCATCAACTTGAAAATTAGGATCATTCCTCTCTTCTCTTTCTTCTAAATTATGTTGTTGTTGTGTTGGCCTTCTCTTTAATCTCCTCACCATTCTATTGCCAACTTGAACAGTTTCCATTTCAGATTCAGTAGATTCTTCATCAACTTCAGCATCAACATCTTTAGCCTCAACATGTGTAGATGAAGCAGTAGCATCTGCTTGTCCTTGAACATCTTGTTGATCTGGATAAATGACTTGAAGACGTACAAAAGTTACATTTGGAGTTTCTTGTACTGATTCTTGTTCTTGTTGATGTGATTGAGAAGATTGAGCTTGAGACTATCTAACTTGTGGATCCTGAGGAGGAGGAGGTTGTTGATCATCATCATCCATATGCTCACTTTCTGAGTTAGAATCATCATGCCTCCATGCATCATCCAATGGAGCAACATAATTAGCTCTAGCACAATGACAAATCAAATCTTTTGTCAAAATCACATCATTGCTCTTCTGATAAATCTTCACTTGTCCAAGACTAGAATCAGTCATGTGCTTTAACTTGAGTATATTAGATGCAACCCTTGGTAAATTCTGCTCTGGAAATCTCTCATCAATCAACATCTGAATGAATCTAGGATACATAAAGAATCTATATTTTGCCTTGGTAATGTTGTCGGACAAATATCTGAAGATCATTGCAGAAAAATTGAATGGCTTGTTCAGAATCAAAGCCACCATAGCAGACCTTATCATGTGACACCAATTACCTGACCGGCCGGCAAGTCCGTACGGTACGTGTACTTTCAACAGTAACTATGTGTAATTTCATGTGAATAAACAGTACTTGTATTAACAGAATTCTAAATACAAGAAACAGTTGTACGTATTTTCGTGTAAACTTAAATACGATAAGTACAACATACATTTGAAACATTAGTTGTGTGTATTTAAGTGAAAACCTAAGTACAGTTGACACAACAGATCATGAGAAACAACGGTGTTCAAACAATTAACAGAAACAAATCGGTTGCGATCTGATATCCATAGATGACAGGAATCAGATGGCCGACAAATCAGTGGGAAAACAATATGATAACAGGATGTTTAGTTGAGTCCGATCGTGAGGAAACACAATTTAAACATAATTTACAGTGTTGTTTCAGAATAACGAACTGACAGTGTGTTTGCGTGGGTGACGATTCACACAAACATATCTGTGAGTTTAACGTTCTGAAATAATGACTGGAAAGTAGAAAACAAAAGTCAGAAAGCCAAACTATCGACTGTTCATTCGAATGACGATTCGAACGAATACGCGCGATGGTGACGTGATTTGACGAAACGAAAACGAAACACGACACGAACGAAATTAAATTAATAAAATAGATTATTTAACATTTTTACAATTTTGAAACTCATCAAAATAATTAATTAACTCCTTTTTATTTAAAACATTTAAATTACGCGTAACGTTCCGGATACGCGACGAAATCTCGAACCGAGCAACCGAAAACAACCTGAACACCACATGTGGTATAAAATCCCTAAATGAGAGTTTTCCTCTCATTTCCACCACCTACAATCTCTCTCTACCTCCATTTTCGGATTCCACCATTTACCACCAATTTCAAGTTTCAAAACCTCATATCTTGCTCATTTCTCAACGAATTTGAGTGATTCTTGAACCCACGCGAAGCTCTTGATGTCCTCTACATGAAAGTACAACAGATCTGAAGGTTTACCCACTGAATTTCGAGGTATGATGCTGTGAAAATTCACAAAAATAGGGTTTCTTCCTTGTATTGGAGCCGCATATACCTAGCCGGTGTAAAACCTCAACACACATCCTCCTTGCATCATCAAGTACCGGTCCAAGCCTAGACACACCCTGGAAACGTCTCGATCGAGGGATTGGAATTAAAAGTTGGAGTGAAACATGCGGGGTTCGCAGCTGCATAAGTGGCCGAACCTTCTTGTGAAGTGCAAGGTGGCCGAACCCTGTGCTACATCCACGACCGAACCTTCCCTCGATCAAGGCATTCCAGGCGAACCTTGGGCCGAAAATCACCACGGACGAACCCTCCTCTTATCACGAACCTTCGTGACATCATGGAGTGGCCGAACCACTCTAGTGGCAACGAACCAGCATTCACAGGCGAACCCCTCGCCATCACTGATTAGCCGAACCCTTGCACGATCAAACTCTCTACACACGAACCCACGTGACCAAACGAACCTTTCCAGATCCACCAAACCATTGACCGAGACGAACCCTGGGTTCGTGACTCACATAGCTGCGAACCTTTCATCCTCGACCGCCGAACCATCATGCACTTGCCGAACCATTAGTGAGAGCCGAACCCTACTATCAATTCAGGGACCACGAACCATCCTTGCAACACCGAGCCTTTTAGAGAACACGAACCTGTTATTTCAGACGAACCATGAGCTGTGAACGAACCTTAGCATGGTCCACGAAACCTAGCAGCTGAGACCTAACCGAACCTATGAGCATCATCATCCTGGCCGAACCTTTGTAATTGCTGCGTTTCTAGTTGATTGAACAGTCATTCATTCGGCCCAATATTAGTTGTACCCATAACCTTAGTTAGGCCCAGATAACCGGCCCAAGGAATGGATTTGGTTCACTTTGTTAAAGCCCAACAGTTTATGGAATTCGGCCCAACATAGACAAGTTGGCCCACATTTATTTAGACAGTCCACGACAAAGACCCATTAGGCCCAACATGTATAGATTCGGCCCACTATGGCCCTTAATCGGCCCAACCTTACTCCTTGGCCCATTTCCCTTGCTGTGGCCCAATTGAAATTGTCAAGGCCCAACAAAATTTTAGTTAACCCATTTTCTATACCCTAATTGGCTCAACAATTTGATCATATGACTTGTTTGGGATATTCAGCCTATGTTACAAAGTGGGATAATTCAAGAAATAATTGTATGATAACTTACTTAAATCTTTATAAAGAATAAGAGATTTAAAATAGTTTCAAACTAGAAACCTAAGTATTGTAGTTATAAACTATAATAGTTATAAGGTTACACGTTTTTAATGACACTGAGTTCATGTCAAACAATAACACATAAGGGGTATACTATACTCAATTAAAGCCAATTAAGTGTTAGTATAATCTATAATCATCAAACAAGGGCCGAATACTAACCAAGCTGGATGTGTGTCGACCAATACTGAGGATGACACACACATACACATACAAATCAATACTACTTATACTTATAAAGTACATACAACGTGAAATCAATACAGGAGCGTGAAAACTACTACAAATACAATCAAGGAGCGCGTGCATTCTTCTTTTAAGCTAAGTCAACCCTACAACAACAAGGTGAGTTCATATGCCCCTTTTTTTAATCTTTACTGATTTTAAACTATCGGGGCTGAGAAACATGTTTACTTTTATTTATTTAAAAGTTTTGCTAAACATGTTATTTATACTTTGATTTAGATAATATCAAATCGTTTATTATCGCTTATCATTGTATGCATGCTTGTATGATCATGAGATAACAGGGAAACTCAGATGAATATGATAATATAATTTCATAATCATCAACACATTTGAATAACATAGTTGTAAGATTTTATCTTATAACACTTAGTTATTCTTACATGAGCAAACATTGAGACAATTCATACACAAACAAACAATGAGAACTACTTCAGTGAAACATGATGACACTACACAACACATGAATGATTAGAAGATAAAACATCTTCAAAATATCATTCCACATGATAATTAACTAAGTGTGATAAGTCATGTACTTATAAACCTTAGTTATAACTTAAAACCATACTATGTGATAGTATGAACGCATTGATCATCCACCACCTGCGTCACTTAAGGGTACTAAGACTAGTTCATACTACGGCTTAAGGATTACATGGTGAACATATGGAATTCATGAATGATAGTCATGATAACATAACTTCATGATAACCACATCATTCACACAATGACTAACATAACGTAATAAGACAAGTTCTTATTCAACTTTGTTAATCACATGAGAACATCCCACATTGAGAACAACAACAACATAGATATACATCATCCATCGTTACCTGTGGACTAGTAGACTGAGGAATTTATTTTCTCTCATGTCATATTATTAGTAACAGTTTCGATGAAGGCTTTGGGATCACACGGCGGAATAGAGGTGAATCGAGTGCATTGTAATCTGATTACGTGAGGATCACAATGGACTCCTTTTGGGCTCTATACGTTGCATTGAGATTACATTACAAACAGTTAACTAAGACTTTTAATATTTAAAAGTGAAACAACAGTTAACCCCACAAATATAGAATAATACAAGGAACAGATTGAGAATCTAATATCCTTAACACATATATTGGTTATCAATACTTCGGTTTGATAACTACAACGCTACCATCATATTATTCTATACATGAGAACACAGGTGATCAAAGAGGAGATAAACATGAGAAATGAGAATGGAAATCAATAGTTGTATTGCAAGTAGTGTGGAGTTCTAGTGGTGATGTGGTGGGATGTAGGCTAGGGCTTAGTTCCCTTACATATGCCCTATATATAAGCATCACTACTAGGATGATATATCATTTGTAAAAAAAACTATTGAGGAGCCATTGGTTGAACAGGTGAAACAAACATCATACAAGTAACATAATCAACTTTGTGATTGTGCATGTGAATGAATCAAGGTTTTCAATTAACATACTTATGAACTCACCAACCTAGTGCCGACTTTGTTTGAATACATGTTTTCTCAGGTGACAAACAGGTGTAGGTACTTACATGCAAGGTTTTAGCTAGAGGACTTTTAGAAGACCTAGCTTATTTTGTGTTGCATGCTTTTGGTGACAAAAACAATGAATCATCTTTTGTATATCTTGTACAGATACAAGATATAGTTACATTGATTCTTTTTGGTAGATTTACTTGATTAAATTATGAACGCTACATTGTAATTTAATCTTGTAATTCTATATCATGGATGTGTTAGCATTTCTCATTTATTTATCATGTGCTATGTAAACAATCTGATCATTTGATTATTGATTATCACTCATGATATCGCGCCCTGGGAACCTTCCGCCCGACGGGAAAAGCCGATCCGTTCCCACCGGCCTGGGGTGTGATAGATTGGTATCAGAACCATGGTTATAGATAAATATAGGTCATATTACTTAAACGGTTTGGCCTACATTATAACCTAGGGACCCTCATATAGAGATCATGTCACATAGGATTCTATTTGCATATGTCTTCTGCTTCTGATCACTGCACTAACCGATTTATTTTCGGTTATGATCAGAATGCCGCCGAGAAGACCACCACCAGCTTTACTGCAACCACCACCACAGGACTCTGCTCCTCATTCTTCTACACCGACACCGCGTGACTCTCCTACACATCCACCTCCTCCTCCACCACCACCTGTTCATCATTTGGACCCTGCTACTGTGGCATTGGCCACTCTTCTGACTAGCCAACTGAGGGATGTGATTCCCGAGATGATGAACCACATTAACAACAACAACAGCAACAACGTTGCCAACTCATCTGGAGAAGGAAGCGGGAACACCAGGCAGAATCAGGACTATGCCTACAAGAACTTTGTAGGTTGCAAGCCACCTAGTTTCAGTGGCAGTGAGGGTGCTGTCGGATTGATCCAATGGATCGAAAAGATGGAAACTACCCTTGACATCAGTGGCTGTCCTGAACAGAACAAAGTCAAGTATGCTGCGAGATCATTTCACAAGCGAGCGTTAACTTGGTGGAACGCTCAAGTTTAGATAAGAGGCCGGGATGAGGCCCAGGCTATGCTTTGGGATGACTTTAAAGCTATGCTGCAGGCGGAGTTTTGCCCAAGGAATGAATTGAAGAAGGTTGAGACCGAACTGCTCAACCTAGTCATGGTTGGCTCTGGGCATCTGGCCTACACCACCCGCTTTCATGAGCTTGCTACATTGGCACCGGATGTGGTGCCAACGCTGGAGAAGAGAATCGAATGGTATGTCGGGGGACTGCCGTCCTGCATTCAGGGGCACGTGATGTCTGCCCACCCTACTACCATGGAATTGGTTGTTACACTGTCAGCATCTCTGACGGATATGATGGTTGCTGCGGGGCACTTCAAGAAGGAAGCTGAGACAGCCAAGGCTGGAACTTCCAAGAAATCGGATAAACGTCCGGCTAAGAAACAAAAAGTGGCTAGAAACTTTGCTGCCACTACTCAAGCCCCAATGCTCAACCAGTGTCCACCACTGCAGATCAGGAAGCCATACACTGGCACTGCACCTTTGTGCAATTCATGCCAGTTTCATCACTTGCCAAACATCCCGTGCAGACACTGCACCAACTGTGGGAGATTTGGTCACTTGGTAGCCCACTGCAGGAGCCCAAGGGCTCAGAACAGAAACAACAATGCAGCTACTGCTGCCCCCACAGATAACAGGTCATGTTTCACTTGTGGTGAACCGGGACACTTTTCTAGGGATTGTCCCAAGAAAGCTCAACCAAGGGCTCAAGCGGCAAGGGGACAAGCCTTCCAGATAGGAGCTGCTGATGCACGACAGGACCCGAACGTAATCACGGGTACATTTCTCTTATCTGACTTCTATGCATCCAAACTATTTGACACTGGTGCGGATCAGAGTTTTATCTCGTCCGAATTTGCATACCATCTTAATTATGATAAGGAATTGTTAGACTCCCCTTACACTATTGAGATAGCAAACGGCAAACAGATCACAGTAGACACAATACTTAGGAATTACCCACTAACACTTGGCGATCACACGTTTTCCATCGATTTGATACCGATGGAGCTGGGCAGTTTCGACATCATCATCGGAATGGATTGGTGTCACACCCCCAAATTCCCACTTGTGGTGTCAGTCCACGTGGGTGTGACGTGGCCAGGATCACAGCTCATGGTCATATAGAACGACTCTATATGAGTTACACAATCACACAGGTATGTAAAATAACATAGTTTCATTCAATATGCAGCGGAAAGTGTTTTAACATCATAAGATAAATAAGTTGCAGCGGAAAGTAAATTGTTTGAAACAGACACTACATAGTAAAACTTATTTTCAAAATACATCAAATGCACGCAAGCCTAGGACATGAGTCTATATGAGTGCTAGACTCCTTAGCGTGTTCTTGTGCGTGTCCTTGCGTGTGCTCCATCAGTTACCTGAGAATACATGCGAAAAGTGTCAACTAAAAAGTTGTTGAGTTCACAGGATTAGACAGACACAAATAGTAAACAGATATATACTGGGTATGTTAAGTTTAGTTGTTGGATACTACGATCCGTGGAGTGTGTCAGTTCATCTTACCGAAACTAGACTGTTTCCGTTTGCCTCCGCGGGTCATCGCTGAACCCGCATTCCCATCGAAATTACACTCGTTATGACCTCCAGTCAACATTGGTGCCGAGTGGGGCTAGTCAAACCCAGTAGTACTACGTAATTACGACTCGTTTGATACACAACTAACGGTAAGGATAAGTGAGGACTTTAAGCGATATAAGTTACACTCGAAAATGGTTTTCACAACATACCAGTCATATACCTAAAGCAGTTGCATAGTAATCTCACCCCAATAGTTTAGCAAAACAGTTAAAGAGTAAAAGTGGGGCCGTAAACTCACTTGAGTTTGTGAAATGCGTTTGCTCAAAAGAGTTCGTGTAGCTCGCCGGCTAGTAGTCACCTATATCACATAGGTACTATGAGTTCGTGTTTGCATACATGTGGGCCTCACAGGACCGTGTTCGTGTTCAACAACACTAAGTGGTTATGTGGGTCGAGTTGACCGTGTTTGACCGTGTCGATCGTGCTTGACCTAACGACCCGTTGGTGACGGTTTTGGATCAAGTGCTTTTGTAATGTGCGATTTAGTGTCGTGTGAAGTGTACGGATACCAAAAATCATTCCTATGAGGAAGCTTACTATTTATAGTAAGTTCCTATTTTAGGAAAGTTTCCACATTAGGCAGGTCATGCATTAAATCACATTCCGTTTATTCTAACATGCGTATCTGTACTAAATGAGCATGTTATCACATAGCACATAGTTACACATAGCCGGTTTAGCATAGTTTGCGCGTAAAAGTTTCTATATTTAGAAAGTTTGCACAAGTAAGCATAATTCATCAAGTTTAACAACCAACATCATCTAATATCATCATATAATCACTAAATAAACATGTTAGACTCATAACATTATCATATTCATAAATAATTCGCAAACTTGCGCTAAAAAGTTACTATTTATAGTAACATTCACGAAATTCATACTTTCAACTATTCTAACAATTCCAACACATCAATATGTCATCCTATTAGTTTCTAAACATCATGTTAAACATAACATATAGATCTAAACATGCAAATGCGGTCATTTCATCAAAAATGCACAAATTGTAACATTAAAGTTTCCATTATTAGTAACATTGCTAATAATCATGCTCTTAGCCTCAACAATCATGCTAGGCCTTTCAAATCATAACAAATCTCATAACTAACAACATCCCAATATCAAATATCATGTAAATGAGCTTAGATCATACATGCATGTAGTCAAAAGTACCTATTTCATAGTAAAATTAACAAATAGCCATTAAATCTTAATAATATCATTATAGATCATCATCATATCACCAAATCAGTAATAACACATTCAATAACAGATCTACAACATCAAAAATTCGAGATTAAAGTGGTGGTGGTGTTGCATGTGACCAATATGGCTTGCATGTGTGCCTAGTGATGATTTTAGACAAGATTAACCAAAGGAACTACCTTTCAGAGCTTTAGATCACGAAATGGGGCTTGAGTAGCTTCTGGAACAGCTCTAGGGAGGCTGGAATCGACTCAAACGCGAAGAACAAGTAGGTAGGATGTTCTTGGGGCTTCTACAAAGCTTCAATCTCCTCCAATGGCCTCCTATGACTTGGAAATGGCTTCAATGGGGCTTGCAGATCGTTCATGGTCGAGATAAGGTGCTTCCAGTCGAGAGAAATCGGTGAAGGGGCGACAAGAATGATTAACATTGGTTTTATAAAGATTTTATGCGTGTTGGGGTCGTCGCGTACCGCGACATTTGTCCTAAAAACATCATCGCGTACCGCGATGATTAAAATAATCATTCTGTTCCCGAAACACGCTGCGTACCGCGATGGTGGAAGATGATCGGTCGTCGAGACCGCGATGGTTTTCGGAGAATTCAAATTCTCCCGCTCGAGCTTCGCGTACCGCGAAAGCACAATTGGGTGCCCATCGCGTACCGCGATGGGTCTCGGTTGAGCCCAATAAGCCCAATTTCATTGTTTTGAACCGAATTTCTCGTATTTCTCGAATACGATCATCGTTTCTCGTCATATGGACATTGTTCTACTAACTTAGGTTCTCCGGAACCTAATTGTGCAGTGAAAGTGTACTGTGGTTCGATCCGTTCACCAACGTTCGTCATTCAAGACACGTGTGAGTTTCGTGCGATAATTCCTCGAATTATCGGTGTGTTTGGTCTGTTGTGCCACGTGTCACACTAAATACAAATATTCTAGTGCCACGTATGAAATAATAATACACATTATTATTAAATTAGAATAAATGCTGACCTGGAAATTGCGAGGTGTCACATCATCCCCAAGTTAATAGGAATTTCGTCCCGAAATTCAGTTCGTGTTGCCGGTGTTAGTCTGGTCGGAGAATAAGTGAGGGTATTTCTGTTTCATCTGGTCCTCTCGTTCCCAGGTGTATTCCGGTACTCGTCGCGAATTCCATCGTACCTTCACGATCGGTATCTTGCTAAGCTTCAACTTCTTGATTTCCCGGTCCATGATTTCCACCGGTTCCTCAACGAAATGAAGTTGTTCATCAATCTGGATTTCCTCCAAAGGAATTGCGAGCGTTTCGTCTGATAGACATTTCTTGAGATTCGATACGTGGAATACATTGTGTACGCTGCTCAATTCCTGTGGTAGTTGCAATTCGTAGGCCACGGGGCCTATTCGCTTAGTGATCTCGAATGGTCCGATGTAACTAGGATTTAACTTCCCCTGTTTCCCAAATCGGATCACTCCCTTCCAAGGCGAGACTTTAAGAAATACTCGGTCTCCCACTTGGAATTCCAATGGTTTGCGCCTCTTGTCGGCATAGCTCTTTTGTCGGTCTCGAGCTGCAGTCATTCTGTTACGTGTTTGCACGATCTTTTCGGTTGTTTCGTGCACTAGTTCGGGTCTGGTCAATTGGCTTTCACCAACTTCCGCCCAACAGAGTGGTGATCTGCACTTACGTCCGTAAAGTGCTTCAAACGGTGCAGCTCCAATGCTGGTGTGATAGCTGTTATTATATGAGAATTCTACCAAAGGTAAGTGAGTCTCCCAGCTGTTACCGAAGTCAATCACACATGCTCGAAGCATGTCTTCCAAGGTCTGGATGGTTCGTTCACTCTGACCATCCGTTTGTGGGTGATAAGCAGTGCTCATATCCAATCTTGTCCCAAGTGCCTTGTGTAAGGACTTCCAAAAATGTGCCGTGAAACGGCTATCCCGGTCGGATATTATAGAGATTGGGACTCCGTGTCTGGATACTATTTCCTTCAAGTAGACTCGGGTTAACTTCTCCAGTTTGTCAGTTTCCTTTATCGGTAAGAAGTGTGCCGATTTCGTGAGTCGGTCTACGATAACCCAGATGGTATCGCAACCACTTGCTGTCTTCGGCAGCTTGGTAATAAAATCCATGGAAATCTGTTCCCATTTCCATACTGGAATTTCCGGTTGTTGGAGTAACCCTGACGGTTTCTGATATTCGACCTTAACCTTGGAGCATGTCAGGCACTTACTCACATAGGTCGCGATCTCTGATTTCATGTTAGGCCACCAGTAAGTTGCCTTTAAGTCATGGTACATCTTGTCGGAACCTGGATGTACTGAGTATCGACTCTTCTGAGCTTCATCCATCACTACTTCTCTCAATCCCCCGTAGCGTGGAATCCAAATCCGATCCATCAGATAGCGAGCTCCGTCATCCTTTTGTTTCATTTGTTTATCCATACCCCGCATAGCTTCGAGGGTAAGGTTTTCCTTTTTCAGAGCTTCCTGTTGAGTAATACGGATTTGATTGGGTAATTCAGAGTGAATAGTAAGCTGTAGTGCGTGTACGCGTTTAGTTGTTTCCTTCCGGCTCAGTGCGTCGGCTACTACATTAGCTTTCCCAGGGTGATACTTGATTGCACAGTCATAATCGCCTATTAGCTCGACCCATCTGCGTTGTCTCATGTTTAGTTCCTTTTGGTCGAAAATGTGCTGTAGGCTCTTATGATCAGTGAATATCGTACACTTAGTGCCATACAGATAGTGTCGCCAAATCTTCAATGCGAACACTATGGCTCCCAATTCCAAGTCATGAGTCGTGTAGTTCTTTTCGTGCACTTTCAATTGTCGTGACGCATAAGCTATAACCTTCTCGCGTTGCATCAGCACACAACCGAGTCCTTGTTTTGATGCGTCACAGTAAACTACAAAGTCTTCGCACCCGTCCGGTAGCGATAGAATAGGTGCACTGTACAATTTCTGCTTCAACAAGTCGAAGGCAGCTTCTTGTTTCTCTCCCCATTCAAACTTCTTATCTTTGTGCGTAAGGGAAGTTAATGATTGTGCGATCTTTGAGAACCCTTTGATAAATCTCCTGTAGTACCCGGCCAATCCCAGAAACTGTCGCACCTCAGTCGGAGTCTTAGGTGCAGTCCAGTTCTTGATGGCCTCGATCTTGGTTGGGTCTACGTGTATTCCTTTTGCGTTTACTATGTGTCCAAGAAACTGAACTTCACGAATCCAAAAATCGCATTTGGAAAAATTCGCGTATAGTTGTTCCCCCTTCAGTAGTTCCAAGACACGCCTTAAGTGGTCGGCATGTTCTTCTTGGGTCTTGGAGTATATCAGGATATCATCTATGAACACGATTACGAATTTGTCCAGATACGGCTTACACACCCGATTCATGAGATCCATGAATACTGCCGGTGCGTTAGTCAACCCAAAAGGCAAGACTAGAAACTCGTAATGTCCGTACCGTGTTCTGAAGGTTGTCTTTGGTATGTCTTCCTCCGGTATTCTAAGTTGATGGTAACCGGATCTCAAATCGATCTTCAAATAGTAGCTTGACCCTTGCAACTGGTCAAACAGGTCGTCTATTCGAGGTAGAGGGTATCGATTCTTGATAGTTACCTTGTTCAGTTCCCGGTAGTCTATACACATACGGAACGAACCGTCTTTCTTCTTCACGAACAGGACCGGTGCTCCCCAAGGTGAGAAACTCGGTCGGATAAATCCTTTATCTAATAACTCTTGCAATTGATTAGATAGTTCCTGCATTTCAGTAGGAGCCAATCGGTATGGTGCCTTGGCTATCGGTGCTGCTCCTGGTGTCAGATCTATCTGAAACTGCACTTGCCGTGCTGGTGGTAGTCCTGGTAGATCTTCAGGAAAGACTTCCGGATAGTTGCGAACAACTGCGATGTCTTCGATCTTCCGTTCCTTCTTTGGTTGTTCGGTGATAAGAGCTAGGATAGCCGTGTATCCTTTCTTCAGATATTTGTTTGCCTTCATGCAGGACATAATGTTTAACGGTAGTCCGCGTCGTTCCCCCTGGATTGAGATCTGCTCTCCACTTGGCAACGCAATTCGCACAATCTTCTCGTTGCACACGATCTCAGCGTGGTTTGCAGATAGCCAATCCATTCCAATCACCACGTCGAAACTCCCGAGAGTTACCGGCATCAGGTCAATCACCAGTTGGTGGTTTGCTAACGTCAGAACACACCCTTTGATGATATGCTGCGTTTCAATTAGCTTGCCGTCTGCTAACTCTACGGTGTACTTATAGTCTAGTGGTGTTGGTGTCATATTAAGCAATTTGCTAAAGTCACTAGAGATAAAACTCCTATCGGCACCGGTATCAAATAATATACTAGCATATACATTATTTAACAGAAACGTACCAGTAACGACGTTTGGGTCATATTTAGCTTCTCCTGATCCAATGACGAATGCCTGACCCCTAGCCGCATTGCCACCTGCGTTCTTGTTCTGCGGGCAGTCTCGGCGCATGTGCCCCGGTTTCCCGCAAGTGAAGCACCCCTTCAATGTATTATCTTTGTTGAGGTTGGGGTTGGGGTTTGATCGGCATTCCTTGGCCAGGTGCCCGTTCCTCCCACAGTTGGTGCATTTGACCTTTTTGCACGGGCCAAAGTGGTGGAAGTTACAGTTGTTGCATTTTGGGCTGTTGACCTGGTATCCTCCCTTGCATTGAGTGTTTGGCTGGGTTGCAGTGAAAACTTTAGCCGGTGCTGGTCGGTGTTGGGTCGGTTGTTGCGGTGAGAAAGTGCGGTTGTTGCTAGGTTCCCACTTCCGCTTGGGTTCTTGGGGTTTCAGATGTTCACCCCTCTTTGGCAGCTTTCCCAGGGCTACTGCCTAATCAGTGAGCTTGTGCGCCAAGCGTATCAGTGGTTGGATGGTGGTGTGATCGGATGCAGTTACCATGCTCTGGATCTGCTCTGGCAACCCACTGATGAATTGCTCGATCTTTTTGTACTCCGGCGTCACCATCGCCGGGCATAGCTTACACAGTTCATGAAATCGAGTACAATACTTCTCGATCTCGGATCCCACCATCTTGTGTACCCAAAATTCCTCCTCAAGCTTCCTGATCTCGTCACGAGGACAATATTCCTCGTGAAGCATCCTTGTGAAGTTCTCCCAAGGAATGGAGTTTGCAGTTTCCAGTCCAAGAGTCTGTACATGGGTGTTCCACCATGTGAGGGCTGGTCCCTCCAGTGTTCCTGTAGCATATTTCACTCGGTTTTCCTCCGAGCATTCCGACATAGAGAAGACTGACTCTAGCTTCTCAATCCAGCGAAGCAGTCCCACTGCTCCCTCGGTACCCTGGAACTTGTGAGGGTGGCAGCTCAGAAAGGCTTTATACGAGCATCCCTTTGCTGCGCTCCCTTGGGATCCTGTGCATCGGAGTTCAGTGTAACGTGTTAGTGTCGGCGTTGCCTATGCTAAGTAAATCAGGTTAGGTAGATGTTAGTACCGTTGTTAGTGCCGCTAGTTTCGCTAGCTAGTCGGTTGGCTTCGTACTCCGCGAGTACTTTGTTGACCCTTCGTTCAACCATCTTATTGATCCTTGTCTTCTCGGCCTTACACTTGAGATTTCGTGCATTAGATCCCCTTCCCGACATGATTCTATATGGAAGGGTTATATTGTTAGTCGACATATGCCAGAGTGTTAGTCAGAAGTTAGATAAGATGTCATGTCAGAGGTCAAGTTAGACATCATATCAGAGATTGTGTTAGCTACAGTCATAATAATACAACATATAATAATAAAGCATAATTCTCATTAATACCAAATTTTTGAAGTACAATAATTTTTAAAGGAAAGCACAATATAAGTTCTTCGAGCACATCCCGCTCGTCTAGGCCAAAATAAGAAAAATACAAAATAAAATAGCTCACTAATCCGAGTCCATGGAGACATGTGAAACATCACTAACAGCGCCTCTATCATCATCATCCTCCTCAGGATCCTCATTGGGATCCTCATCAAAATCCCCTTCTTCGAGGTCCTCGGCCTCGAACTGTGGTTCGTCGTCCTCGACTGGCGGCTCCTCGATGAACTGCGCCGCCCATGCGTTGAGCATGGCGTCGCTAGCCTGGACCATCGCCTGGGTCTCGGCTATGTCCGTCCGGTTCTCAGCGATGCACCCATCATGCTCTTGCATGATGTCCACCATCTGTCCATGCTGTGTCATTAGCTGGGACACCTGGAGACGTAGGGTCTCCACCTGTTCTTCCAAACGGTCGTTTCGCTCTTCCAAGCGGTTGTTTCGCCTTTCCAGGCGATCGTTCTTCTCGCGAAGAACACGAACCTCATCAGATTGATCGGCGTTCCTCCTAAGCTCTCGCCGCGTAACGGCAACGTGAGCTGCGAAAGCTCTCTCCATCGGCATCCAAAGTGCCGGTAGTCGCGGGCCTGCAGAGGTGTCGCCCTTGTGTCGCAGTGGAGGTACCCGCTCCCCCAATACCCAATCCTGTAGGATGTTGGGTAGCCATCCCCAGTATCGCTCCCGAGCCAACATCTATGTTCGCCTCTCCATCTCGGCGTCCACTTGTGCTACGATGTCGTCAATCCTACGTCGACTTTCCTCGGTCAGGTCGTCACTCACTAGGCGTTTGCCCGGGTTCCTGTTAGCGTTGTTGTTGGCCATTCATGTAATGTCTCAAGTTAGTAAACAACAGTTCAATAATAATAGTAATATCAGTGTGCAAGTTGTAAGTGTAGTGTCTAGTGTAGAGCAGTGGCTATAGTCTAAGTTCAGTATATGCAAACCTAGTTCCCTATAACCAAGGCTCTGATACCAGTCTGTCACACCCCCAAATTCCCACTCGTGGTGTCAGTCCACGTGGGTGTGACGTGGCCAGGATCACAGCTCATGGTCATATAGAACGACTCTATATGAGTTACACAATCACACAGGTATGTAAAATAACATAGTTTCATTCAATATGCAGCGGAAAGTGTTTTAACATCATAAGATAAATAAGTTGCAGCGGAAAGTAAATTGTTTGAAACAGACACTACATAGTTAAACTTATTTTCAAAATACATCAAATGCACGCAAGCCTAGGACATGAGTCTATATGAGTGCCAGACTCCTAAGCGTGTTCTTGTGCGTGTCCTTGCGTGTGCTCCATCAATTACCTGAGAATACATGCGAAAAGTGTCAACTAAAAAGTTGGTGAGTTCACAGGTTTAGACAGACACAAATAGTAAACAGATATATACTCGGTATGTTAAGTTTAGTTGTTGGATACTACGATCCGTGGAGTGTGTCAGTTCATCTTACCGAAACTAGACTGTTTCCGTTTGCCTCCGCGGGTCATCGCTGAACCCGCATTCCCATCGAAATTACACTCGTTATGACCTCCAGTCAACATTGGTGCCGAGTGGGGCTAGTCAAACCCAGTAGTACTACGTAATTACGACTCGTTTGATACACAACTAACGGTAAGGATAAGTGAGGACTTTAAGCGATATAAGTTACACTCGAAAATGGTTTTCACAACATACCAGTCATATACCTAAAGGAGTTGCATAGTAATCTCACCCCAATAGTTTAGCAAAACAGTTAAAGAGTAAAAGTGGGGCCGTAAACTCACTTGAGTTTGTGAAATGCGTTT
Source organism: Mikania micrantha (assembly GCA_009363875.1). NCBI lineage: Eukaryota > Viridiplantae > Streptophyta > Magnoliopsida > Asterales > Asteraceae > Mikania > Mikania micrantha. The sequence goes on along the minus strand of CM018691.1, from coordinate 120,067,208 downwards.
GCTCAAAAGAGTTCGTGTAGCTCGCCGGCTAGTAGTCACCTATATCACATAGGTACTATGAGTTTGTGTTTGCATACATGTGGGCCTCACAGGACCGTGTTCGTGTTCAACAACACTAAGTGGTTATGTGGGTCGAGTTGAACGTGTTTGACCGTGTCGATCGTGCTTGACCTAACGACCCGTTGGTGACGGTTTTGGATCAAGTGCTTGTGTAATGTGCGATTTAGTGTCGTGTGAAGTGTACGGATACCAAAAATCATTCCTATGAGGAAGCTTACTATTTATAGTAAGTTCCTATTTTAGGAAAGTTTCCACATTAGGCAGGTCATGCATTAAATCACATTCCGTTTATTCTAACATGCGTATCTGTACTAAATGAGCATGTTATCACATAGCACATAGTTACACATAGCCGGTTTAGCATAGTTTGCGCGTAAAAGTTTCTATATTTAGAAAGTTTGCACAAGTAAGCATAATTCATCAAGTTTAACAACCAACATCATCTAATATCATCATATAATCACTAAATAAACATGTTAGACTCATAACATTATCATATTCATAAATCATTCGCAAACTTGCGCTAAAAAGTTACTATTTATAGTAACATTCACGAAATTCATACTTTCAACTATTCTAACAATTCCAACATCAATATGTCATCCTATTAGTTTCTAAACATCACGTTAAACATAACATATAGATCTAAACATGCAAATGCGGTCATTTCATCAAAAATGCACAATTTGTAACATTAAAGTTTCCATTATTAGTAACATTGCTAATAATCATGCTCTTGGCCTCAACAATCATGCTATGCCTTTCAAATCATAACAAATCTCATAACTAACAACATCCCAATATCAAATATCATGTAAATGAGCTTAGATCATACATGCATGTAGTCAAAAGTACCTATTTCATAGTAAAATCAACAAATAGCCATTAAATCTTAATAATATCATTATAGATCATCATCATATCACCAAATCAGTAATAACACATTCAATAACAGATCTACAACATCAAAAATTCGAGATTAAAGTGGTGGTGGTGTTGCATGTGACCAATATGGCTTGCATGTGTGCCTAGTGATGATTTTAGACAAGATTAACCATAGGAACTACCTTTCAGAGCTTTAGATCACGAAATGGGGCTTGAGTAGCTTCTGGAACAGCTCTAGGGAGGCTGGAATCGACTCAAACGCGAAGAAAAAGTAGGTAGGATGTTCTTAGGGCTTCTACAAAGCTTCAATCTCCTCCAATGGCCTCCTATGACTTGGAAATGGCTTCAATGGGGCTTGCAGATCGTTCAAGGTCGATATAAGGTGCTTCCAGTCGAGAGAAATCGGTGAAGGGGCGACAGGAATGATTAACATTGGTTTTAAAAATATTTTATGCGTGTTGGGGTCGTCGCATACCGCGACATTTGTCCTAAAAACATCATCGCGTACCACGATGATTAAAATAATCATTCTGTTCCCGAAACACGCCGCGTACCGCGATGGTGGAAGATGATCGGTCGTCGCGTACCGCGATTGTTTTCGGAGAATTCAAACTCTCCCGCTCGAGCTTCGCGTACCGCGAAAGCCCAATTGGGTGCCCATCACGTACCGCGATGGGTCTCGGTTGAGCCCAATAAGCCCAATTTCATTGTTTTGAACCGAATTTCTCGTATTTCTCAAATACGATCATCGTTTCTCATCATATGGACATTGTTCTACTAACTTAGGTTCTCCGGAACCTAATTGTGCAGTGAAAGTGTACTGTGGTTCGATTCGTTCACCAACGTTCGTCATTCAAGACACGTGTGAGTTTCGTGCGATAATTCCTCGAATTATCGGTGTGTTTGGTCTGTTGTGCCACGTGTCACACTAAGTACAAATATTCTAGTGCCATGTATGAAATAATAATACACATTATTATTAAATTAGAATAAATGCTGACCTGGAAATTGCGAGGTGTCACAATTGGCTATCTCTTAACCGAGTTGAGTTCATCTGTTCCGATAAACTACTACGCATTCCAGTGGAGAACAATGAGATTCTGGAGATTCGTGGAGACCAAGCGAAACGCAGTGTCAAGATAATATCATGCATGAAGGCTCGCAAGTACTTACGAAAACAATGTGTCGCATTTCTAGCTCACGTGATCGAGAAAGACAAGAAAGTACTCAAGATTCAAGACGTGCCAATTGTGAGAGACTATGCGGACGTATTTCCGGATGACTTACCGGGACTGCCACCCGAGAGATCAGTGCAGTTCCGAATCGATTTGATTCCGGGAGCGACTCCTGTAGCTAAGTCCCATTACAGACTTGCACCATCTGAAATGCAGGAGTTGTCAAATCAATTACAAGAGCTACTTGATAAAGGATTCATCCGACCGAGCTTTTCCTCGTGGGGAGCTCCGGTTCTTTTTGTGAAAAAGAAGGATGGAACTTTCAGAATGTGCATTGATTACCGAGAGCTCAACAAACTCACTATCAAGAATCGGTATCTGTTACCGAGGATTGATAATTTGTTTGATCAGTTACAGGGAGCACAGTACTTTTCAAAGATAGACCTGAGATCAGGCTATCATCAGCTCCGGATTCAAGAGGAAGACATACCAAAAACGGCCTTTCGTCCCCGATATGGTCACTACGAGTTCATGGTGATGCCATTCGGATTGACGAACGCACCGGCTGTTTTCATGGATTTGATGAACCGGGTGTGCAAGCCGTATTTAGATCCGTTTGTTATCGTCTTCATTGATGATATACTGATTTATTCAAAGAACGAGAAGGAACATGAGCAACACCTTAAGACAGTCTTGGAACTCCTAAAGGAGGAACGACTCTATGCCAAATTCTCCAAGTGTGAATTTTGGTTAAGAGAAGTTCAGTTCTTGGGTCACGTGATTAACAGAGATGGTATTCATGTGGATCTTGCCAAGATTGAAGCAATCAAGAACTGGGATGCGCCTACAACACCTACAGAGATTCGATCATTCTTGGGATTGGCAGGTTATTACAGGAGATTCATTTCTAATTTCTCTAAGATAGCTTTGCCTCTCACCAAGCTCACACAGAAGTCTAAACCTTTTGTGTGGACTCAGAAACAAGAGGAGGCATTCCAGACACTGAAACAAATATTGTGCAATGCTCCAATCTTAACACTCCCAGAAGGTAATGATGACTTTGTAGTTTACTGTGATGCTTCCCATCAGGGACTCGGATGTGTTTTGATGCAACGAGACAAAGTCATTGCTTATGCCTCACGACAGCTGAAGATACATGAAAAGAATTACACAACACACGATCTCGAACTGGGAGCTGTTGTATTTGCTTTAAAGATTTGGAGACACTACCTTTATGGTACCAAATGCACTATCTTCACAGATCACAAGAGTTTACAACACATATTTGATCAGAAGGAGCTTAACATGAGACAGAGACGTTGGGTTGAGCTTCTGAACGATTACGATTGTGTGATCAAATACCATCCGGGCAAAGCAAATGTAGTTGCAGATGCTTTGAGCCGGAAGGAAAGAGTCAAACCCTTACGCGTTCGAGCAATGGGAATGACTATGCAAACAAGTCTGAGAGATCACATTCTACAAGCACAACAAGAGTCAGTGGCAAGAGACAACCTGAAACGCGAGCTCGATTGTGGAGCCAAGAAGCACTTCAAGACAAAACAAGATGGAGTTATCTATTATCTGGATCGTGTTTGGATTCCAGCAGTAGATGAACTTCGAACACTCATACTTGACGAGGCACACAAGTCACGTTACTCAGTTAATCATGGTGCCGATAAGATGTACCAATATCTTAGGTCGTTTTATTGGTGGCCGGGTATGAAGATGTTGCCACTTATGTTGGCAAATGCATCATATGTGCCAAAGTCAAATCAGAACACCAGAAACCTTCGGGTTTGCTGGAACAACCAGAGATTCCACAATGGAAGTGGGAACAAATTGCTATGGATTTCATTACCAAGCTACCCCGCACTTCCAGCGGACACGATTCGATTTGGGTCATCATTGATAGATGGACCAAGTCCGCACACTTCTTGTCGATCAGAGAGACATACAAGATGGAGAAACTAGCGAGACTATACATTGATGAAATAGTAGTAAGGCACGGTGTGCCATTGTCTATTATTTCAGACCGGGACAGTCGATTTACTTCGCGGTTCTGGCAATCATTGCAACAATCCTTAGGGACAAGTGTTAACTTCAGCACCGCTTATCATCCACAAACGGATGGACAAAGCGAGCGCGCCATTCAAACCCTAGAGGATATGTTTAGAACATGCATCCTAGACTTCGGTGGAAGTTGGGACACACACTTACCACTCATTGAGTTCTCTTACAACAATAGCTACCACAGCAGCATCGGATGTGCTCCATTTGTAGCACTTTATGGTAGAACATGTCGGTCTCCAATTTGTTGGACCGAAGTGGGAGACAACATAATCACTGGGCCTGAACTTATTCAGGAAACTACTGATAAGATAGCCCAGATACAACAGCGATTGCAAGCAACGCGTAGCCGTCAAAAGAGTTACGCCGACAAACCGCGCAAGCCTTTGGAATTCGATGTGGGTGACCGAGTCATGTTGAAAGTGTCCCCATGGAAGGCGTAGTTCGGTTTGGGGCTAAGGGCAAACTAGCACCTAAGTATGTCGGACCGTTTGAGATTACTCAACGCATAGGTCCTGTGGCATACAGACTTAGACTCCCTGATGAACTCAGCGGAGTACACGATGTGTTTCATGTATCAAATCTCAAGAGGTGCTTAGCAGACGAAATATTGATCATACCATTGGAAGAGATACAAATCGATGAGCAACTACACTTCATTGAAGAACCTGTAGAGATTATGGAACGTGAAGTTAAGAAACTGAAATGAAGTCGTATCCCTATTGTAAAGGTTCGATGGAACTCCAAGCATGGACCAGAATTTACCTGCGAGCGCGAGGACAACATGAAGACAAAGTATCCCCACCTGTTCAAGAAGTAAAGCCCGATTTCATGCTTAAATTTCAGGACGAAATTTCTTTAACAAGGGGAGACTGTGACAACTAGTACCTGACCGGCCGGCAAATCCGTACGGTACGTGTACTTTCAACAGTAACTACGTGTAATTTCATGTGAATAAACAGTACTTGTATTAACATAATTCTAAATACAAGAAACAGTTGTACGTATTTTCGTGTAAACTTAAATACGATAAGTACAACATACATTTGAAACATTAGTTGTGTGTATTTAAGTGAAAACCTAAGTACAGTTGACACAATAGATCATGAGAAACAACGGTGTTCAAACAATTAACAGAAACAAATCGGTTGCGATCTGATATCCATAGATGACAGGAATCAGATGGCCGACAAATCAGTGTGAAAACAATATGATAACAGGATGTTTAGTTGAGTCCGACCGTAAGGAAACACAATTCAAACATAATTTATAGTGTTGTTTCAGAATAACGAACTGACAGTGTGTTTGCGTGGGTGACGATTCACACAAACATATCTGTGAGTTTAACGTGCTGAAATAATGACTGGAAAGTAGAAAACAAAAGTCAGAAAGCCAAACTATCGACGTGTTCCTTCGAATGACGATTCGAACGAATACGCGCGATGGTGACGCGATTTGACTAAACGAAAACGAAACACGACACGAACGAAATTAAATTAATAAAATAGATTATTTAACATTTTTACAATTTTGAAACTCATCAAAATAATTAATTAACTCCTTTTTATTTAAAACATTTAAATTACGCGTAACGTTCCGGATACGCGACGAAATCTCGAACCGAGCAACCGAAACCAACCCAAACATCACATGTGGTATAAAAACCCTAAATGAGAGTTTTCCTCTCATTTCCACCACCTACAATCTCTCTCTACCTCCATTTTCGGATTCCACCATTTACCACCAATTTCAAGTTTCAAAACCTCATATCTTGCTCATTTCTCAACGAATTTGAGTGATTCTTGAACCCACGCGAAGCTCTTGATGTCCTTTATATGAAAGTACAACAGATCTGAAGGTTTACCCATTGAATTTCGAGGTATGATGCAGTAAAAATTCACAAAAATAGGGTTTCTTCCTTGTATTGGAGCCGCATATACCTAGCCGGTGTAAAACCTCAACACACATCCTCCTTGCATCATCAAGTACCGGTCCAAGCCTAGACACACCCTGGAAACGGCTCGATCGGGGGATTGGAATTAAAAGTTGGAGTGAAACATGCGGGGTTCGCAGCTACATAAGTGGCCGAACCTTCTTGTGAAGTGCAAGGTGGCCAAACCCTGTGCTACATCCACGACCGAACCTTCCCTCGATCAAGACATTCCAGGCGAACCTTGGGCCGACAATCACCACAGACGAACCCTCCTCTTATCACGAACCTTCGTGACATCATGAAGTGGCCGAACCACTCTAGTGGCAACGAACCAGCATGCACAAGCGAACCCCTCGCCATCACTGATTAGCCGAACCCTTGCACGATCAAACTCTCTACACACGAACCCACGTGACCAAACGAACCTTTCCAGATCCACCGAACCATTGACAGAGACGAACCCTGGGTTCGTGACTCACATAGCTGCGAACCTTTCATCCTCGACCGCCGAACCATCATGCACTTGCCGAACCATTAGTGAGAGTCGAACCCTACTATCAATTCAGGGACCACGAACCATCCTTGCAACACCGAGCCTTTTAGAGAACACAAACCTGTTATTTCAGACGAACCATGAGCTGTGAACAAACCTTAGCATGGTCCACGAACCTAGCAGCTGAGACCTAACCGAACCTATGAGCATCATCATCCTGGCCGAACCTTTGTAATTGCTGCGTTTCTAGTTGATCGAACAGTCATTCATTCAGCCCAATATTAGTTGTACCCATAACCTTAGTTAGGCCCAGATAACCGGCCCAAGGAATGGATTTGGTTCACTTTGTTAAAGCCCAACAGTTTATGGAATTCGGCCCAACATAGACAAGTTGGCCCACATTTCTTTAGACAGTCCACGACAAAGACCCATTAGGCCCAACATGTATAGATTCGGCCCACTATGGCCCTTAATCGGCCCAACCTTACTCCTTGGCCCATTTCCCTTGCTGTGGCCCAATTGAAATTGTCAAGGCGCAACACAATTTTAGTTAAGCCATTTTCTATACCCTAATTGGCTCAACAATTTGATCATATGACTTGTTTTGGATATTCGGCGTATGTTACAAAGTGGGATAATTCAAGATATAATTGTATGATAACTTACTTAAATCTTTATAAAGAATAAGAGATTTAAAATATTTTCAAACTAGAAACCTAAGTATTGTAGTTATAAACTATAATAGTTATAAGGTTACACGTTTTGAATGACATTGAGTTCAAGTCAAACAATAACACATAAGGGGTATACTAAACTCAATTAAAGCCAATTGAGTGTTAGTATAATCTATAATCATCAAACAAGGGCCGAATACTAACCATGTCGGATGTGTGTCGACCAATACTGAGGATGACACACACATACACATACAAATCAATACTACTTATACTTATAAAGTACATACAACGTGAAATCAATACAGGAGCGTGAAAACTACTACAAATACAATCAAGGAGAACGTGCATTCTTCTTTTAAGCTAAGTCAACCCTACAACAACAAGGTGAGTTCATATGCCCCTTTTTTTAATCTTTACTGATTTTAAACTCTCGGGGCTGAGAAACATGTTTACTTTTATTTATTTAAAAGTTTTGCTTAACATGTTATTTATACTTTGATTTAGATAATATCAAATCGTTTATTATCGCTTATCATTGTATGCATGCTAGTATGATCATGGGATAACAGGGAAACTCAGATGAATATGATAATATAATTTCATAATCATCAACACATTTGAATAACATAGTTGTAAGATTTTATCTTATCACTTAGTTATTCTTACATGAGCAAACATTGAGACAATTCATATACAAACAAACAATGAGAACTACTACAGTGAAACATGATGACACTACACAACACAGGAATGATTAGAAGATAAAACATCTTCTAAATATCATTCCACATGATAATTAACTAAGTGTGATAAGTCATGTACTTATAACACTTAGTTATAACTTAAAAACATACTATGTGATAGTATGAACGCATTGATCATCCACCACCTACGTCACTTAAGGGTACTAAGACTAGTTCTTACTACGGCTTAAGGATTACATGGTGAACATATGGAATTCATGAATGATAATCATGATAACGTAACTTCATGATAACCACATCATTCACACAATGATTAACATAACGTAATAAGACAAGTTCTTATTCAACTTTGTTAATCGCATGAGAGCATCCCACATTGAGAACAACAACAACATAGATGTACATCATCCATCGTTACCTGTGGACTAGTAGACTGAGGAATTTATTTTCTCTCATGTCATATTATTAGTAACAGTTTCGATGAAGGCTTTGGGATCACACGGCGGAATAGAGGTGAATCGGGTGCATTGTAATCTGATTACGTGAGGATCACAATGGACTCCTTTTGGGCTCTATACGTTGCATTGAGATTACATTACAAACAGTTAACTAAGACTTTTAATACTTAAAAGTGAAACAACAGTTAACCCCACAAATATAGAATAATACAAGGAACAGATTGAGAATCTAATATCCTTAACACATATATTGGTTATCAATACTTCGGTTTGATAACTACAACGCTACCATCATATTATTCTATACATGAGAACACAGGTGATCAAAGAGGAGATAAACATGAGAAATGAGAATGGAAATCAATAGTTGTATTGCAAGTAGTGTGGAGTTCTAGTGGTGATGTGGTGGGATGTTGGCTAGGGCTTAGTTCCCTTACATATGCCCTATATATAAGCATCACTACTAGGATGATATATCATTTGTGAATATAACTATTGAGGAGCCATTTGTTGAACAGGTGAAACAAACATCATACAAGTAACATAATCAACTTTGTGATTGTGCATGTGAATGAATCAAGGTTTTCAATTAACATACTTATGAACTCACCAACCTAATGTTGACTTTGTTTAAATACATGTTTTCTCAGGTGACGAACAGGTGCAAGGATTTAGCTAGAGGACTTTTAGAAGACCTAGCTTATTTTGTGTTGCATGCTTTTGGTGACAAAAACAATGAATCATCTTTTGTATATCTTGTACAGATACAAGATATAGTTACATTGATTGTTTTTGGTAGATTTACTTGATTAAATTATGAACGCTACATTGTAATTTAATCTTGTAATTCTATATTATGGATGTGTTAGCATTTCTCATTTATTTATCATGTGCTATGTAAACAATCTGATCATTTGATTATCACTCATGATATCGTGCCCCGGGAACCTTCCGCCCGACGGGAAAACCTGATCCATTCCCGCCGGCCCGGGGTGTGACACATCAAATCTCTCAACTCATCAAAAGTGTCTTTCCTCATACTGATACAATGAAGAAGTACATGAGCTAGAAACTTGTACTGTAAAGGCAACTTGCCTTTCTTGATCGAATACTCATTATACACCCCAAAGTATTTGATCCTCATGAAGCATCCTTTAATGCACCTTTCAGGAATTAAAGTCATTCCTGCATGTTCTCCTCCAAAATGGAACACTCTCCTAATATCAGCTTCAGTAATCCTAATGGCTTGTCCCAGCACATTAGCTTCAATCACAAACACATCATCAACAGTAATCAATCTTGCTGATTCCCAGAAGCTCTGAATATGTAATCTATAAATGTGACATGAGTTGGAGATAACATAGTATATCCTTGATCTTCTCAAAAACTCGATCATCGGTCTAAACTCCTTGCCATTCTTCGTTGTTGGATCCAGATAAGCACATAGATTGTGTTTATCACCGAAAGTTAGATTTGCCATTCCTACAAACAAAACAAACATCAATTAAAAAAAATCAAAATAAAATAAAAAATTCAAAAGTTAAAAAGTTAAAAAAAAAAATTCTAAGTATGAATCCAGCGAACCCCTGTGCCAGACGAACCTATATTCAAGACAAACCTGTGTGATTCGGCCCGAACCTTTAGAGTTCAAACGAACCTATCCAAATCAACGAACCTGTGTGAGTTCAAACGAACGAACCTGTTCCAGTTTAAACTCAAACTGCAAATCTACGAATTAGGTAAAACAAATGATACCCATAGGTTCGCCATTCACAAATTAACAACTTTAATAAAAACATTTTCCCTCAAATTTTTATTTAAACAAATTTAAACTCATGAATTTAGGTTCGACTAACTAGACACAAAATTTAAAATTACTACAAATCTAGCCGGTCAAACTCCAATCTATTTACCTATTTAGAATCAAAAAACAATTCCGAGTCTACTGGTATATGGAAATGATACTTAAAGTTTCAAAGTCGAAAAAATCAAAATCAAAGTATAAAGGTTCGTCTCTGAGAAACTGATGAAAGTGACGAAGCTGTGTCACGAACCTTCACATTTATACCCTCATTAATTTCACACGAACCTATGAACAAACCTTTTTGAACAAACCTTTTTGAACGAACCTTCAAACAAACCTGTTGAACGAACCTATCAACAAACCTTTCCAAGCGAACCTCTCAGCAAACCTGATAAACGAACCTCTGCACAAACCTATCAAACGAACCTTTCAACAATCCTGTTGAACGAACCTCCAAGAAAACCTTTTTAAACAAACCTCTCAACAAATTCATATTTTCAAAAATCAATTTTATTTAAAATTTCAAACAAACCAACATTTTAATGTTTCAGAGTTAAAACAAATAATCAAAAATTATTGATTTAACATCAGATATAAAAAGAAAAATCTTTTTGGATTTTCAAATTTTATATCAAACACAACACAAAAGTAATAAACCTAATCATGAAATATGAAATTAAACAAAAAAAACACATATTTTTGGTGAGAATGATCCAGACATGAGATCATATTGCATTACAATCATCAACACAACCTGATTGAATTAATGAATATGTTTATCAGCAAATTACAATTCAAAGATGATTGTCAGTATTTCAATCCAATTTAAAATTAAATTCTTAGTTAAGATATCAAATGAAATCAAAACCATCAAATACTTTATGTTCTCCATTTACTTGAACACATCCCCGTTTTGTGAATAATTAAACAAACAATAATGTCCTTGAAACAATTTAATTCAATTTTAACTAGCTTGATCATGCAAAAACAAAATAGAATTTCTTTTTGAAAAACAACAAAATGTAAAACAAATTGAAATTGTTCAAAATCATGGAATCAAGGTTGATACTTTCGTATGCTTAGATGATCCAAAAAATGAACGAAACAATAATTTAAGATTAAGTTTTTAACAATCAAATCGATATTTTCATATACACAGAGATTGTCCAAAACTTAATCAAATCAAGAAAACAAATTTGAATTGTTTAAAGCTATAACAATCAGGTCGATACGTAAGTATACGCAGAGAATGTTTCAGTTTTAAACTAAAATAAAAGAGAAACAAAATTTAGAATTTCTTTTAAAAATAAAACACATGATCAAAACTAGTAATTTAGTAATTTTTGTTCAAGAAACTTATTGTAAGATTAACAACCACTCATTCAGGGCAAAGCTAAACACTGTGTTCTAAGCAACTGTTTCCTGCAAAGTATAATCATAATTTTGTCAAATGTTATCTCAACTAAGTTATAAACCTACCAACATATCATACTATGTAATTGTAAATGCTCTTTATGTTTAAATTCTAGTATGATACAGATGTGCTTCCGATTGCTTACAATGTACTATCATTTCTCATTAAGTCGAATCAATTTCTCAAAATTTTAATTTTTTAATGATTTTGTGTTTTTGATTTTTTCAAATGTTTTTGAGTTTTCAAAATTTTCTCCCCCTAAAAACTAAAACGCAAAACAAATAAAAATATCTGATGTTAATTCAATAAAATCGATTATGAAGGAAGTTGATTTGAAATAACCTCACCCATGACCCGAATGCCATTTAATTTGAGTAGATACTCAAAACGATTTTTATCAAAAGCCTTGGTGAGAAGGTCTGTTCTTTGCTCATTGGTATGTATCTTCACCACATCAATAAGTTTCTTTTCATAACAATCGCTTATGAAATGAAATCTAATATCAATGTGTTTAGAACGCGAATGATGCACTGGATTTTTCGTAATAGCAATTGCAGCCTCATTATCAACATGAATTGGGGTTTTAAGATAATTCAAACCATAGTCTCTCATTTGTTGTTGTATCCACAATACTTGTGAACAACAATTGGCAGCAGCGACATACTCAGCTTCACAAGTTGAAGTAGCCACAGATGTTTGCTTTTTACAGTGCCAAGAAACTAATCGTTCCCCCAAAAATTGTGCACCACCAGTTGTGGACTTTGCATCTGTCTTACATCCTCCATAATCGGAGTCACTGTAGGCATTGAAGGAAAAGTTATCATCCTTAGGCTACCACAGACCGGTGTCTGGTGTACCCTTCAAATAACGAAGAATTCTCTTGACTGCAATCAGATGTCACACTTTAGGTTTATATTGATATCTTGCATAGATACTCGTAGCAAAAACAATATCTGGTCTTGATTCAGTCAGATACATCAAACTTCCAATAATTCCACGATAAAGGGTAGGATTAATCAATTCCCCCTTAATATCAGGCTCAATCCCGTGATTAGGCTGAATGGGCGTGGAAATCGGTTTTGAATCAAGCATGCTAAACCGTTTTAGCACATCTTGAATATACTTTGTCTGATGAATGAAAATTCCATTATTAGTTTGATCAACTTGTAAACCCAGAAAAAATTTGATATCTGACATAGCACTCATCTCAAATTTATCAATCATCATTTCTTTGAAGTCCAAACACATTTGTTCATCGGTAGATCCAAAAATGAAATCATCTACATAAATCTGAACAAGAAAAATGTCCTTGCCCTTTTCCCGAAAGAACAAAGTTTTGTCAATCTGACCCCTATTGAATCCGTATTCAATAAGGTGAGTCGATAAAGTCTCATACCAGACTTGCGGAGCCTGATGAAGACCATACAGTGCTTTGTCCAAGAGGTAAACCTGATCCCGATGGATAGGATCCTCAAAGCCCGGTGGCTGACAAAACATACACTGTTTCCTTCAATGAACCATACAGAAAAGCAGATTTTACATCCAACTGAAAAACTTTAAACTTCTTGTGAGCAGCGAAAGCAAGAAAAAGTCGAATTGCTTCCAATCTTGCCACAGGTGCAAAAACTTCATCATAATCAATTCCTTCAACTTGTCTAAAACCCTGAACCACTAAACAAGCTTTGTTTCTGACAATTACCCCTCTGTCATCTCGTTTACATCTCAACACCCATCTAGTACCAATCTTTTTCTCTCCTTTTGGCAAATCTACCAAATGCCAAACTCCCAACTCGCGAAATTGATTCAATTCTTCTTGCATTGCCTCTACCCAGGCAGGCTCACATAAAGCTTCAATCACAGTCTTTGGCTTTATTTGTGAAATAAATGCTGAATGCATCCAGAGCTCTTGACTGCCATGAGTTTTCTCTAACTTGTCACACCCCTGCGCCGCGTGCGGAATCCACGGCGCGGTGACGTATGATCAGTTGAATCATGCACAAGTATTGAATAAGAACAACCACAATGGATTACTATGTTTCATAATGTTAAGACAATTGTTCAGTTACAGACAACTATCTACCAAAAGTAAGACAACTACAGACCCAAAATATAGTTTACAAAATAAGACTCCAAACAAGACAATTAAACATTTAGGATTTAGTGAGTTTCTATTCCATCCTAGCATGTTTCTTCATCTTGTTCTATCTTAGAATGGTCTCCTTAGTTGTCCCTGAGAATGTCTTAAACCTGATTACCTGAAACACGTGAAAAGTAACTGTCAACTACAGACGTAGTTGGTGAGAACAATAGGTTTAAGCATTTGTAAACATGAGTATATGATATAAGACATAGGTAAGTTAAAGCATCATAAGATTCACACGGATGAGTTGCAACCCAAACTAACATCAAGTAAGAAAATGAGTGTAAACAGTCCAATCACTGTTTGCACATGAGTCAACATCTAATATCAAGTCCCAAACCACGTTTGGAGTTAGATAATATGTCAACAGTTTTGAATAAACCATATGTAACCGAAATCTGCAGTTAGTTTATAAAACAGATTTAAAAACTAACTGCAGCAATCGGCCTGCCCCAATGTATGTGTCCGCTTTCCCTTGTTGTGATCACCCAGTACTAACGCTAATGAATATGATACTTGATGGGTTTATAAGTTTGTTTACAACAAATGACACCATGTTTTCTGAATCTTACTTTAACCGGATGTGTTAATGTCTTATTGAAAACCTGGATTTAACTCCACGAGTTGAATCCTTTGTTTATGTAACATGAAATGAATCTCTTGATTTGAATACCATGATGTGAACAACTTGACTTGAATACCATGTTTTGAACCAATGAGTTTGAATACCATGTTTTGAACCAATGAGTTTGAATACCATGTTTTGAACCAATGAGTTTGAATACCATGTTTTGAACCATTGAATTTGAGTACCATGTTGTGAACCACTTGTTTTGAATACCATGATGTGATGACCTTGTATAACAACAAGGTTTATAGCAAAAGAAAGGTTGATGAAATCATTTATTTAAAAATGTTTATCCTTTAAAAGATCATTTGAGTAAAATTGTTAATAAACCTTTCAAGAAAACATTTTAAAATCCTTTTTAGCAATAAGGGTTTAATAGTAAATAATTCCTTTAAAACAGTTGACAATTTCCTTAAACAGTTGAAGAATCACTTGGATTCATAGGATAAACCTGTAATGTTTATGAATGCACATACACTGTGCAATGAAACAAGATTGAAATAGCGGTTTTGATCACGTGTTCCACCCCAAAACAGTTATAAAACAGTAAAAGAGGGGCTAAAGTTCTCACCTGTCTGCAGTAGACTCTGAACTAAAACAGTTAGCAAGTAGCAAACAGGACTTCTAACTTGTTCCTATAACATTGTAATCATACATAAGATATAGGATTTATAATTGTATAGACTTTGATTCATTGATTAACTTGTGTTCTCATGATTTGATTGTTGTGAAAACTTGAATGTTATGCTTTGAGTCTCTTGATTGATCATGGGTCCAAGAAGCTTATGAAATGTTCTTTGATGCATAATTCATATGCATAAAATGATAAATGTTTAAGAATTTGATAGCCATTGATTACCATTTGTTGTGAAAAGATGTTCAATTGTTTCATAAGTCTTGTGATTGTGAATATATCTTCATGATTGTTATTAAGTTATAACTTAACCAATTCATGATCAATTCACAAGTATTATAAGTCGAGGGTCTCACATTGGGCCTTAAGCCCATGAAACCATGATGGTCCTTAAACCGAGTCCATGGGCCAATTAGGTTAATGGTGAGCCTAATGGGCTTAGATTAGGCCTAAGGATTTAATTGGGCCCACTAATGTGTATGTAACTCACACAAGTTTCTAAGATAATATCGGGCTAATTAGACCATAATGAGCCAATTTAACCCTATTGTGCTTAGTTGAAACCTATGGGCCAAGTGTTAATGAAATTGGGCCTTGAAGAACTGGATTGGGCCGAATAGGTTTGGGCTGCCATCTTAGGCAGCGAACCCTCTTGGGTTTAGCCTAAGGTTCGCCCCTAACCAAGGGTTCGGTGATGATAAGATGTGCAAGGGTTCGGCCAAAGTATCCCACGTGGTTCGGTTAAAATGAAGCCATGCAGGTTCGTAGATCATCAGGGTTCGCTGGGGTTCGGCTTGGGCAGGTGGGTTCGTGACCAGAAGCATCAAAAGGTTCGGTTGGTCATACCACGAACCATGCAGGGTTCGTGGTTCATTCGCAGCTTATGCATGGCAACAAGGGTTCGTTTCCTATGATCCAGCATGAAAGGTTCGTTGGAGATGCCCATGCCCACGAAGGTTCGACCGAAAGGCATGTGATGGTTCGTGAGGGTGAGCTGGTTCGGCAAAAAGGCTCGCGACCCCTTAGGGTTCGCTGACAACCCCACGAACCATGCAGGGTTCGTGTACTCCTCTGAAGGGTTCGGCTTCTAATCCTCGACGAACCTGTAACCTGGATCGTCTTCATCATCAAGCTACTTGATTCTAGACCACGATCTAAGCCTGTACAACTTCGAGGGAGGTTGCTAGGTGTGCGAAACTAAGAATGGTGATGAAACATCCGGCCGATTATCGGTTTTTAAACAAAACTCACAACAACTTAGGAAAACCCTATTTCCCGAATCTTTCCAAGGCTCATACCTCGTTTTTGGCTGGATGGATCTGAGATATTCTTGTACTTTCGTGTAGAGTTTGTCGAGAGCTTCGCGTGGACACCAAGAACGTCGAAATCCGTCGAGAAATAAGCGAGTTACGAACGTTTAAAGTTTGGTTTTCTAGAGAGAGAGAGGGTTTGCGAAATTTCTAGAGAGAGAGAGGGTTTGGCTGATAAAAATGAAGGAAATGGCCTTCTTTCGGGCTTTTATAGTCCGGGTAGTGTTTGGGTCCGTTTCGGTCGCTCGGTTCGCGTTTCCGGAACGTAACGCGTATTTTACGTGGTTTTTAAAAATAAAAGAGTTGTTAAACTCATTAAAATGATGAGTTTCAAAATTGTAAAATATAAAATAATTAATATAATTATTTTTACTCTTCGTGTGTTGTCGGATCGTTAAACATTCACAATTTACGTGTATACCCGCAATCGCGTACGTTTTCCGATCGTATTAAAATATTTAAAGTCGTTTAATCGTAATTATAAGTTCAACATTCGTATTATTATGGATCGTCACCCATAACTATACTCAGTCTCGCTTACAGATTACGATCTTGGTTGAATTAATTAATTGTTATACTATTCGTCTCAACACTACGCACTAACACTAACCTGTTACACCGAACGCAGTATATGTATAGGGCTCACTCTCGCTGCCCACCACTGTTTCGATATAATAAGTTACTGTTCTTGCTTAGTGAAATCGACTGTAAATAGATAATACATACTTGTTTTCTGATTACTAAGATCCTGTAACACACAAGCACACATTTTGAACATACTGAAACACATTGATTGAACTGAAACTGAACAGACACTGTTCTAACACTGTTTACAACTATATGACTATATGCACAAATGTTACAGTCTCCCCTAGTTAAGGGAATTTCGTCCCGAAATTAACTAGCCGAAGATACTGTAAAAAGATGAGGGTACTTAAGCTTCATCTGGTCTTCACGTTCCCAGGTGAACTCAGCACCGCGTTTGCCCTCCCATCGCACTTTCACGATCGGGATACGGCTGCGTTTAAGTTTCTTGACCCCATGATCCATGATCTCAACTGGACGTTCAATGAATTGCATGTTGTTCTGAATCTGAATGTCTTCCAGTGGAATCTGAACATCATGATCCGCCAAGCATTTCTTAAGATTTGATACATGAAAAGTATCATGAACATTGCTTAGCTCCACTGGAAGTTTGAGTTTGTAGGCTACGGGACCAATCCGTTCCAGGATCTCAAAAGGTCCAACGTACCTTGGTGCAAGTTTCCCTTTCTTCCCGAATCGGACAACGCCTTTCCAGGGAGAAACTTTGAGTAAGACTCGGTCACCGACTTGAAACTCAAGTGGTTTCCGACGTCGATCAGCATAACTCTTCTGCCGATCTCGTGCGGCCTTAAGCCGTGACTGAATGATTGTGATTTTGTCTGATGTTTCCTGAATGAGTTCTGGTCCTACGACCTGTGAGTCACCAATCTCGGTCCAACAGACCGGTGATCGGCACTTTCTACCATATAGAGCTTCGAATGGTGCACATTGAATGCTCGTATGATAGCTATTGTTATATGAAAACTCAATGAGTGGGAGATGAGTGTCCCAACTTCCACCGAAGTCAATGACACAAGAACGGAGCATGTCCTCAAGTGTTTGGATAGTCCTCTCACTTTGGCCGTCGGTTTGGGGATGATACGCCGTGCTAAGATTAACACGCGTTCCCAAAGCCTTTTGCAATGATTGCCAAAAGCGAGAAGTGAAGCGACTATCACGATCAGATATGATTGATGTTGGAGTACCATGACGTGCAATGATTTCGTTGATGTACAATGTGGATAGCTTCTCCATCTTGTAATCCTCTCGGATAGGGAGAAAATGAGCAGATTTGGTGAGTCGATCAACGATCACCCAAATCGAATCGAAACCTCTCGGAGTTCTCGGCAATTTTGTTATGAAATCCATGGAAATTTGCTCCCATTTCCATTGAGGAATTTCAGGTTGTTGCAGAAGTCCCGAAGGCTTTTGATGTTCTGCTTTGACCTTTGAACAAGTAAGACATTTTCCCACGTACAGTGCTATGTCTTTCTTCATCCCCGGCCACCAGTAAGATGTCCTCAAGTCCTGATACATCTTGTCGGCTCCAGGATGAACTGAGTATCGCGACTTATGTGCCTCATCACAGATGAGTGTGCGCAATTCTTCAGACTTTGGAATCCAAATGCGGCCGTTGAGATATAACACCCCATCAGCTCGAGGTTCTAGTTTCTTCTCAATACCACAATCCAAGTCTGTCTTGAGTTGATTATCTGTTACTACTTGTTGTTGTGCAATACGAATCAAGTCTTTCAAGTTTGGCTGTGTGTTGATCTCCATGGCTCTTACACGAATCGGTTTGACTGGTTCCTTGCGACTAAGAGCATCCGCCACCACATTGGCTTTACCCGGATGGTAACGAATCTCACAGTCGTAATCAGTTAGAAGCTCAACCCAACGTCGTTGTCTCATGTTGAGTTCTTTCTGATTGAGAATGTGTTGAAGGCTCTTGTGGTCTGTATAGATGACACATTTAGTACCGTACAGGTAGTGTCTCCAAATCTTCAGTGCAAATACCACAGCCCCTAACTCAAGATCATGAGTAGTATAATTCTTCTCATGAACCTTAAGTTGTCTTGAAGCATACGCAATGACCTTGTCCCGTTGCATAAGTACACAACCGAGACCAAGGTTTGAAGCATCACAGTAGACAATGAAATCATCGCTGCCTTCTGGAAGACTAAGGATAGGGGAATTGCATAACTTCTGTTTAAGAAGTTGAAATGCATCCTCTTGTTTCTGTCCCCATATAAAAGCTTGACATTTCTGAGTCAATGTAGTGAGTGGCAAGGCTATCTTAGAGAAGTTTGAAATGAATCTTCTATAATAACCTGCCAGACCCAGAAATGAACGAATCTCTGTTGGAGTAGATGGAGTAGTCCAGTTCTTAATCGCCTCAATCTTGGCTGGATCTACATGAATTCCATCTTTGTTTATGACATGTCCTAAGAAGTGAACCTCCTTTAGCCAAAATTCACACTTTGAGAATTTAGCATAAAGTTGTTCCTTTCTTAGTAGTTCCAAGACTTTCTTCAAATGATCCTCATGTTCTCGTTCTGACTTGGAATAAATCAGTATATCATCAATAAAGACGATAACGAACTGATCCAAGTAAGGCCTACAGACTCGATTCATCAAGTCCATGAACACTGCGGGTGCATTGGTCAGCCCAAATGGCATAACCACAAACTCATAGTGTCCATATCGAGTCCTAAATGCCGTCTTTGGTATATCCTCATCATTTACTCTCAACTGATGATACCCGGATCGTAAATCAATCTTAGAGAAGCAAGTTGCTCCCTGTAATTGATCAAATAGATCATCGATCCTAGGTAGAGGATATCTGTTCTTGATTGTTAACTTGTTCAGCTCACGATAATCTATGCACATGCGAAATGAACCGTCTTTCTTTTTGACAAAGAGAACCGGAGCTCCCCATGGAGAGAAACTCGGTCTTATAAAACCTTTGTCTAAAAGTTCCTGAAGCTGACTAGACAGTACTTGCATCTCAGACGGTGCTAACCGATACGGTGACTTCGCCACTGGGTTTGCTCCAGGGACGAGATCAATT
Source organism: Mikania micrantha (assembly GCA_009363875.1). Classification (NCBI taxonomy): domain Eukaryota; kingdom Viridiplantae; phylum Streptophyta; class Magnoliopsida; order Asterales; family Asteraceae; genus Mikania; species Mikania micrantha. Next base: position 120,047,171 of record CM018691.1, on the reverse strand, counting down.
CTAAACTCCACTTGTCGGACTGGAGGTAGTCCAGGCAAGTCTTCTGGAAATACGTCTGGATAGTCTTTGATAACCGGTACGTCTCCAACTGCTTTCTTGTCAGGTTTCTTTTCCACCACGTGAGCTAAGAATGCATAATATTTCTTCTTCAGATATTTCCTCGCCTTGATGCACGATACAATCTTCAATTCGCGGCAGGGTTTCTCACCGTAGACTATCATCGTTTCGCCGGACGGTAGGGGAATTCGAATAAGCTTTTCAGAACATACGATTTCAGCATTATTCTTAGATAACCAATCCATTCCTACCACTACTTCAAAGCTTCCGAGGGTCATAGGAATAAGATCGATGGAAAAGAGATGGTCATTTAGTCTTAGCTCACAAGCATTAATGATGGAATCTACAACTATAGTCTTACCATTCGCTACTTCTACAGTATAGGGAGCAGTAAGTGTGGATAGTTGCATATTAAGCAAAGAAGCAGTATGAGCAGAGATAAAACTTTTATCAGCACCAGTATCAAATATGATAGGAACATAGTGATCATTGATAAGAAATGTACCCGTGATGACTGCCGGCTCTTCACGTGCTTCAGCAGTTCCAATAACGAAAGCACGAGCAGCAGCAGTATTGTTGTTGAGTTTTGGACACTGGTTTCTGAAGTGCCCTTCTGCTCCACAATTATAGCAGGCTCTTCCACCTGCAGCAGTAGAAGTTGTGGCAGCAGTTGTTGCAGCAATAAGATGAGCAGATCGACAAGTCGCTGCAAAGTGTCCCATACGCCCACACTTGTGACACTTTCTGCATGCAATAGTGGGTAGATGATGGTACTGGCATTTGGTGCAGAGTGGAAATGAGCCAGTGTACTGCTTTCTGACATTAGCAGGTTGTGGCATAGCAGTGAGGGGAGTAGCATGAGTAGGTGCAGCCGCAGTCAACGCTGCAAAGTTCTTGATTGTTTTCTGTTTCTTCTTCTTGTGGTGATGCTGTTCAGGCTTCTTGCCTTCCTCAATCTGTGCCCTTTTGAATCCCTTTCGGGTGAGCACTCCCGATTTAACATACTCCTCGGTCAGAGTAGCACCGAGTTGAATCGCGGCTTCCAAGGTAGTGGGGTTGTTCCCCATAACAGTTCCTCTAACCACTAGAGGCAAGCCTTCGATGTATTTCTCTATCCTGCGGGATAGAGGAGTAACCAGATGAGGTACCAAAACGCACAACTCATGAAAACGAGTTGTATACTTGGCATTTTCGCCACTATCCTGCACCAGATTCCACATCTCCACCTCCAGTTTCTTTAGCTCGTGACGTGGACAAAACTTTTCCACCAGTAAGTTCTTGAATCCGTCCCATGGTAAGGCTAGAGCGACTTCACGTCCCCTGGTGTTCTTCTCAGAGTTCCACCAGGTGAGTGCTCCCTTATGAAAAGCACTTGAGGCCATTTTGACCTTCAGATTTTCAGGACATCCAGTGAAGTCGAGAATGTCTTCGATGCTTTCCAGCCACTGCAGTAGGCCGGTTGCTCCCTCGGTACCAGAGTACTTAGGAGGCTTAGCATCGTTGAACTGCTTGAAAGTAAAGTTAGCAGTTCCAGCGTTTGTGGCATTTGAGTTGTGTGCAGAATCACCGGTACTTCCCCGAAGATTCTGGGTAATATCAGTGACCATGCCCGGGATCACATCCCTCATGTGAACAGCGATAGCTCGAGCAATCTTGTTAATTTCATCATCATTACCGCTTGTCGAACCCCCAGCATTTGGGTCTCGTCGAGGAGGCATTCTACGAATAGAAGCCACAAGCGGGTCAGTAATGAGAATGGATACAATTGAATTTTCATGATAAGGTCAGTAATATATCCATACTACTAGTATTATCATTCAATTGTAATATGATCCAGTACACGTATAAGTTATCAACTTATTTGTATACTTATCATGTGAATATGTACGATGTCTCATGATCTCTCCACCAAACCTACACACTGACACTTTCCCGATATACCGAAAATAGCTTACATATAGGGCTCACTCTCGCTGCCCACCACCGTTTCGGTATACCACGATCATGCCCTTGCTAGCATTTGGCAACACGTTTGTACTGATTTCCATGTGTTTTCCATTGATTAAGAATCCCATGATTTTTGAGCAACTTGAACTATGATTGATTCCATGATTGAACTATGATTATGTTATGCGTGCACCTACTAACAGTTGTTAACATGTAGAACTAAGTCATACGTGTGCTCTACACTTTCCTGTTAACTTATGCCAGTAAGTACAAATGATGTAATCACTTAAGAATTTCACTTAAGGTTTACATTTATGATATGTTCACAACTTGGTTGATTCACCATAATGTCTGGTTCATCCAAGTTTGAATTTCATTATGATTTGATTCACCAATGATTGTTTCCCAAATGATTGTATCCCATGTGTTTTGAATAATGTTCCATGTGTCCAGTTGATCCCGAATCCTCACTCCAAATACAAACGCCGGATTCCCCCTAACATACTGAAATAAGCTTATATATAGGGTAAGCTCTCACCGACCCACCACTTACCTCAACACGTCAGCGTTAACCCGTCGTCTATATTTGGGGCTAAGATTCCAACTGTTGATTGATTATGATTGTCTCATGATTTCTCTTGTTCCTTGATTCTGTTTATGATTGTGTAAACCATGGTCCTTAATTTACTAGAAACTAAGACCTTAGGTTTATGTATATGTGTCCTAGGTTAATCAACCTAGTTTCCCAATACTTACAGTACTGAGCATAATGATTTCCTGTGAGAACTTCAACTAAAGAATACTGTTACACAGATTCTAAGTTATAAAGTTCCTATGATAATGAACACCTGATAATGATAACAATGATAACAATGACAAGGATTTCAAATCTAAGTTCTAAATTAATAGACCTCAACCTTTGAATTCCTATAGTGATATGACAAGGATCTCAAATCCAAGTTCTAAGTTAATAGATCTTGATCTTTGAATCCTATAATGAATATGACAAGGATCTCAAATCCAAGTTCTAAATTAATAGATCTTGACCTTTGAATCCTATAATGAATATGACAAGGATCTCAAATCCAAGTTCTAAATTAATAGATCTTGACCTTTGAATCCTATAATGAATATGACAAGGACTTTAGATCAAAGATAACCATCTTTGCCTCTAAATCCCATAATGAATATGACAAGGATCTTAGATCAAAGATACTAAATTAATAGATCTTTGCCTCTAAATCCCATAATGAATATGACAAGAAATTCATATCAAAGATACTGAAACCACAGATCTTTGCCTCTGAATTTCTATAATGATCTCTGTGTGAGAATTTCAGATCAAGGATACTAAGAATACAGATCCTTGCCTCTGAAATCCTTAAATGCATATGTGTGAGAATTTAATCCGGTTTCTAAAATTATAGAATTCCGGTTCAAATTCTTTGACTCGATGTCTAATCTTAGAAAAATGTCCCTAAGATCTTTCAAGCTTATTGTAGACTTAATGCTTACTTAAGTTACTTAGATCCTAAGTATCCTCAAGCCTATAGCACTTAGTCCTATTGGGTAGCTTAGGTTATAGTCTAGGTCATTAAACATTGGGTTTTTCCTAGTTCTCTACAACCTTGGCTCTGATACCAACCTGTCACACCCCTGCGCCGCGTGCGGAATCCACGGCGCGGTGACGTATGATCAGTTGAATCATGCACAAGTATTGAATAAGAACAACCACAATGGATTACTATGTTTCATAATGTTAAGACAATTGTTCAGTTACAGACAACTATCTACCAAAAGTAAGACAACTACAGACCCAAAATATAGTTTACAAAATAAGACTCCAAACAAGACAATTAAACATTTAGGATTTAGTGAGTTTCTATTCCATCCTAGCATGTTTCTTCATCTTGTTCTATCTTAGAATGGTCTCCTTAGTTGTCCCTGAGAATGTCTTAAACCTGATTACCTGAAACACGTGAAAAGTAACTGTCAACTACAGACGTAGTTGGTGAGAACAATAGGTTTAAGCATTTGTAAACATGAGTATATGATATAAGACATAGGTAAGTTAAAGCATCATAAGATTCACACGGATGAGTTGCAACCCAAACTAACATCAAGTAAGAAAATGAGTGTAAACAGTCCAATCACTGTTTGCACATGAGTCAACATCTAATATCAAGTCCCAAACCACGTTTGGAGTTAGATAATATGTCAACAGTTTTGAATAAACCATATGTAACCGAAATCTGCAGTTAGTTTATAAAACAGATTTAAAAACTAACTGCAGCAATCGGCCTGCCCCAATGTATGTGTCCGCTTTCCCTTGTTGTGATCACCCAGTACTAACGCTAATGAATATGATACTTGATGGGTTTATAAGTTTGTTTACAACAAATGACACCATGTTTTCTGAATCTTACTTTAACCGGATGTGTTAATGTCTTATTGAAAACCTGGATTTAACTCCACGAGTTGAATCCTTTGTTTATGTAACATGAAATGAATCTCTTGATTTGAATACCATGATGTGAACAACTTGACTTGAATACCATGTTTTGAACCAATGAGTTTGAATACCATGTTTTGAACCAATGAGTTTGAATACCATGTTTTGAACCAATGAGTTTGAATACCATGTTTTGAACCATTGAATTTGAGTACCATGTTGTGAACCACTTGTTTTGAATACCATGATGTGATGACCTTGTATAACAACAAGGTTTATAGCAAAAGAAAGGTTGATGAAATCATTTATTTAAAAATGTTTATCCTTTAAAAGATCATTTGAGTAAAATTGTTAATAAACCTTTCAAGAAAACATTTTAAAATCCTTTTTAGCAATAAGGGTTTAATAGTAAATAATTCCTTTAAAACAGTTGACAATTTCCTTAAACAGTTGAAGAATCACTTGGATTCATAGGATAAACCTGTAATGTTTATGAATGCACATACACTGTGCAATGAAACAAGATTGAAATAGCGGTTTTGATCACGTGTTCCACCCCAAAACAGTTATAAAACAGTAAAAGAGGGGCTAAAGTTCTCACCTGTCTGCAGTAGACTCTGAACTAAAACAGTTAGCAAGTAGCAAACAGGACTTCTAACTTGTTCCTATAACATTGTAATCATACATAAGATATAGGATTTATAATTGTATAGACTTTGATTCATTGATTAACTTGTGTTCTCATGATTTGATTGTTGTGAAAACTTGAATGTTATGCTTTGAGTCTCTTGATTGATCATGGGTCCAAGAAGCTTATGAAATGTTCTTTGATGCATAATTCATATGCATAAAATGATAAATGTTTAAGAATTTGATAGCCATTGATTACCATTTGTTGTGAAAAGATGTTCAATTGTTTCATAAGTCTTGTGATTGTGAATATATCTTCATGATTGTTATTAAGTTATAACTTAACCAATTCATGATCAATTCACAAGTATTATAAGTCGAGGGTCTCACATTGGGCCTTAAGCCCATGAAACCATGATGGTCCTTAAACCGAGTCCATGGGCCAATTAGGTTAATGGTGAGCCTAATGGGCTTAGATTAGGCCTAAGGATTTAATTGGGCCCACTAATGTGTATGTAACTCACACAAGTTTCTAAGATAATATCGGGCTAATTAGACCATAATGAGCCAATTTAACCCTATTGTGCTTAGTTGAAACCTATGGGCCAAGTGTTAATGAAATTGGGCCTTGAAGAACTGGATTGGGCCGAATAGGTTTGGGCTGCCATCTTAGGCAGCGAACCCTCTTGGGTTTAGCCTAAGGTTCGCCCCTAACCAAGGGTTCGGTGATGATAAGATGTGCAAGGGTTCGGCCAAAGTATCCCACGTGGTTCGGTTAAAATGAAGCCATGCAGGTTCGTAGATCATCAGGGTTCGCTGGGGTTCGGCTTGGGCAGGTGGGTTCGTGACCAGAAGCATCAAAAGGGTTCGGTTGGTCATACCACGAACCATGCAGGGTTCGTGGTTCATTCGCAGCTTATGCATGGCAACAAGGGTTCGTTTCCTATGATCCAGCATGAAAGGTTCGTTGGAGATGCCCATGCCCACGAAGGTTCGACCGAAAGGCATGTGATGGTTCGTGAGGGTGAGCTGGTTCGGCAAAAAGGCTCGCGACCCCTTAGGGTTCGCTGACAACCCCACGAACCATGCAGGGTTCGTGTACTCCTCTGAAGGGTTCGGCTTCTAATCCTCGACGAACCTGTAACCTGGATCGTCTTCATCATCAAGCTACTTGATTCTAGACCACGATCTAAGCCTGTACAACTTCGAGGGAGGTTGCTAGGTGTGCGAAACTAAGAATGGTGATGAAACATCCGGCCGATTATCGGTTTTTAAACAAAACTCACAACAACTTAGGAAAACCCTATTTCCCGAATCTTTCCAAGGCTCATACCTCGTTTTTGGCTGGATGGATCTGAGATATTCTTGTACTTTCGTGTAGAGTTTGTCGAGAGCTTCGCGTGGACACCAAGAACGTCGAAATCCGTCGAGAAATAAGCGAGTTACGAACGTTTAAAGTTTGGTTTTCTAGAGAGAGAGAGGGTTTGCGAAATTTCTAGAGAGAGAGAGGGTTTGGCTGATAAAAATGAAGGAAATGGCCTTCTTTCGGGCTTTTATAGTCCGGGTAGTGTTTGGGTCCGTTTCGGTCGCTCGGTTCGCGTTTCCGGAACGTAACGCGTATTTTACGTGGTTTTTAAAAATAAAAGAGTTGTTAAACTCATTAAAATGATGAGTTTCAAAATTGTAAAATATAAAATAATTAATATAATTATTTTTACTCTTCGTGTGTTGTCGGATCGTTAAACATTCACAATTTACGTGTATACCCGCAATCGCGTACGTTTTCCGATCGTATTAAAATATTTAAAGTCGTTTAATCGTAATTATAAGTTCAACATTCGTATTATTATGGATCGTCACCCATAACTATACTCAGTCTCGCTTACAGATTACGATCTTGGTTGAATTAATTAATTGTTATACTATTCGTCTCAACACTACGCACTAACACTAACCTGTTACACCGAACGCAGTATATGTATAGGGCTCACTCTCGCTGCCCACCACTGTTTCGATATAATAAGTTACTGTTCTTGCTTAGTGAAATCGACTGTAAATAGATAATACATACTTGTTTTCTGATTACTAAGATCCTGTAACACACAAGCACACATTTTGAACATACTGAAACACATTGATTGAACTGAAACTGAACAGACACTGTTCTAACACTGTTTACAACTATATGACTATATGCACAAATGTTACACACATACATACTTTCTTCATTTGTGACTTGATTTCGTGTCTGTACTCCTGCATTTGGATCTCCTATAATATGAGCAATTGGATGATTAACATGAACACGTGTGACAGACAATTATGGTACAACCACATCATGATCCAGATTAGTAATATTCTGATCAGTATCTTGATCATGAGAAATAGCATCTTCAAAAACATCATTATCATCATCAGATGACCAATCATCATTAATTACTTATGAAGTTCCTTCCTCATGTGATGTAGTAATTCCATCTTCAGATTGATGAGAAATACCTTGTTCTTCTGAATTCTGCAAATCATACAACATTTGTAAAGTTATTTCATCATCAGAAACAGTTGAAGACATATTAAAAGACTCAAACAATTTATTGTAATCAAAAAGCCAGTCTGGACCCTTTCCGTCTGGTATAGGTGTATGTCGTTGAACATCCACATGATACCATAATTCCACAACACCCGTACGTTTATTAAACACACGTTTGTTAGGAAGACTATATCCAAGAAAGAAACCATCTTCAACTTTAGAATTGAATTTTGAATCTTTCTTTAGCATCGTACAAGGAGCCCCAAAAGGTTCCAAGTGTTCCAAATTAGGCTTTCGATTCTGAAGCAATTCATAACAAGTTTTATTGTGTCTTTTAACAATTAAGACTCTATTAAGAGTAAAACAAGCTGTAGCCACAGCTTCACTCCAAAAAGTAATGGGAAGTTTAGAATCAGCTAGCATTGTCCTTGTAGACTCAATCAAAGTCCTGTTCTTTCTTTCAGCTACACCATTCATCGGAGGCTCATAAGGTGCACTAAACTGCTGCTGAATGCCTTTGGAATTACAAAATTCCTCCATTTGGTGATTCTTAAACTCAGTCCCATTGTCAGATCGTACACGTCTCACTCTCAACTTATATAAAGTCTCCAACCTAGTTATCAACAGCACAAAATTTTCATAAGTATCTGATTTATGCTTTAAAAACATAACCCATGAAAATCTTGAAAAATCATCAGTCACAACAAAACAATAAGATTCACCACCTATAATTTTCACATTAATTGGTCCAAACAAATCCATGTGAAGAAGTTCAAGTGGCATATCAATAGAAAAAATTTTCTTTGTTTTGTGAGACTTCCTCTTCTGTTTACCCATTTTACATGACACACACACATCCGGAAGTTTAAAATGTTTAACATGTACACCCTCAACTAAATGATTATGCACAAGATGATTCATTTTCCGAAAATGAATATGTCCCATTCTCCTGTGCCATGAACGTGTATCATGTTCAGTAGCTTTGGACACCAGACATGTTTCCACTTTATTTACTGTCTCTGCCTTTGCCATGTCAAGCACATAAAGATCCTTGCTCCGATCAGCGGTCATCAAAATCCATTCCTCAGAAATCTGAAATCCTTGCTTTAGTACATAACACCTATCTTTGTCAAACATCACTTTGTAATCCTTATCACAAATTTGTGAAACACTCAAAAAATTGTTAGTTAATTCTTTACAAAAATTAACATTATCAAATGAAATGTTCCCATTCGTCAAACTACCAAACCCTGTAATTTGACCTCCTTTATCTCCAGCAAAATTCACATAACTTCCTTTCACCAACTTGAAATCTCTTAACAGGTTCAACTCTCCAGTCATATGACGGGAACTCCACTATCAATAATCCAACGATTGTTAATATGGCCCATGGATGCAACCTGCACAATAAATTAAGAAACCTGTCAGTATTCAAAAGGGATGACCCCCGCCATTGAATGGACCCCTTTCATTCTTTTGTGATGATTTGATCGAATATCCATCATCACTTGTGTCATCCTCTTTCTTAGAAACTTCATCACCTGATCTAACTTTGAGTTTCCAAAATGATTTTGATTTAAGATGTTGATTTGAAAATGATTTTGATGAAAAATTTTCAAATGAATCATCATCATATGAAGTCACAATTTTCACAATCTTTTTAACATTTCTTTTATTCTCAAAAACTCATTTCTTTTGGTCATTTTCTTCTTTCATCCAAAAACAATCAGGATTGAATTTTCTAAGAACTCTCATCTCATCTTCACTAGGTCTAATTCTCCTAGGGCTTCCACCTGAACCATTCACCCGACACTCCTCATCAGAACTCTTTCAGATTTTGTTATTTGGACAATTTGCAGAAATATGTCCTTTACCACAACAAGTAAAACACTTTCGTGTTTCTCCTGGTGAAAAAGACTTAAAACTGCTACAATCACTTGAACTGAAATCCACATTACAATTTGCAATCAAATGACCCATATTACCACATTGGTAACATTTTCTATCTTTCATATGAGTTTTTGGTGTGGGTTCATCATAAAATTTTGCTGAACTGAAAGGTTTTGAAATAACCTTTGAAGATGAGATTTTTTTCTCAAACCAGTTGAATTTATCTTTGAATTATTCATTTTTTTTGAAAATTCTTTGATTTAGCTTTATGCCCAACCCCAAAATTGTCAAAGTAAAAATCCACTTTTTCAACTTTCTTAGAAATCACATTTTTCTTTTGAAAATTTCCACTAGACTCTCCTTGATGTGTATTAAATGATCTAACATACACAATCGGTTTTAGAGTAGTGGTTGATTTGGCTTTAATTACTGGTTTGGAAACTTGAGTGGTTTTAAGCACCACCTTCTCAACTTGTTTAATCTCAAATTTTGACTTCTGAGATTTCAAACTCTTTTTCTCAACATTTTTAACTTTGTAACCATTTTGTCTCAAAATATCAGATGAATATTCTGACTCAGTGATATCTTCAATGATTGGAGCATCACTATCAAGTGACACCTTTTCATCAGAAGATGAAACTCCAGCACTTTCAACAACTTGTTCAGACTCATGTTCATTCAAAGAAACTGGATGAACCTCCAAATTTGGATCAATTTGTGGTCTAGGAACATAGCTTGAAGGAGGTGGTACAGAATGAAATCCCAAGGCAGTAGTATCATTCGATGATCTTTGCATAGCAGGAAAATAATCGATAACGTACTGAGAATTCTGATAATTCTCTAGCTTTCTTTTATTCATTTCTGCTTCTGCTCTGGCTGCTGATAATTCAACTTTCAACTTTTGTACTGACTCGAGATGCACAGAAACTGCATGATTGTTTTGCAAAACTTTAATTTTTAATTCTTCATTTTCTTTTCCCAAATCAATGATCTTTTTATCAAAAGATTTTTCTCTTGAAATCAACTTTTTGTTAGCTTCAGTGCACTCAATTCATGTCTTTCAATTTTTCAATGATCTCTAAAAGATCATTATTTACCTCTTCAGTCTTTTCTTTGCCCTTGCTTGTTTCTTCATCCATAGAAGCCATAAATGCACCCATTAAATCATCATATTGTTTTCCCCAGTCATATCCTTCGTCTGCTTGACTGACTAAAGCTTTAGTTGATTCTTCAGGCTTCTCCTTTTTCTTTTGATAAGCTTATTTTGGCTTGAAAGGATTCAAATTTCCTGGCATCTTTGGATTTTTACACTCTCGAGTAAAATAACCCAATTCACCACAATTGTAACATTGTGTGGCCTTTGGATTGAATCCAAACTTTGTGTTTCGATCAAAAGTAAACTTCTTTCCAGTTTTCTTCTCATATCTGTTAATTCTTCTTATTGCACTAGCCAAAGCCCACTGAGTATCAATGAATTCCATCTTATCATCATCTATCTGCTCATAATCTTCGAAAGTAAGATTTGAATTTCCAATCTTTCCAGCTATCTATTCATCATAGGCACTAACAACACATGACAATATCGACATATGATCTTTAACAGCCTCCACAGTTACTTTTCCCAAATTAGTTGTATTCAATTGAATTGGAGTTGTTGAAGAATCAGACTTTTTCTCATTCACAGAATAAGATGAACTTGAACTAGTAGATGCAGATGATACAGAAGTACTATCAACAGTACTTGAAACAAAAGCTGTTTGGATCTTTAAATAAGAAACAGGAGGTGTAATCACAGATGCACCATAAAGTGAAGGATCCTGTGTTACATTAACTCTTCTAGCTTTTCTTTTGTCTTTCATTTCCTGTTTTTCTAACTTTTGAATAAACTCAACCATTGTCATTCTAGGAAGATTTTCTCTCAAAATCAACACCAACGAATTCCATCTTTCTGGCAAAGCATCTACAAAACAATCTATTTTCTCTTCTTCAGAATACTCAATTCCACACTTACTAACTTCAGTCAAAAAATGTCTATATCTTGTTATCAAAGCTTCAAGACTCTCATTTCCAATATAATTGAAATTTTCAAACTCTTTTCGTAAATCAGTGGCTTTCATTTTCTTGAGTTTGGTGTTTCCCTCAAATCTTGCCTTTAAAGCATTCAATAAACCATATGATGTTTTATGTTCATCAAATTGATGAAGAATTTGATTAGGAATAGCTTGACTCAACATCCAATACGCTTTCTTTTCAGAATCATATTTCTTTCTTTCTTCAACATCCAGTCTATCAAGAGTTTGATCAAGATCTGTTCCAACCACCTTTGGCCATTCATATGGTGATAGGATTCTTTCCCAAAGATTTTTATCAGTACCATTGAGATGTGTCTCAAACCGACCTTTCCAATTTTCATAATCAGTCAAATCAAGTAATTTTGGTACTTTATTTCTGCTCCCCGACTCAGTTTCACTAATCAAAATACTTTATATCTTAGAATTTTGATTAGCAACAGCATCAAACATATCCGCCATGATTCTATGTTTTATATCAGCTAACCTCACTTAGATTATAAGCTCACGAACCTAAGTGACAGACGAACCTTCTCCAAACCTTGATCTCACGAACCTTATCCAACGAACCTGAGACAAACCTTGATCAACGAACCTATTCAATAGATCTTGGACCAACGAACCTCAGTCAACCGAACCTTTGAGATGAACCTCTCCAAAATGTACTAACCGAACCTCAACTTAAACCTTCTTTTACAGCGAACCTCAGCTACAAACTACAGCTGAGATACAACAAGGTTCGGCTCACGAACCTATCTGTGAAATTTGAAAATTTTGGATGAAAAACCTTCAAAATTTTAAAGAAAAACCTTCAAAATCTACAGATTTCAGCCACAAATTTCATAATTTTAATCAACCAAATAGCAGTAGATGATGATGACAATATCAGCAATCAATCAGATATAGTAAATCAACAATTTAGCCATCTCTTGATCTCTTGATCTTCAAAATGATTAATAATCTTCAATAACTTGTATAGAACTCCTCCAATTCTCTGATACCACTGTAGATTGCTCTGGATCGATCAACGGAATTCTATTAACAATTCAATCTATGCGGAATCTAGATTAAATCTATATGAATCAAAGATACACAACCATTAAGATAAACATCATTTCATTGATGAACAAAATCTGATTACAATGAAAGAAGAACACACAGTTCACAAATCTCAAATAGGTTCTCTCCCTCTCTGATCTGTCACACACCTACAAATACAAACAAACCTACTATATATACAAGAATCAAACAAACCTAGCCGAACCATTAGGTTCGCCAGACGAACCTTTAGGTTCGCCAGACGAACCTCTACATTACATGACAATAGGTTTGCCGAATCTTTATAACTCATGCCTAGGTTCGTGGGCCAGACGAACCTAGCAAAAACCTAATTTAACTTACAAACTCTTGAAAGCAATCTATTACAAAATTTCCTAACAAGAACCCCAAAGACCAAACCTGTTAATACTCGAAATTGCCTTCTTCTTCCTTGCAACAAGTCACGTTTTAATCCAATTATTATATTTAACATTCAAATTCAGCTTTGACGCGTTTAAACATTCAAATCAATAACTGAAATACGTTTAGAACACAATTACGAGCATAACGATATAATCAATTGCATTAAAAAATCAGTTAAAGCTGAACAACTGAAACCGAACTACGTTCGTTCAAACCATAAATGGTAATCTATAAAAATGGGGCCCAAAGTTTTTAATTGAAAACAAGAAAACACTTGTGACATCCTTCTGGTTCTGCAAACACCAAATACTCTCTCATCAATCCTCTAACTCGTCAGATCAAGGTTGTGTTTTACCCGAACCAGTTCTTCAATCCAAGTCGTTCAAATCGAAACTATTTCATGTAAGTAAATACATCATCATACTCGGTTTTAACACATGAATAAAGGCCCCATGATTTTATCGACTCTCAACTCCTTAATCGATCCAATTGGATCAGATATGGATCTAGGGTTCGTAAGGATTCGGGGGATGGTTGAACTGACTGTTTAAAACATATTAGAAAGAGTAGAAATCATCGAATCCCGGCCATAGCACACTTGTAAGTCATGGTGTATTGGGCCCGAGAGACCCGGGTTCAAAATCCGGGAGGGGCGATCCAAATCCGGTTTTTTTAAGTTTTTGACTTTTTGAGCTGTTTAAAAATCCAAACATTTTTTATAAAATTTCTAAAAATATATTTTCCTTATTCTGATTTAAGTTCAAGAAAAACAAAAGTAAATTTAAAATTTTTCTCTTCAATCTTTTAATAATTTTAGGCATATAAATTATATTCTTTTTAGAAATATTTAGTATTTTATATAAACCAATATATCTACAAATTACTACATTATTATTATTGTTTTATCTTTAAATTTATAATTTTAATAATAATTTAAAAAAATTCCTTAAACTTTTCATACACCTTTTTGTAATTATTATCTTTTAAATATATTATTTCGAAATCCGAAAATTATAAGAATTCTACTTTTAATTGAAAAATAATTATACAATACTTAAATATGATTAGTTTCACTCAAGATCAATTGTTACATAAACATTTTAAAAAATTTATTTATCAAATTATATATTCTATATATAGTTATTTAAAATTCTTAATGTTATGAAAAATAAAATCTTCAATAAGCATTTACATTATTCAAATTATTAATTAACATACAAACGATTATTTTTTTATCAAATATCAATCTTTAATCAAATAGTATTTTTCTATTCTTGGATCCTAAGACATATTCAAACAAACTTAGGATTATTGAGGTGTGGATTCATAAGAACATATCAAAGCAAATCTTGTATACTATTAAGCAAACAAGTGAGTTTCCTTATACTCTATTTTTACTTCTTTTGAAATCTTTTGGGATGTTACACATGCCTTGTCAAACATGTTATTCTTGATTCATAAACAATGACAAGGATGCAATACTTTAGTTTAAGCTAGAATTAGATTTGAATGCTATGTGTTGACTACTTGTTTATACATCTACGTATTATTATTATTATTGGGATAATCATATACAATACATTAGTACTAGTAGCCTTTGATTAACATGACTAATGTCATTGTTTATATTGAAGGTGAAATTGCTAAAAACATTTACTATTACTAGCAGCCTTTCTTTAATGACTTTTGTCATTATATTAGCAAAGGTGAAATTGCCAAAATCATATCATTAAACATTGTGGAACATATATATATATATATATATATATAGATCAATTCTTATTAGACTATTGTTGCATCTTATTTATCTTTTATATATATCTATATCAAATGTGTCACACCCCCAAATTACCACTTGCGGAGTCATACCGCTGGGCATGACGTGGCCCGGATCAAAGCTCTAGTCATATAGAGCGACTCTATATGAGTTTGAAAATACGTGGATATTGCTTAAAATATCCAAAATAAATAAATAGTTTTACAGCGGAAATAAGAAAAATGTTGCGGAAGCTTGTACAAGAATTGTAAATTGTTACACATTTCATAGCTAACACCAAAAATGTTCTTAATGCATGCTGGACTCTTCCTAAGGTTCCTTAAGGGCAATCCTATGCCCTTAAGCGTGCTGAGTACCTGAGAATTACATGTTAAAACGTGTCAACATTAAAGTTGGTGAGTTCACAGGTTTATATCAATATTAAAGTATAGAAAACCAGTTTTTCATATGATCTGTTGTGTATTAATGTTTGTTTCGAGCCCCCGGCTCCAAGTGTCAGTTGCATCTCTACCGAACTCGACTTGTTTGATCTAGCCTCCGCCATGCCTATCGTAGGGACATGGACGATGGGTTGAGATTACACGCGTCCTGACATCCAGTCAGAGTTGGCGTCGTGTGGGGTTCGTTATGCCCAATAGTATTATCTAAATTCACCTCGTTGTGAATACATTACCAGTAAGACTGTGTAAGGACTTAGTTACGATACAACACTTGAATGTTTGTTCCCAATAAACCAGCAATCATACAATATGTTCGTACAAATAGTTTGTCCAGTTTTTCCGACCCAGATGTTGGTCAACAATGTTTGCCCAGCCTGTTGACCCATATGTTGGTCAACAATGTTTGTCAAATGCTTGCTCACAAGGTTTGTCGAATATGTTTTTCAAATAGTTTGTCAAATGATTTGTACACAATGTTTGTCAAAGGTGTTCGTCCAAAGTGTTTGTCAAGAATGCTTGTCAAAGTATTTGTCCAGAATGTTTGTCAAAAGCGTTTATCCAAAATGTTTGTCAAAATTGTTTGTCTATAGGGCTTGCATGTAATACTCCCCCCGGTTTGAGTTCGTAAATAGTTAAGAGAAAAGGGGGCCGTGAACTCACCTCAGTATATATGCGTAAGCTCCTAAATCTTTCAGCGAATCAGTTATGGGTTTCCTATATCACATAGGACTTATGAGTTTGTGTTTGTGTGCATGTTCGTCTTCGTGTTCGTGCTCAACAACCCAAGGTTGTTATGTTTTTCCATATTCGATCATGTTTGTCCGTGTTTGACCGTGTTGACTCAACGACTAGTTGGTGACATGTTTGCAGTTCGTTAATGTTCATTTAGTGTTTGTCAAGTTTTCTCACTTAGCAGTTAGTGCACGAAAGCATGTCATAGCTAATAAAGTTTCCAGATATGACAAGTATGCATATTATACATGTTATTACCTATCATGTTACTAATCATGGCAGTTGTCACGTATACTCGTCACACCCCCAATGGTGACCCATGAAAATCCCATCAAAAACACCAAAAAAACTTACCTAGATATGGTTAGATGCAAGGGGAACTCAAATTTATGCTCGCATGAGGGATTGGAGCAACATTCAACCTTCAATTGATCAAAAGTTCGAGTTTTTGAGTTTTGATCCTTGTTTCCTCCCGATGAACGTCGACCCCCACCCCCAATTTAGTCTTGGACTGAATTTTCGACCAACTTGTCATACTTAACCCCCTTTTAATTTAAGTTTCATAGTTGGCAGATTCAGTCCCTCAAGTTCCAGTTTAATCTAACTAGTTATAACTAACCAAATTAAGTTTGTAAACCCCCACCATAATTCCAAGAAATCAAATATTAATTTGAAACACCCACCAAATAATGTTTAAGATAATTAAATAATACAAAACACCCTTTTTTAATTAAATAAACACAATCATACACCAATTATGTTTTATTTCTAGTATTTCACCAAAATGGGTCGTTACACCCAACCTTCATACGGCCCCATGAGTTTTTGGTCAAGTTGATTCGGATTTGGGTCGTTATGCATGGGAGTACACGTGCATGGATAATGGGTGTGTGCATGCATGGGAATCGAATGAGAGTGTGTGTGCATGGGAGAGTATTAGGGTTTACATTTCATGTCATCAACCTTGGGTAATTCATGAACCAAGCATAGAGTTAACAAAGTAGAAGTTACTATGGTTTCATTAGGAGACAATAAGCTAAGGGTTTCTTAATGACAATGGGACTTAAACATGCATATGGGTTGGTTTAAGGCAAAAGGCTTTATTTAAATGACATCATGAATTAGGGTTTTCAAATAAGGAACTCAAGTTGTAAATCCCTTATGTTATAGATTTATAATGAAAACACTTATATAAGCAAGGGTTGAACTACAACATGAATATTGTAGTCATCCTTCTAGACTAATACAATCGAATTTTATTAAGCTAAAATATTAATATTATAGTGAGGAGTACACTATGGATCAAGAAAATGGTCTAGTGTTATGAATGTTAATTTAACTATTAACACTTAACACTTAGACATTTCGTGAGGATGTACGATCACATTAGGGGGTTCTTTTAACCTACCTAGGATGGATTGTGCACATAAACGATTAACGAATCATGAACAATCAAAAGCTAGTAATGGGCCCGAGGTTAACCCAAAGGGATTAACCCAAGCCCATCAGGTTAATTATACTTTACTCTTAAATAAGTTATGTTTTTAATAAAAGAAATTTAATTATAAACCTTATTAAACAAAAATAAATGATTTCTAACCTAATGCTTAACTTAAAAAGAATTATCTTAAAATGTTTTAATTAAAGACTTGTAATGATTAATTGCGGGATAAGGGTTATTATTGGGTAATGAGTTTAGATTAATTAGATGAAATTCAAGAAACACACTAGTAACGTAGGACACTTAGTTGCACACCGAGACCAAAACCCTAGATGCGTCTATTATAAATACTTATCGTATTCGAATCCTCTTAAAACAACTCAGGTGCTAAAGATACATAGACGACAATCGACGAACGCGCATATCTTTGTTGTTCATTTGCACAGCAACACAGGTGAGTTCATTGCCCTTTTCTAAACATTTTTGTTTTCAAACACGGGGCTGAGAAGCATGCGTAAACCTTTTCTTTAAATATGTTTTACGTAAATGCTTTTAATTATTGTATGTTTTACATATTCATGTTTATAGTCCTAGACTCCTGTCTAGGTATGTGTTTTGCAGAATTAACTGAAGGATAAATTAATTACTCTCATGAGTAATACCTTAATTTTAAAACTCTAAAATAACACTTAGTCCATCAAGTTTGAATTCATAGAATCTAAACTCGAAGTGTAACCAACAGAACTAAAGCTAAGAATCAAATTCAAGGCAATCTAATTCAGTGTGTGGGTCAGAAAAACTAAGGATCCTAATCAAAAATCTACAATCATAGTGGAAATCATAGAATGCTAATCGTCAGAATCTGGAGACTCAAGGAATCATAACCGTGTGTGAATCAATGAAATAATGAGATCATTACTATCTAATGAAATCATTAATGTTTAAGCTAAGGTGGGTGTCAGTTGTATGTAAATCAAGACCACGTGTTAATACACGGAAAGTCCCGTCATAAATAGTAGACTCTTGTAGTCAAGCTATATGGGCATAACTTAAACGATCAAATGAACTCAAGAGAATCAAGACGGTCATGACGGTCTGAATCAAAGGATATCCTAAAGTCCCGGCATGTACAGTAGGCCTGAAGGTCAAGCTGAAATGGGCAAAACCTAAAGTCCAGACACAAACAGCAGACCTTAAAGGTCAAGCTGATATGGGCAAATCATGAAAGTCTCTTCGCATACAGGTAGACTCATTTTGGGTCATGCCTGATATAGGCCACGTGTGAGAGGGTACAACTTGGACAACCACCAACAACTAAGTCTAATTGATTGAGTCAAACAAGGCCCAATCATCATGTCTTAGTTGTAATTAAATGATTAATTATTGATTTAGTTAAGCATTTAATATTATATTTATGCAAGTGCTTTGGGTAATAATGTAGACATGGTAAACTCAGGAAATCAAAGGTATTTCAAATTGTGGAAATCAAATACTAAAATGGAAGTGGGTGGTAGGTAAGACACTTAATTATCATTAACAGCAATGTCCTTTGTGACTTAGTATGTGGTGGGATGGCATCTGGGCGGGTTGTAGGCTCGACCCTTTCGTATGCCCTATACATAAGCATACCGAGTTGGATGATATAGGTGATGTTAATGAGGTTAAGGTTGTTACCGAAGAGATGGGTAAATGTTAAGGTATACATGTTTTTAGACTTTTAACGAAATGTTTGAGACTAGAATGAGAATGAAACTGGATGATAGGTAAGATGCTTGATTATCATTAACAACAATGTCCTATGTGACTTAGTACGTGGTGGGATGGCTTCAGGGCGGGTTGTAGGCTCGACCCTTTCGTATGCCCTATACATAAGCATACCGAGTTGGATGATATAGGTGATGTTAATGAGGTTAAGGTTGTTACCTAAAAGACTCGTAATAGGAAATTCTTTTGAAAAGGAATTTAATGGTAGATAAATGCTTAACTATCATTAACAACAATGTCCTATGTGGCTTAGTATGTGGTGGGATGGCGTCTTGGCGGGTTGTAGGCTCGACCCTTTTGTATGCCCTATACATAAGCATACTGAGTTGGATGATACAGGTGATGTTAATGAGGTTAAGGTTGTTATCTAAAAGAGGGTTTGCAAAAGCTAGTTTTCAAAAAACTAAACTATATGGACTCACCAACCATTGTGTTGACTTTGTTTTCTTTTATGCTTTCTCAGGTGATGTACAGGATTAAGCTAAGGTTTCAGCAATGCATGCTAGGATGCCAGTTAGAGGACCTAGTAGTTTTTGGGAAGCACATATTTTGTTGACTACTGTGAATCACTTTCGATATCTTGTACGGTTACAAGATAGTAGACTTATGATTCATTTGTTAGAATTACTTGGTTAAATTATCAAACGTTGACAATTGTAATTTAACTTTGTAAATTTTAGTTAAATGTCATTGTGCTTTAGATATTCTTAACATTGATGCTATGTAAACAATCAGATCATCACGATTACCGCTTCTGATATCGCGCCCCGTGAACCTTCCGCCCGACGGGACACACGATCCCGCCCGCCGGCTTGGGGTGTGACAGATTGGTATCAGAGCTCAAGGTTATAGAGAATAATAGGTCATTTACTTACAACGGTTTGACCTAGACTATAACTTAGGGACCCTCATATACAGAACATAGGATTTAAGCTTGCATTGTGTCTTTTACTTTTGGTCCTTACGCTAACCGATATTCTTTCGGGTGTAAGCAGAATGTCACCAAGAAGACAACCATCACCACCTTCTCGTACACAGGAGATGGACCCAGCAGCCGTTACACTCGCAACCGTAGTTACTGAACTGATGATGACGGTTCTCCCTGGAATCATCACTCAAGTCATGAGCGGTGACGAGAACACTCGATGCTGCCCGAAGACAGCCACGGGAACTGAAGAATTGGTACAAGGAGAAACAAGCAAGAAGCGAAAACGGTGTCGTTCTAAGAAATCAAGAGACCCTGTAATCTACACAGAGGTCGTTCCCCTTCGCCAAATGGTCGTTGCTCCAGAGTCAGAGGTTCGTAAGCGTTATGCTGGAAACCTACCACCACCATGCTGAAACCTCATGCAGACAATGCACCCGTTGTGGTAATATGGGCCATTGGGATCACCAATCCAGATCTCCGATGGAATTGATATGCAAACAGAATGCTGGAAAATTTCCTTTATGTGCCACGTGCAATCTTTACCATGCTGAGAATAAACTGTGCAAACATTGTCTGAATTGCGAGAGGAAGGGACACTGGATTCGTGATTGTAATAATCCCCCGACTCATAATCAGAACCCTGGAAACACTACATAGCCCCTTCCTCGACACAGCAAGGATTGCTATGTGTGCGGAATGTCCGAACACATTGCACGAGACTGCCCCGTAAGGGTATCTTCATCGGATCCTTCGCATTCTGAGGAAATGGTTACTTTACCAGCTTCTGATGCAAGTTTGGGGTGGGATGACCCCATAGGTATGCATATTTCATCCTGTTACGCAAAATTAATTATTGGCGTGCTAATTTGAAAAGCATACCCCGATGTGGCTTTAGAAACAATAAATCCAAGGAAACTGTAAGTAAGCTCGGTGCTAATAAAATAATAGGAATAGTAACCTAAGGAATCCTTAAGTCAAATAAGCGTTAAGTAAATGAATAAAGAAAGGGTTATTCTTAATTATAGTGGAGTTACTATAGTTAGGAAAAGAACCTTATCTACATAGAGCACTAAAAGCCTGTAGAAATTCAAATGCTAAAGTTAGTGTGTAAGCTATCACTTTCCCACCTAGACCTCATAGAACCCGAATCACTTGAATTAGAGAACTCCGGTTATAGGATGTTAGGATAGGTTGAATGTTAGAACTGTGCTGGAAACATTGCTAAACTAGATAAGTAGATCAAGGGAAATCAATCGTGAATACAGGACGAACATATGCCAGAGACAACATTACGAACGAGATATGGGTATTCCGAGTTTACGGTAATGCCTTTCGGATAGAAGAATGAACCCATGGTTTTCATGAACCTCATGAACCGAGTGTACAAACCGTATTAGGATCAGTTTGTCATTGTCATTAGGGATGACATACTGATTTATTCTAAGAGCAAGACAGAACACGAACGACATCTCATGAAGATTCTAGAGCTATTAAAAGAAAGAGCAACTCTATGCTAAAACTCTCCAAGTGTGAATTTAGGCTAAGAATAGTAACAATTGGAACAACAGTTGCAATAAGCCCCATAAGTCACACTACTTTAGGGTAGAAGTAAGGTGAGTATACATCACCTCGGAGATGTGTATAGGATTACTTAAAAGATAAATCAATACCTTCATCTTAATGGAACTACCGTATTTTAGGTAGACCTCCCCGACATATAAAGTACATTTCCCAGGCTGAGAACAGATTAAACAAGTGGTGAAGTATGTGTATGGTTATATCAAATAACCTAAAAATTCACCATGTGTGACTTAAAGATCTCGATTGGACGATCAAGACCTAGAGTCGTGAGAGCCACCTATGAAAACTTCAAGGAGTGTGTCAGATTGTAGAGCAGAAAGACAGTTTGAGATGAAACCGGATGAAATACCTGCTACCAAAATAGTGGGTGGATTCCGGTGGTAGATAAATCAAGAAGACTTATTCTTGAGAAAGCACACGAGCCAGATAATCAGTGCATCCAGGCACCGATAAAATGTACCAAGATTTATTGGTGGCCGGGAATTAAGAAAGACATAGCCGAGTACGTCGGCTGATGTTTTACGTGTGCAAGGGTAAAGGCGTAACACCAGGAACCGTCAGGTTGCTGGAAGAGCCTGGGATTCCGCTCTCGGAGTGGGAACAAATAGCTATGGATTTCGATACCAAGCTACCCCTCACTTCTAGTGATCATGATACCATTTGGGTCACCAATGATCGATTGACAAAAATCTGCACATTTCTTGCTAAGGCGTGAGACCTTCACGATAGATAAACTGATGAAACTGTACATCAACGAGATAGTGGTGCGTCACGGTATACCATAGTTCATCGTTTTAGATAGAGACAACAGATTCACGTTAATGTTCTGGCAATTATCACAGAAATCTCTAGGGAAGCACTTGAATCCGAGTACAGCTTACCATCCCCCAACCGACGGTCAAAGCTAACGTACAATACAGACCCTGGAGGATATGTTGAGAACCTATGTGTTAGAATTCAGTGGGAATTGGGACTCTCGCTTGCCACTGATTAAATTCTCCTACAACAACAGTTACAATAGCAGCATTGATTGCACACCATTTAAGGCTCATTAAGGCCGAAAGTGTCGGTCACCGAACTGTCGGACTGAGTTAGGAGAAAATCGAACAACTAAACCAGAGCGTAGTCGAGAAACTATTGACAAGATTGTTCAGATTCAACAAAGGCTACAGACAACAAGGAGTAGACAGAAGGGCTAAGCCGATAAATGGCGTAAGCCGTTGAAATTTCAAGTGGGAAGCCGTGTCAAGTTAAAGGTGTCCCCAAGGAAAGGTGTAGTCCATTTTGGAATGAAAGGCAAATTAGCACCACGATACGTAGGACCGTTCGAGATCATCGAACGTATTGGTCCTGTGGCGTATATACTAATATTACCAGATGAACTTAGTGGTGCACATGACGTGTTTCACGCCTCGAACTTGAATAAATGCTTTACTGACGAATCGTTCGTCATACCAGTTAGAGAAATTCAATTGGACAAACATTTACACATTTATCGAAGAACCTTTGGAGATTACGGATCGCAAGGTTAAACAACTAAGGCGAAGCCGTACTCCGACTGCCAAGGTTCGTTGGAATTCAAAGCGCGGACTCGTGTATCCTTGGGAACGCGAAGATCGCATGAAGTTCAAGTATCCCCAACTGTTTACAGAGGAAACAGTACCGGATAATAATTCTTAAATTTCGGGACGAAATTTCTCTAACAAGGGAAGACTGTAACATCAGTGCCGAAAACGTCACCGGAACAGTGATCTATACAGTAAAATGAACAGTAAATCAGGTATACATTTCAGTTGTTGTTCATGTATCATTATCATTTTATGTTATCATAGCACAGTTTCCGAATCATTTCAGAAACGAAACTCAGAAACATGGTTCGTCAGTCAGATAATTATCTGGCAATACAGAACCATCATGTGATTGTTAGTTTGGATTCTATTATGTATAAACGTATGTGAGGATTTAGAGAACAAAGCAACAATGAATGTTGTTACGTGAATGCTAAATCGACGGATTATTCGTATAGGTGACGATCTGTACGAATACATCTGAAAGTTTAACGTTCTGAATGATATCCGATAATTAGAAAACCATATTGAAAAGTATAGTTATCGTCGTGTTCGTACGGGTGACGATTCGAACGAATACGCGCGACGACTGTACGATTCGATTTAAACTGCAATTTAAATAATTTTCAGAAAATTTAAATAAATGAAAGATATTTAGTTAATTTACTAGGAATTACCACCTAAAATAAATTTAGAAACTTTTTTTTAAAATCGTAATGTTTCGTTACGAAAAATGAAACGAAAACAACGTCTTTACGCGAAACCGATCGGAACCGAACGGACCCGAACACCGGGGTATGTTGAAAGCCTTTAATGGGGCTTTTAATCCCTCATTTTTCCCCACAACCACTTCATCTTCAACCTCTCTCCCGTCACTTTCTCTCTCTACCTTCTCTCACTAGATTCAAAACCCTAACTCCTTGATTTCTTCACGAAATTAAGCTTTCTTGGTGCCAAAACAACCACCACAACTTGTAGAACACGAAAGTACAAACGATCTAAGCTTTGAACCAGTTGAATCGAGGTAAAAACGAGTTCTTTGTCACGGTTTTTAGGGTTTTCAACCCACTTGATCGCCCCATCTTCTTGGCCGATTTTAAGCCTCAAAACCTTAGGGAAACAACACTCACAACACATAGGATGAGATAGGAACACATTTTACCCTTTGGGTTAGCATCTGGGTTTGAAATGGGAGCTGCACCAGTCGAAACTTGAGTGGCTGAATGGCCCTACCAGCACGCCGAATGGCTCGACCTAAGCAACTTAGGCCGAATGGCCTTCTCTAGCCGAAGCAGCCTATTCGTTCGGCCTAACACCCCTTCGGTCGGCCAGTGCTCATTCGACCACCAAACCTTATTCGGCCGAAAGGCAGTGGCCGAAGCAGTTCACAGTCGGCCCACTCCTTCATTCGATCGCCCCAAAGCTCATTCGGAGCCTCATGCGGCCATTACCCATTCGACCATGCCCCTTCGTTCGGGCCTTCATTCGGCACGCTCTCCTTCGGCCCAAAACCTCATTCAGTCAGCCCAAGTAGCTCGGCCCAACCTTCATACGGCCCCATGAGTTTTTGGTCAAGTTGATTCGGATTTGGGTCCTTATGCATGGGAGTACACATGCCTGGATAATGGGTGTGTGCATGCATGGGAATCAAATGAGAGTGTGTGCGTGTGGGAGAGTATTAGGGTTTACATTTCATGTCATCAACCTTGGGTGATTCATGAACCAAGCATAGAGTTAACAAAGTAGAAGTTACTATGGTTTCATTAGGAGACAATAAGCTAAGGGTTTCTTAATGACAATGGGACTTAAACATGCATATGGGTTGGTTTAAGACAAAAGGCTTTCTTTAAATGACATCATGAATTAGGGTTTTCAAATAAGGAACTCAAGTTGTAAATCCCTTATGTTATAGATTTATAATGAAAACACTTATATAAGCAAGGGTTGAACTACAACATGAATATTGTAGTCATCCTTCTAGACTAATACAATCGAATTTTATTAAGCTAAACTATTAATATTATAGTGAGGAGTACACTATGGATCAAGACAATGGTCTAGTGTTATGAATGTTAATTTAACTATTAACACTTAACACTTAGACATTTCGTGAGGATGTACGATCACATTAGGGGGTTCTTTTGACCTACCTAGGATGGATTGTGCACATAAACGATTAACGAATCATGAACAATCAAAAGCTAGTAATGGGCCCGAGGTTAATCCAATGGGATTAACCCAAGCCCATCAAGTTAATTATACTTTACTCTTAAATAAGTTATGTTTTTAATAAAATAAATTTAATTATAAACCTTATTAAATAAAAATAAATGATTTCTCACCTAATGCTTAACTTAAAAAGAATTATCTTAAAATGTTTTAATTAAAGACTTGTAATGATTAATTGCGGGATAAGGGTTATTATTGGGTAATGAGTTTAGATTAATTAGATGAAATTCTAGAAACACACTAGTAACGTAGGACACTTAGTTGCACACGAGACCAAAACCCTAGATGCGTCTATTATAAATACTTACCGTATTTGAATCCTCTTAAAACAACTCAGGTGCTAAAGATACATAGACGACAATCGACGAGCGCGCATATCTTTGTGGTTCATTTGCACAGCAACACAGGTGAGTTCATTGCCCCTTTTCTAAACATTTTTGTTTTCAAACGCGGGGCTGAGAAGCA
Organism: Mikania micrantha; assembly: GCA_009363875.1. Classification (NCBI taxonomy): domain Eukaryota; kingdom Viridiplantae; phylum Streptophyta; class Magnoliopsida; order Asterales; family Asteraceae; genus Mikania; species Mikania micrantha. The sequence continues at coordinate 120,021,210 of CM018691.1, read as the reverse complement.
TGCGTAAACCTTTTCTTTATATATGTTTTACGTAAATGCTTTTAATTATTGTATGTTTTACATATTCATGTTTATAGTCCTAGACTCCTATCTAGGTATGTGTTATGCAGAATTAACTGAAGGATAAATTAATTACTCTCATGAGTAATACCTTAATTTTAAAACTCTAAAACAACACTTAGTCCGTCAAGTTTGAATTCATAGAATCTAAAGTTGAAGTGTAACCAACAGAACTAAAGCTAAGAATCAAATTCAACGCAATCAAATTCAGTGTGTGGGTCAGAAAAACTAAGGATCCTAATCAAAAATCTACAATCATATTAGAAATCATAGAATGCTAAACGTCAGAATCAGGAGACTCAAGGAATCATAACCGTGTATGAATCAATGAAATAATGAGATCATTAATATCTAATGAAATCATTAATGTTTAAGCTAAGGTGGGTGTCAGTTGTATGTAAATCAAGACCACGTGTTAATACACGGAAAGTCCCGTCATAAATAGTAGACTCCTGTAGTCAAGCTATATGGGCATAACTTAAACGATCAAATGAACTCAAGCGAATCAAGACGGTCAAGACGGTCAGAATCAAAGGATATCCTAAAGTCCTGGCAGAAACAACAGACCTTAAAGGTCAAGCTGATATGGGCAAATCATGAAAGTCCCGACGCATACAGGTAGACTCATTTTGGGTCATGCCTGATATGGGCCACGTGTGAGAGGGTACAACTTGGACAACCACCAACAACTAAGTCTAATTGATTGAGTCAAACAAGGCCCAATCATCATGTCCTAGTTGTAATTAAATGATTAATTATTGATTTAGTTAAGCATTTAATATTATATTTCTACAAGTGCTTTGGGTAATCATGTAGACATGGTGAACTCAGGAAATCAGAGGTATTTAAAATTGTGGAAATCAAATACTAAAATGGAAGTGGGTGGTAGGTAAGACACTTAATTATCATTAACAGCAATGTCCTATGTGACTTAGTATGTGGTGGGATGGCGTCTGGGCGGGTTGTAGGCTCGACCCTTTCGTATGCCCTATACATAAGCATACCGAGTTGGATGATACAGGTGTTGTTAATGAGGTTAAGGTTGTTACCGAAGAGATGGGTAAATGTTATGGTATACATGTTTTTAGACTTTTAAACAAAATGTTTGAGACTAGAATGAGAATGAAACTGGATTATAGGTAAGACGCTTGATTATCATTAACAACATTGTCCTATGTGACTTAGTACGTGGTGGGATGGCGTCTGGGCGGGTTGTAGGCTCGACCCTTTCATATGCCCTATACATAAGCATACCGAGTTGGATGATATAGGTGATGTTAATGAGGTTAAGGTTGTTACCTAAAAGACTCGTAATAGGCTATTCTTTTGAAATGGAATTGAATGGTAGATAAATGCTTAACTATCATTAACAAAAATGTCCTATGTGGCTTAGTATGTGGTGGGATGGCGTCTGGGCGGGTTGTAGGCTCGACCCTTTCGTATGCCCTATACATAAGCATACCGAGTTGGATGATACAAGTGATGTTAATTAGGTTAAGGTTGTTATCTAAAAGAGGGTTTGCAAAAGCTAGTTTTCAAAAAACTAAACTATATGGACTCACCAACCATTGTGTTGACTTTGTTTTCTTTCATGCTTTCTCAGGTGATGTACAGGATTAAGCTAAGGTTTCAGGAATGCATGCTAGGATGCCAGTTAGAGGACCTAGTAGTTTTTGGGAAGCACATATTTTGTTGACTACTGTGAATCACTTTTGATATCTTGTACGGTTACAAGATAGTAGACTTATGATTCATTTGTTAGAATTACTTGGTTAAATTATCAAACGTTGACAATTGTAATTTAACTTTGTAAATTTTAGTTAAATGTCATTGTGCTTTAGATATTCTTAACATTGATGCTATGTAAACAATCTGATCATCACGATTATCACTTCTGAAGTCGCGCCCCGGGAACCTTCCGCCCGATGGGACACACGATCCGGCCCGCCGGCTCTGGGTGTGACAATCTCATAGCATAAAAGTTACTATTTATAGAAATAGTCTTCTAACTTCACAATGTGACACCAAAACCCATTTTCACGGCAATCAATCATTAAAAATCAATCATCAAGACCCTTAATTGCAGATTTATAGATGTATTACTTCGTGCATGTGTTGATTTTTGGGTTTCATGTGAGCATCTATGCTTGCATGTGTGTGGATGTGATTGTATGTGACTTTAGAAGCAAGATTGACTACATAGGACTACCTCACAAGCTCTAGGATGCTGAAATGAAGCTGGAACAACAAGGTAGCACTCCTGGAATTTGTTGATGGTGATTCTTGCAAGCCCCTTTGATGATTCCTCCTTGTTCCTAGGCTTCAACCTTCAATGAGGCTTCATGATAGCTCCTAAATGACTTCTGGGAATGGAGAGGGCTGTTAACAGAGTGTTGTGGTCGGAGGAGTTGAGTTCAATCGAGAGGAAATGATAGAAAGTGTAAAGAAATGAAATAGGTTGGGTTTTATAAAGTTTTAGTCTTCTGGAGGGCTTCGCGTACCGCCAAGGCCGATCGTGCATGGCCTTGGCGTACCGCCAAGGATTTCGGGATTTAAAAATCCCGCTTCTACTTCGCGTACCGTGAAGCTTTTCACCGGGGGATCCTCGCGTACCGCGAAGGATCCTTTTCACCAATTATTTGATTTATTTAATCGATTTCGTTCGTGCTCGATTCGTAACGTCTATTATAAATGTTTAGTTCATGTTTAGCATATAAGCACATAGTGACACATATGTTTGTTTGTTTGTTTGTTTGTTTGTTTATTGTTTGTTCACCAAAGTTCGTGAGTTTTAACACACGTGTGTGCGTTTCCAGAAATTCCTCGAATTACAATGTTATTGATTGTATTTGCACTATTTTGCCACGTGTCACACTAAGTTAAACCAAATTCTAGTTCCACGTATGAAATAATAATATAAAATATTATTAAATTAAAGGAATTTGCTGACCTGGATTTTGCGGGGTGTCACAAAATGTATGTGATACTCACTAACTATGCAAATAGTTGATCAAAACTCTATTTTACATGTGTAACAGGTTATAGCGTTTGGATGAAGATCATGTATGGATTTGAAACCTAGTTTAATATTAAACAAGAAGTTGTATTTTAAATGTATGATGTAATGATTTGATGTTGTATTTTAATGACATTTATGTTCAATTTAAATGGAATATTTAAATAGTGAAACTTACAAATAGTACCATGAGCTTTTGGACAATCACAATCGCACCTCGACGTGTTCCGCCGTCGGTCGGGGTGTCACACAGGTGATCGAGGTGTCGTAGGTCAATCAAAAACAATTTATAATCAGGGACTAAGATACCTTTGACTATAGCAAGGGTAAGTAAGGTCGTCTCCATAGGGAATCAGTGGAAAGTGGTAATTGTTACTACAAACTAACTAATCTAAAAAAAATGAAAAATTTGGATTGGATTGAATTGAATTGATTTAAAAGAACCTTTATTAAGAACAAACTTAACTTTTGATTTGAAAACAATTAATGAAAAAGTTAATCACTTCCGGTTTTTAGGTTTCAAGATCCACAATGAATGTAAGTTAAACCTAGATCAAAATCATGTAAACATTGATTGTGTTAATCAATTCGATTGAAGTGGTGATAATGGAACGAACGTTTAAGATTTTCTCATTCACACAATCACCAATAGACATACGCAAAGCATTACAAAATTACCAACGAGTAAACGATGCAAGAAAACCGAATCACTAATGGTAACGAATCAATACAAAAACATAAATATATTGTTTAAATCAACAAAATAGAAATCGTATCAAGTTTACAATCAAAAACCTAGATTCAACATTCAAACAATGTTTCACTCACAACCCTAATTGCCCGAAAGTGACTACGAAGAAATTAGCCTCGCATCATCATGATTTGATCTTAAATGCTTGATTCCATGGATAAATTCTTGGATCAAATCGTGATTTGAAGAGTTGGAGCCACCCAAAAACCTTCAATTTTCGTCCCAAAATCTCCCCGAAAACATAATTTTCGACTTGCAATGATTCCCCTTCAAAATAGGCAAGATAGGGTTAAAAACTAGTTTTTCCATGTTTGGCCGTAGCCTACGGCCCTACACTGACCCCATCAAAATGGTGAAGAATTTCTACTAACACTGGATTTTTGTGCGTAGCCTACGGTTACCTGGGCATTGCCTACATCCAAGCTGACCTTTTCTTCAGCTTCGTCTCGTTGAGAAACTCAGTTTTCATATATTATGAATTATGTAACTCTTCTACTAGCTAAAGATACGTGCCTCCGAATTTCTGAACTTTTCTCGACCACTTCTGATGCATCTGTTAGCATTTTCACCTCTTTAACATCCCCGGGCATCCATCTAACTTGTTTTTACCTACAAATCACAATTGTAACTCAAAGTATCATCATTCTATATGACATGCACATAAAAACGCAACTTTAAATGGTTAACGCACACAAAAACCAAATACACATCATATCCCCACACTTATGTTTTGCTTGTCCCAAGCAAAGTCCTTTACACATGATAACAAATAGTTCAACAAAAACAATCGCTTAAACATCTCTTTACCGGTTAATAACGAAACTCCAAAACCACACCTAATTCCCAAGACTTACAACGTGCAATAGATTTACATCTCAACAAGCAATATTACATATTCGACAAGAAAATCCCTGATCAAAGACACTTAGCTTCAAATGGTTTACATGCATGCATTCACACCTCTCACAATGAACACTCCACTCGATTTTGTATCTAGACTAGCAATGATGCACTAGTATTTCTGAACTCTCAATCCACAAATGATGCATCATTATTATAGGCTTGCAAAGCAATCAAATCTCCACCATTATGCACAAAGTATATACAAATCAAGAGGTCTTTCAAGGTAGTAGTGTTGGCTAAGGTTGTGTGAAAAAGGAATGTAAATGGCTAAATGGGTGAAATCCAAGTTAAGTTCACACAAAAAACTACTACACATGCTCACTAGGGTAAGTACTTGCCCCTTATTTGGTTATTTTTTATTTCTAAACACTACTAACATCACTATCAACAATATATATATATATATATATATATATATATCTTTTCTTTCTTTTTTTTCATTTTTCAAATCAAGACGTTGACATTACTCAACTTGGATTCACCGCATGGGTTTCAACTAAAATGGCTACAAAGGCTAATTTCGGCTAATGGAATGTAACAACCAGTTTTTCATAGTATTTTAATAAATTTATATATAATAAAGTATTTTAATTTTCTTATGAAGATTGTATTGATAATGACATGATAAAGTCGCTATATGACTCACTAGCAACTGGTTTATGGATTTATAATACCACATTATCAAGACAACAAAATAACGATCATAATAAGGGAAAGCGAATTTGGCAAACGATGCACCGAATGAAAGTTATGATAAAAGGAGTTTTGAACGATAGGCATAAAATGACCTAAATAATCAGTACATCCCTAGGAGGAGTTATTGAAATGGTTAGAAAGGTATTTAAAAATCTTGAACGTGGTCGAAAACGGTGCGCAAAACGGAGTTTGTATGAAGCCGGAATAGCGAAAACAAGTTCAAAACACTACACGCGTTCAGCGACATGTGTACTAGGTGCAACACACGTGTTTTGAGGCTTTTCTAGGTGTCATAGGTGTCTGCCACGTGTCATATGTGGCTGCCACATGACCCACATGATTGCCAAGTGTCCGGCGAGGTGTCGCAGCGTGGCTATCTCGATTTGCGTGCTAATTCCTATAAATAGTACGTACCTCGTCATTTTTCGTACAAAGTTTAAAGTTCCAACCCTATTATCACGACATAAATACCCCCATAAACCTCCTTTGAGATCTCTTGAGTGTGTGGAAGCACGTGACGGGTGATCGGGACTAGCCAGTTGGTTAAACAAGCTTTTGTCCGGATATAACGAGGTAAGCTTATACTACAAATAAAATACCATTTAGTGACACATGTTTTTAGCAGCATTTAACTTTTGTGTCACTATTATAGGATTTGGTGACACTTTGAGTGTGCCACATTTGTCTGACCCATACTTTTAGTGACACTTTTTATTTTTGGCCTTAACTTATATTTTTAGTGGCACTTTATATATGCCACTAAATCAATTTAACATTTTTCACACTTATCATTCACTCTTAAAATTCATTTCGACTTAAAACTCACTCAAAAATTTTTTACTAAAATTAATTCCCTTTTAAACTTTTACCATTTTCTAAAATAAAATATTCATACATTATAATACCCATATAAAATAAACGAATCTTTCATCTTTTATATATAATAAAAGACTTAAATTCATGTCACATGGCAATTTTCTAATCTTATTTATACCACTTGGCATGCCCTAATGTCTAATACCCATTTATTTACACGAATCCTAAGTTGACTCATTTAAAGGTATTAGCGAATCCAGAGTTTCGTTTCTTAATTTATTTTTCCAAACCCTAATCTTCAATATTCGTAAAGAGGTGCAGCTGATGGTGGTAGTTAGGGGTGTTCAGAAAATCGAAAACCATTTAAAACAGTTAACCGAACTGTATCCATAACCGAAAAATCGAATCGGATTGCGAATACGGTTTTCGGTTTAGTTTACGGTTTCATGCTTTTTTTGAATTCGGTTTGTTCGGTTAAACCATTTAAACCGAATTGATATTTAAATATATTATTATTTTTTAATTATATAAATTACATATATATTTTATATTTATTAATAAAACGAGGCTAATGAATAGGTTTTTTGTTTTTGTGAACTTTTGCCGCCCTACTCTCCTGCTTAAAGCCCGTGATTTGGGAAATAGAGTTTTGAGAGAGGGAAAAAAAACCGTGCATCTTGCGTTCAATCCCCGGAGACCCCCTTCCTTTCGCCTTCAATTCCTGCCTATCTCGCTCTGGTTATGGAAAAAATGAGCGACACACCTTGGTCGACTAGGCGATCTTCGGTAAATCCGCCGGGATCCACTGGAAGATGATCGTGGAGGTGGAACTATCTATCTGCCTTACCGAGAAAGTCAGACCCTAATCAGGTTTCTCTTTAGTTTGGTTTTGTATGTTGCTGATTTCTATTCCAACAGCAGGATTTGTGTTTTACTTGTGTTGTTCACATAAGTTCTTTTTTATGGTTTTGCAGTTGTCTGCTTGCTTAGGTTTCCATCTATTAAGATGAGCGGTTGTTTTGATTGTTTAGGCCTTTGATTTAAGTTTACTTCTTTCTCAACGTGTTACATATTGTTGTATTTAGATTTAGGTTTGCTTCCTCCTCACTATATTACCAAATTTATATCTCAAAAAGTCATGCTGAGTTAATTTTTTTTTTCAGAAAATTGTATTTCTTTTAGTTCTTTACTTCTGTTCTTTGCAAGCTTCATCTCCCTTTTTGTAAATTACAGCTGAATTGATAAAATGCATTAGTTGTTCTTGGGCTTATTTATTCAATGCAATTTAGAACTAATTAAAAATGGTTATTGGATTTAAATACTCCCAACTTTGACGTATTGGCTGGCAATACTCCCAACTTAGAAAATGTTTACTGGCACTCCTAACTTTCAAAACATTTTCCACTGGCACTCTAAAACATGATTTTTTTGATGACGTGGCACCTGTTTTGGAGTGCTAGTGGAAAATGTTTTGAAAGTTGGGAGTGTTGCATTTTTCTCAGTTGGGAGTATTGCCGGCCAATAGGTCAAAGTTGGGAGTATTTAAATCCAATAACCCATTAAAAATTGATTTATTTATTATATTTTGCTATTATTGTAATTTAGAACTCAATGTGCTACAAATTTCACACGTAAGTTCTCTATGCTTTGTATGATATTATTTGAGATTCAATAGTTAATTTAGAGTATGATTCATCATGTTTGAGCTTCAAGTTGGGCAACGACTACAGTTTCATTATGGGGTACAGACATTGCATCATGCTTTACTCTTCTTTTAGAGTTTTAGTATGTGCAGTCAAAAGCACCCTTTGCTCACATATCAAACATATGGCAGGTAATGTCCTTCCTAACAACAAGCACTGATTTTCTACGCCTATTATACATATATTTTCTATTGTGTGTTGGCACAACTTTAATTACCTTGGTTTATGTGGTATTTTATAATGCTTTGGAGAGTGAATTCTTGAGTTCTCCTAAAATAACAGCAATATTGATAAATGTATTTATGAATGAGTTGATTTGGGTCTTATTTTATCTCCAACAAGTCGTACAGTTAAAAAGAAAACATCAGCTTGAAATGAAATAGTTCAGATAGGTCAATTTGGTTTAAAAATCTTGTAAATTGTTTTCAAATGCTTAGAAGTTTATAAATTATATTGTTATTGAAATAATATAATATTATTTGTCATATTTGGCCCAGTACTTGTTTATAGAAGATTATTTGTTGAACCAATAAATAGTGTTTTAGGTCAACCCAACTTACATGACCATTTTGACAACGACAAAACCTGCTCATTTTTATCCGTAAGAAATTAAATTTTAGGTAATGAAGTAGTGTTAAGTTTGTCTTCAAAGAATAAAGATGCTACCTAGTTTAACCCATGGATAACTTACCTGTGACCCAACCTGACCCATTTTGACAGACATTCTCTGAGAATTTCACGACGTTGGAAATGGAAGATGGTGGGGGCCGTGGAACTTCAAGTTGGTAATCTAGCTTATTTAATTCATATTGAAACCAATACTTATAGTTTCCATAATCATGTATAAACTCTAAAAAATTATCAGGATCTCACTTGAAGAAAAAGGCTTTTAATAAATGAAATTATGACTGGTTAGGTTGACACTCAATCAGTAGTTTCAAAAATGACATTAGCTTTACTTGAAGATAGCGGTTGGTCCTATTGAACGCAGTGGTAGATTCAGGTGATAAAGCCTCCAAAATCAGATTCAGGTGATAAAACATATAAGTCATGAAACCCGAAGGTTTCAGATTTTGGGTTTGCCAAGCTTCTTGGTTCATATAGGAACTTTTGGTTCAAATTTTGCTTATGGTTACTCTGATGGATTGCAGTTTGGACAGCTAAAGAACGGAGAACCACATGATTGCCTCATATGCTCACAATATTTTGAGGTGAGTGCAACTTAACTCTTTTAGTAGTTTATTTTCTCTAAAAATGGTGTGTTTGATCAAAGTTTTGTTCTTTTTTTAATATTAGATATAGTTTTTTTTGTTACTACCATCTTTAGATAACAAAAGTTTCTCCGTTATTTATATAAAAATGAATTTTAGTAGATTTACATTCGTAAGGAAATTATTTTTTAGGACTAGTCATGCTGAATTTTTAAAAAAAAATCTGGGACTAAAATTCTCACTTTTCAAAATTACTATTTAAAAATAGGGTGTTATAGGTAGCGAAATGGAAATGAGTTGCCACTGCTGCATGACGCGGGTTTACTACTATTGTATATATGTATGTGTATGTGTATATATATATATATGCGTAGATTACTAATGCTTCTTTATTTGGTTGATGATGACAGGGTTGATATCATGAAAAGTTTTTGAGCCAAGTCTTACGATAGTGAAATGTTCATCAATGATTAAATTACGTGTGACGTGTTAACGTTTAAAAACCGAAAGATGTTGCTTATTACATTGCTTTTGACATTTTTTGTATTATGTTTTGGATCAAATTTTTAATGTTATTATTTACAATCTTGTTCATATTTTATTTCATATTTATATTGTAAAATAATATCTTTGTGGTAATGTGTTATACAACTAACTATATGTGGTTTTTACTGGCATAAAATTTGAGCATCTAAAGGTGCTCTTATATTATGGCAAAATAAAAGTGCCAGTAAAACCAACATGAGTATGTGACTAAGATTAATTTTTAGTGGCACAAAAATTATGCTACAAAAGTCTCTTTTTATTTTGTGGAAGAAAAAAAGTGACACTAAAAGTCTAAAAACTTTGTGCAGCATATTGAAAAAATGTCACTAAAAGGCTTTAGTGTCACTACTTCTAGTGGCACTTTTCTTGTGTGTCACACAATCTTAAAGGTGTTTCTAGTGGCACTTTTTTGGTCTTTTAAGACACTTTTTGTATGCCATTAAATGGCATTTTATTTGTAGTAAGTTTTAAATGTTAAGGTTGTCTCCATGAGTATGTATGGGGTTGTATTGACTAAATAAAGCCTTTGATATGATGTGGTTATGCCCGTGTAATACGGCGAACACCCCACATTAAAGTAACGAGTTAAAAACTCGTATTGGAGATATCTTAACATAGACGTTGTGCTGTCCGTCTAGAAACCTGAATTACGGTTTATGGAATATGTGAATATTGTTATGATCTTGCTAGGATATCCAGGTTGTTAGAATTCCTTGGGGAAACGTAGGACCAGTGTGCGAGATTAAGTTTATCGTGCGGGACCAATAAGGTGAGTTCTATGATGCCCATATTATGTTTCAAAATGTTTTGGGCTGATATGCATACTGTTAATTATTTGTTTTTGACGATGTTTTATTTAAACTATGTTTGAGACCCTGTGTTTCTATAATTGAGTGTTTGTAAAACAATGATTATTGCCCGTGAGGTTGAACATGTCAAATGATTTTTGGTCTAAACATGGTTTTGGGATGCCGTACTCGATACAGTACGAGTCAAATGATTTTCAAAGATACATAAATGTGATGAGTTTTATGGGCATGGGTAAAATGTTTTAACACGTATTTTGGTTGTGTGTCACTATTGAGACTAGTCGGATGTTTTAAACGTTTTACAACTGTGATTTGGACAGAGGTCCTAAAACAGACTTTGAAAACGTTTTGGGCACTATGGTGGTGGTTTAAGCAGGGGAAAATGTTTTGTAAAAACAATGATTGTACAATACGAGTCAAATTTGAGTTTTTGAAAAATGTGACAACCGTGGTCGGCGGTGTCCTTGATATATATGTAAAAACAACCGTCATGCCTGTCTTTGTTTCCTATTTCTGGTTGAAAACAGCCCTGGCATATGTGTCAGTGTAGGGGGTTAATTGATCAATTGAGTGTATTTGGCTGTTGACGACCGGGCCTGCAGAGGGTGAACATGACCCTAGACAATGGCTTGATATTACTATAGATGCAATATAAGATTACCACACTGTGGACTTGGCAGGTGGTAACCATACTGTGGACTTGGCGGATTGGTATTTGGGTTTTGGTAACTCGGTGGTTTTGGGTTCTGGTAACCCGGTTATTGGTTTGAAACTTTTCTGCAAAAAGTTTGTATGTTTATAAATTCCCTTTATTATTATTTAAAACGTGTCATGTAAATCTTTTCTTAGTTGTGTTATCTTAATTTTTGTATGATTAAAACATTGAACTCACCAGTGAAAACTGATCCCTTTGAATATGCATATCAGGGAAAGATAAAGCTTCGCGTAGCCATGACAAGGGCAAAGTGTGATGAAAAGAATAACAAGCTGATGGAAATTTTGGCTTATGTATAATGATGTAAATTATATCATGCTGGCATCTTGTATTAGAATTTGTGTTATATTAATAAATTTTTCGCTCCTTATCCCTGTTATACTATGTGTTCTGTTATAATTTCGATTTAGTGATGGTCTCGGGAGACGGGCGTCACATGGAATGGGTTTAGTTTAGCAAAGAAATGGGTAATTGGCTCAAAAAGGGTGACTAGGGAATTTTGTTAAGGGTTGGTGAAACAAACAAACAATGCTAAAACAAGGGGTTATCCTAATGCCTCTGTCATTTTTGTACACACTTTGGCTCATGGTATTAACATGTATTAGCTATGCAAGTTCTGATATGAAAACAACATTATGGTAAACACACCTCAAACGAAAATGAGCATTCAATTCTACATATATTTCATGCTCCTTATAGACTCAATTTCTCACAAAAACAATGGTAACAGGTTTCGGATATAAAGCATGCATGTTTATCCACTATCTAGCCTTGTATCCTTAATTGGAATTACCTACCAAATTTTCATTCAACTTGCTAAGAAAACTTTATTCCGCAACTTAAAGAACCAGGCATAATTAAGAAGTTACCCATATACACCGGTTAAAGACGTTTTCACGATATTCTTTGAGAGAAAAAATTTGTTTTTCGTGCACAAAAAGACCTCTTTTGGATCAATTTTGAAAATTTTTTCAAAGTTTCCCCTCATCCCCACACTTAAACCTTACATTCTCCCCAATGTAAATATCCACTAATTATGAGTGTGAAATGAGGATGATGTGATGACTTACCCAAATGCCCAATTCAAATTCCCTTTACACTCCACTTTGAACTTAACTTTGTTACCACCATCATTCATCAACTCAGACAATACATCGCCAAGCAAACACAAGCAACAATTGTCAAACATAGTTCAAACAAACATTTATGAAAGCATGAAAAGAGCATGTGGACCTGATAAGTTATGCAAACATGATTGGCAACCCTTGGATTTTAATGCTTCACCCCAAGGCACATGATGAATATGTCAACCTGAAAATCCATAGCTCTTCCCCACATTTCGTAGGAATCGCGATTGCATTTAGCATATGCAACAAGCCTTTTAAACACCTTGGTAGCCCGAGTGGACGAGTGAAGTCTCGTGAGGGTTTTTAGGAAACACACCCACAAAGTTCTCAGGTTGCCTCCTGGATAGCGCTAAGTTTTAGGACTTCAGTCGGACCATACCTGATTGTGGATTTATGGTGGTTGAAAGGTAAATTCACTTCCAACCGTCGCCTTACCAACTTGGTTGTTATCAACTCAACTCCAACTTGTCTCTCCTATATTTCTCGTATCAACTAACTCATCTTTCATTCTCATCTTCATAAATTCACCATTTTCATACGCGTGCTTGATATGTTTTGGTGGCTTCTTCAATCCATTCGGTGATATTAATGATCTTGCCTCCACTTTGATGCGCTCTTTTGAGTTTTCCACTTGTGACATTGATTCCTGAGCTTTTTCATCTTCAATCAATATTTACTTAGCCTCCTTCACTTGAGACCTGTCAAACATGAAACACTTCTCTGTGGTGCCCCTCTCAATAACATTGTAATGAGAATGACTCTTGTTAGTAATACCTATTATCTCACATTTATTTTCAATAAAATAAGTAAATAAATTTGACGATATATCTAATCTCAACTTACGGTTTCCTAAACTCATGCTAACCTTGTTGTCCCGACAATTGATTAGTGCATTAGCAGTTGCCAAAAATGGTCGTCCAAGTATGACAGTTTGTTGCTCCTTCTCTGTAATTGGTTCATGGTCTAGTACCAAGAAATCTTCGGGGTAACAAAATTCCCCAATCTTAACTGCAATCCATACCAACATTCCTCGTGGTCGCCTACATGTTGAATCTGCTAGCACCACGGTGATGTCAACTAGATGTAAAGGACCAAACTCATATTGATCATATATGTTCCCCAGTAAAATACTAACACTAGCTCCACAATCTAAAAGTGCCTTGTTAATTTTTATTTCCCCAATCTGAATTTGAATGATAGGTGCTCCTATATCACTTTCTTCCTCTGACTCACTCTCTTCACTACACTGATATGTGTGCACTGAACTAACATGCACATTTTTCGCATTCTTTGAATTGAAACTCTGATGCAAAGGGTTTACTACATTATCACTTGGTAGCTTACCCGATTCCTTTCTATATATCGCTACCTCTTCAGCCAATTATCCCACTTGCTTAGACAATGTCTCAACCGATTTATCTCTTACTTCATTTCTTTGAGAAAATCCATGATTTCCTAGATTGATGTTTCAGAAGTTCCCGAATAGCATCCATGATTTTGATTGGCTTGATAGTTCCTTTGGTAGCCCCTGTTTCCACCTTGACTGTACCCCTGATTGTTGTAATTGGATTGCCTATTCTGGTATTGTTGGCTTCCTTGACTTAATCCTTGAAAATTATGATTTGATTGGTTAGAAGAGTTACCATAACAAAAATTAGGATGGTTCCTTAAGCATGGATGATATGTATAAGAATTCATATCATATTGCTTTCGGTTTCCATAAACTTGGTTGACTTCTTCTTCCCTTCCACATTGCCCAGCACAATCCAAGGTAGCATGACCCAATTCTCTGTCACACCCCAAACAATGGCGGAATACATTGGGGCGCGAGTTTGATTGTCCAAAAGCTCATGGGCTACTATTAAGGTTTAAATATTTAAACATCCATATTAAAATATCCAATCAACCATTCAGCATTCAAACATAGAAATCAAATCCAACATTACATAATCAAAGTTCAACATAACATAAATTGTTTTAAATTATTAAACTAGGTCCTCTAAGCCTAGCTTATGTCTTCCCATCTTCAATTACCTGTCACATATGTAAAATACAATTTGTCAACTATTTGCATAGTTGGTGAGCACTCATACAAGTTATAATATGTATATATATAAAGAGATGCAATACGAAGTTCAAGTGGTAATAAGCCTAAGTCTATGTTCTTACGAGTATTCTAGAAGCATGCTAAACCTAAGAATTCATAACAAGTCATCACAAGTATTTGTCATTCAATCATGTATAAGTAATCAAGTTCTTCCCAATGTCATTTGTCCTTTACAATTGTCCTCAAACATGAGACATAACATAACTTATAAATCAAGGTTAGCAAGACCTTAATTAAAATTAGTTAGTCTACAAGTTTGCAAATGTACACTTTTCACCTTTTTAACACTAAGACCAAAGTCTAAGCGAAGAAGGTATCTAACCATTATTAGGCTACTTTGTGTATAATGAATATGCATACAAGAATTCCAAGTCATCACATGTTCTATTATTCAAGTAATCACACAACACTTAAGGCCTTTATACCAAACTAAGTAATTTGCATCATGTTTTGACTCTAAGAATACATTGAGTTGATAAAGACATATGTGACATTCCCAAAACTTACAAAAGTAAAAAGGGAAGTATGAGAATAACTCACATGTCTAGCTTTGATCCCCAGAAGTTATTGAGTAGGATGAAAACTTATGAAGTCACAATTCACCCTATAATGTGATATGATTTTTGTATAAGTTCTAGAGTTCAAATGAACCTATAAAGTCTATGTCATTCCTAATGGATCTTCCTAAAAGACAAAATCCCAAATTGGATTTTATAAACCCATCTTTTATAAGAAAGATTTTATTGATGTGTTTTGAGTATCCAAATGTTTTGTATAAATGTTATTTTATTTGTATAAAACAAATAAAATAATTTAGATACATTTTTTTTATTAAAAATAATCAATAAAAATTATTCTATTTTATTATAATATATTTCAGAATATTAAAATATTCCAAAAATATAAGTATATGTGTTTTCTCAAAACCTTTATATGTTTAAAAGTTAAATGTAAAACTAAACTTAAATGAAGGTTTATTAAAATAAATAGTTATTTAATAAAACTGATTATAAAATCATCAAAATGATTTCAGAAAACATAAAATAATATTCTGGATTTTTATAATATTTTTATACTAAAACTTTACATTTTAATATTTATTTAAACATCTAAAATATAAATTTAAAAAAATAAAATCCAAAAATTCTTCAAATTTTTCCAGAATGTTTATAAACATGTTTCATAATTTCTGTAATTTTTTTAGAATTTTTAAAAATGTTTGATATACTTTTTATATTTTGAACTATTTAAATACAATTTAAATATCAAAATAATAAAAATAAATTCTGAAAAATTCTAATATTGATAGCGTATGTTTAAAATGATAATTTATAATTTCTGTAAATTTTTCAGAATTTTTAAAATTGATTTGATATTTTTCGTATATTTTAAACCATTTAAATATAATTTAAATAGTTAAATAATAGAAATAAAAGCTGAAAAATTCTGATTTTTTTACAGAATGTTAAAAATAATATTTTAGAATTTCTGTAATTTTTTTAGAATTTTCGGGGTTCATTTGATTAAGAAAATGAAATAAAAGTGTAAAAAGGATTTAAAAGAAAACCCGATTAAAACCGGATTCGAACCCGTGACCATTATGTCCGACCCCTTTGCTCTAACCGCTGATCTGATATGTTTCACTTGAATCAAATTCAATTTGAATTAATAAATAACACATTTTTGCATAACCCAAAATTTCTCAAGAACCCTAGTTTTGATTCGATCCAAATTCAACAAAATGGAAGATTGTAAGGGTCTCATTCGTTAGGGCTTTTATTCCCCATGTAAAACCGATCTAAAAACATATAAAACTTACTTGGATTGGTGAAGTATTGATTGAGTTCTCTTAAACCTCAGTCGCGGTCGATCACGAGCATAATACGAGAGCTTCGATGAATTTTGAAGTAGATTTCGAGTGAGGTTTTGTTCGAAATGAAGAAATGATTGATAACCCTATGAGTTTAAGCGTTAACTTCATTCGAAACCGTCGTTCATGATTGCGAGTTTAAATGGACGTTTTGAGAATTCAAAAGTCGAATTAATTGTTGTTATTAACACATATTTATTATCTAAATGCGTTAGAATTTACGTTTGAGTCATGAGGCTTCGAAAACCCGTTCGTTTGGAGTCCGAAATGGGTCGGTTTGGGTGTGGGATGTGGTCGCCGGAGCTCGCTGGATTCCGGCCGGTGGCTTCGCCGGAAAAGCGTGAGGGGGGGACGGGAGGGTTGGCTGATTTAATTCAATTTTTAAGTTTATTACAGTTTTGCCATTCCCATAATTCTTGTTGTTTTATTTTAAAAAAAGAAAATATAATAATAATAATAATAATAATAATAATAAAATAAATAAATAAATTTAATTACTTACTAATATTTAAAACAAATTTATTTATAAAAGATATATATATATATATATATATATATATATATATATATATATATATATATATATATATTTATGAACTAGATTAAAATTAATTACACGCTTTTGAACGCTATTTAGTATATATGATTTATACAACGTTTAAGTATAGTTTTATTACACACTACGCAACGAACTTTCATTTATTAGAATTTCGACACAATTACATTTATTGAAAAATCCAAATGTTACAGTCTCCCCTACTTTAGGAAATTTCGTCCCGAAATGACTAGGAAGACTATTGATTAAACAAATATGGATACTTGGTCTTCATTTGGTCTTCACGTTCCCAGGTGAGTTCTGGGCCTTGTTTAGAATCCCATTTGACCAATACGATTGGAATGCGTTTGTTCTTCAGTTTCTTTACTTCCCGATCTACGATTTTCACTGGTTTCTCAACAAAGTGCATCGTCTCATCAACAGTCACTTCATCAAGAGATACATGAAGATTTTCATCGGCTAGACACTTCTTTAGATTAGAAACATGGAATGTAGAATGCACATTCGAGAGTTCTTGAGGCAGTTCGAGACGATAAGCCACTTTACCAATCCTTTCCAAGATCTTAAAAGGACCTACGTATCGAGGAGCTAGCTTGCCTTTCTTGCCAAAACGAACAACTCCTTTCCAAGGTGATACCTTTAAAAGAACCATATCGTTGACTTGAAATTCCAACGGCTTTCGCCGTTTATCAGCATAACTCTTTTGCCTACTTCTCGCTGTTGTCAAGTTTTCACGAATACGAAGGATTTTGTTTGTTGTTTCTTGAACCAATTCAGGTCCAGTGATTTGAGCTTCACCTAACTCATTCCAACAGACTGGTGATCGACACTTGCGCCCATAAAGAGCTTCGAAAGGAGCCATATTGATACTAGTATGATAACTGTTGTTGTATGAGAATTCAATTAATGGTAAATGGTTATCCCAATTACCACCAAAATCAATCACACAACATCTGAGCATGTCTTCCAATGTTTGTATGGTCCTTTCAGATTGTCCATCAGTTTGTGGATGGTAGGCTGTGCTAAGATTCAATTGAGTTCCCAATAATGATTGCAATGACTTCCAGAAATGCGATATGAAACGACCATCACGGTCAGAGATAATGTTGAGTGGAACTCCATGTCTACACACAATTTCATTGATGTAAATTCGAGCCAACTCTTCCACACGATAATTCTCACGAATTGGTAGAAAGTGAGCAGCCTTTGTAAGACGATCAACAATAACCCAAATGCTGTCATAACCCTTGGAAGTTCGTGGGAGTTTATGAAATCCATAGCAATTCCTTCCCACTTCCAAACGGGTATTTCAGGTTGTTCGAGTAATCCTGACGGTCTTTGATGTTCTGCTTTCACTTTAGAACAAGTTAAGCATTTTGAGACAAATAGAACCACATCATTCTTCATACCTGGCCACCAGTACTGAGCGCGAAGATCGTTGTACATTTTATCGGTGCCAGGATGAATAGAGTATCGTGACTTATGAGCTTCGCTAAGAATGAGATCTCGCAGATTGTTTTGATTTGGAATCCACAAACGGTTTTGAAAGTGTAACAAACCATTTGTTTTGGTTTCAAGCTTAACTTTATTTGGCACTTCACCTTGTAACTTGCCTTCTGATATGATAAGTTGTTGTGTTTCAAGAATACGGTTCTGAATATCCGATGAGATTTGAATGCTTTGTAAAATGATTGATTTACCATGATCCTTTCGACTCAAAGCATCAGCTACTACGTTTGCTTTACCAGGATGGTAACGTATTTCACAATCGTAGTCGTTGAGTAATTCAACCCAACGCCTTTGCCTCATGTTCAGTTCCTTTTGGTTGAGGATATGTTGAAGGCTTTTGTGGTCAGTAAACACCACACATTTAGTACCATATAAATAGTGCCTCCAAATCTTTAGTGCAAATACAACAGCACCAAGTTCAAGATCATGAGTCGTATAGTTCTTTTCATGGATCTTTAGTTGCCTTGAAGCATATGCAATCACCTTGCCACGTTGCATAAGTACGCATCCAAGACCTTGGTTTGACGCGTCGCAATAGACAACAAAATCCTCGTTTCCATCAGGCAGAGTAAGAATAGGAGCATCACACAACTTTTGTTTTAATGTTTGAAAAGCATTCTCCTGAGCAGCTTCCCACTTGTAAGGTTTGCCTTTGTGAGTCAAAGCCGTAAGTGGTATTGCAATTTTGGAGAAATTTGAGATAAACCGACGGTAATAACCTATCAGTTTTAAATGTTTAATTAGAATGTGATGTATAATGGATCTTAAGAGTAGTGCTAAGAGTATAGAATTTTTACCTGCTAACCCAAGAAAAGATCGAATTTCAGTCGGTGTAGTTGGAGTTTTCCAATTCTTTACCGTCTCAATCTTTGCAGGATCCACATGAATTCCTTCTTCGTTTACAATGTGTCCCAAAAATTGAACCTCTTTAAGCCAAAATTCACATTTTGAGAATTTAGCAAAAAGCTGTTCTTTCTTTAGGAGTTCGAGCACTAAACGAAGATGATCCTCGTGTTCAACTTTTGATTTAGAATAAATCAAAATATCATCGATGAACACAATCACGAATTTATCAAGATAAGGTTTACAAACACGATTCATCAAGTCCATAAAAACTGCAGGTGCGTTAGTTAAACCAAACGGCATAACCATGAACTCGTAATGTCCGTATCGAGTACGAAAAGCAGTTTTTGGTACATCATCTTCAAACACACGTAACTGATGATAACCAGAACGAAGATCTATCTTTGAGAAACATTTTGCGCCTTGTAATTGGTCGAAAAGATCATCGATTCTAGGAAGAGGATATCGATTTTTGATCGTGAGTTTATTGAGTTCACGATAATCGATACACATTCTAAACGAACCATCTTTCTTCTTCACGAATAAAACAGGTGCACCCCAAGGTGATGAACTAGGGCGAATAAAACCCTTGTCGGTAAGTTCTTGTAGTTGACTGGCTAGTTCTTGTAACTCAGACGGTGCAAGACGATAAGGGGCTTTGGCTACAGGAGTCGCACCAGGAACGAGATCAATTCGAAATTCGACTTGACGAGTTGGAGGTAAACCAGTGATGTCTTCGGGAAACACTTCGGGAAAATCACGAACAATCGGGATGTCTTCAAACTTCTTCTTTTCAGATTTTGTTTCCACGATATGAGCCAAGAAGGCCACGTACTTTTTGCGTAAGTACTTTTGAGCTTGAACACAAGACATGAGTTGAAGACCCTTTGAAGCCTTCTCCCCATAGACTCGTAGCTCTTGACCCTCTTCTAAAGGAATTCGAATATACTTTTCAAAACACACGATGTCAGCATGATTCTTTGACAACCAATCCATTCCAACTATGATATCAAAACTTCCCAATTGCATAGGGATGAGATCAATAGAGAAATTGTGATTATTAAGGTTCAATGTACAATTAGGGATGAGTGAATCAAGCTTAATGGACATACCATCGGCTACTTCCACACGAAATGATTTGTCCAACTTAATTCTAGGGGTATCAAGTAATGGTTCAAACTCTAAGGATACAAAACTTCTATCGGCACCCGTATCAAATAAAATAGAAGCATAAAGTTCATTTATCAAAAACGTACCGTTCACCACATTATTATTGTTTTGAGCTTGATTAGCATTGACATTAAAAACCCGACCTGTAGCTCCTTGATTGGCCTGGTTTGCAGCAACTATCATGTTGTTGAGGTTGGCACGTAGGGGACAATTGTTGATAAAGTGGTTTGGATTACCACAATTGAAACAAGCCCTTGGTTTTGGTGCAGTGATGAGTGGCACAGTTGGTTGTTGAACTTGAACTTTAGGTGATCGGCAGGTAATGGCAAAGTGTCCATATCGATTGCAATTGGTGCACAATCGACATGGGTTAGTAGGAGCATGATGGTATTTGCAAGTAGCACACATGGGTTGATTACCAGTATAGACCTTTTTGTTGGCCTGAGTAGCAATGTTGCCAGGGGCCACTTGCTGAATAGGTTGAGCATGGGTCACAACATAGTTAACATGACCCGCCTTTCTTTTGTTATTTTTCTTGAAATTAGAAGATGACCCAGCTTTGGACTCCTCTTTTGAGGGTTCAGTTGCACCTTTAACTTGATCCTTTGCTTTCTTTGCACCCTTTCTAGTGAGGGTTCCAGCTTTTACATGATTATCAGTAAGAGTAGCAGCCATTTGGATTGCATCAGCCAATGTGTTAGGTTTACTTCCATAAACCGAGTCTTGAATTTGAAAAGGAAGTCCATCAATGTACTTTTCAATAGCCTTTTTCAAAGGAGTCACCATGCCAGGACATAGTAAACTCATTTCATGGAAACGGTTATTGTAAGCTAAGTTTTCACCACTGTCTTGCTTGAGTTCCCAAAATTCATGCTCAAGCTTTTTGACTTCATTTCTTGGGCAAAACTCATGAGTCATTCTTTCTTTGAGTTGATCCCAAGTGAGAGCGGTTACAACTTCTTCTCCCAATGCCCTTTTTTCATTGTTCCACCATGTGAGAGCTCTCTTTTGGAGAGTCCCCGCAGCATAACGGACTTTTAGATTGTCTGGGCACTCGCTGTTAAGAAAGGTATTTTCCATACCTTCATACCATTGGAGCAACCCAGTCGCCCCATCAGACCCATTATACTTGGGTGGATTGCATGAATTGAAATGTTTAAAAGAGCACCTAGGTCGGTTTGCTCCTTCATTATTCCCATTGTTAGCATTGTTGGGATTTGCATTGAGTTGTTGTTGCAACTGAACTACCATGTTCGGTATTACAGCAGCCATTTGTCGAGCGATTTCAGTAGCCATTCTTCGTTCCGCTGCGCGACGTCTATTAGCCATTCTAAAAGAGATAGAAATTTTGAATTAAAATTTGAATAATAATTGAATTGGAAATCATAGAGTGCATTTTGAATATGTGACATATTAATACCTTATGTATAGTAATAAACTATTATTACTAACCATAGGTAGTATGTCATGATTTCATTGAAATATGATAACACACGTTTTAAATCCTTTTGATTTGTTTAAATATAAGGAATGGTATTCAAAAATTGAACACCTTTGACATATTAGAATATATAGTTTGTAATGTGTTTGGTATGACATGCTTTGGCCTATAAGTGATAACACTCTCATTAGAAGTCCCCAGGAAAGCTAGACTGGTCCCACAATACATCGGGGATTTATACGAATAGCTTTCCTAGACAGGAATCCCAACTACCGGCATTACACCCTTCCAGTTAGTACATGTCCACTTACAAACTAAATTCTAACGAGATTATAAAAATCAATTTTTATAATATATAACTTATATGTATTGATCAAACTTATAGAATATAATTAAGCATTCGAGCCTAATGAGTTGGATTCCTAACATCTAACGAGTCGTCGCGCGTTCGTGAGAATAGAACGAGAATGTGACTTAGAAAGTTTCTAAGATATCCTTAAACTAAGAATAACATATAATATTATCCCTTATGATAGTCTAAGGCATCCCATTATGGTATACTTAAGCTAAGTAAACATAGATTACTTATAAGCTATGTTATTCCTCTATGGAAGTCCTAACTAAGGTAAGCATATGTCACTTTACAACTAAGGCATTCCTCTATGGTAACATATAATATATAACATGAAATGTAACACATAAAGCAAAATACAACATGTAGCACATAAGCATATAATTGAACATATCAAAAGTAATATGAGATAACTCATATTAGGGTTTGCTTAGTCATAGTCTAGGTCACCATTTCTAATAACCTAAATCCCTATAACCATGGCTCTGATACCAATCTGTCACACCCCAAACAATGGCGGAATACATTGGGGCGCGAGTTTGATTGTCCAAAAGCTCATGGGCTACTATTAAGGTTTAAATATTTAAACATCCATATTAAAATATCCAATCAACCATTCAGCATTCAAACATAGAAATCAAATCCAACATTACATAATCAAAGTTCAACATAACATAAATTGTTTTAAATTATTAAACTAGGTCCTCTAAGCCTAGCTTATGTCTTCCCATCTTCAATTACCTGTCACATATGTAAAATACAATTTGTCAACTATTTGCATAGTTGGTGAGCACTCATACAAGTTATAATATGTATATATATAAAGAGATGCAATACGAAGTTCAAGTGGTAATAAGCCTAAGTCTATGTTCTTACGAGTATTCTAGAAGCATGCTAAACCTAAGAATTCATAACAAGTCATCACAAGTATTTGTCATTCAATCATGTATAAGTAATCAAGTTCTTCCCAATGTCATTTGTCCTTTACAATTGTCCTCAAACATGAGACATAACATAACTTATAAATCAAGGTTAGCAAGACCTTAATTAAAATTAGTTAGTCTACAAGTTTGCAAATGTACACTTTTCACCTTTTTAACACTAAGACCAAAGTCTAAGCGAAGAAGGTATCTAACCATTCTTAGGCTACTTTGTGTATAATGAATATGCATACAAGAATTCCAAGTCATCACATGTTCTATTATTCAAGTAATCACACAACACTTAAGGCCTTTATACCAAACTAAGTAATTTGCATCATGTTTTGACTCTAAGAATACATTGAGTTGATAAAGACATATGTGACATTCCCAAAACTTACAAAAGTAAAAAGGGAAGTATGAGAATAACTCACATGTCTAGCTTTGATCCCCAGAAGTTATTGAGTAGGATGAAAACTTATGAAGTCACAATTCACCCTATAATGTGATATGATTTTTGTATAAGTTCTAGAGTTCAAATGAACCTATAAAGTCTATGTCATTCCTAATGGATCTTCCTAAAAGACAAAATCCCAAATTGGATTTTATAAACCCATCTTTTATAAGAAAGATTTTATTGATGTGTTTTGAGTATCCAAATGTTTTGTATAAATGTTATTTTATTTGTATAAAACAAATAAAATAATTTAGATACATTTTTTTTATTAAAAATAATCAATAAAAATTATTCTATTTTATTATAATATATTTCAGAATATTAAAATATTCCAAAAATATAAGTATATGTGTTTTCTCAAAACCTTTATATGTTTAAAAGTTAAATGTAAAACTAAACTTAAATGAAGGTTTATTAAAATAAATAGTTATTTAATAAAACTGATTATAAAATCATCAAAATGATTTCAGAAAACATAAAATAATATTCTGGATTTTTATAATATTTTTATACTAAAACTTTACATTTTAATATTTATTTAAACATCTAAAATATAAATTTAAAAAAATAAAATCCAAAAATTCTTCAAATTTTTCCAGAATGTTTATAAACATGTTTCATAATTTCTGTAATTTTTTTAGAATTTTTAAAAATGTTTGATATACTTTTTATATTTTGAACTATTTAAATACAATTTAAATATCAAAATAATAAAAATAAATTCTGAAAAATTCTAATATTGATAGCGTATGTTTAAAATGATAATTTATAATTTCTGTAAATTTTTCAGAATTTTTAAAATTGATTTGATATTTTTCGTATATTTTAAACCATTTAAATATAATTTAAATAGTTAAATAATAGAAATAAAAGCTGAAAAATTCTGATTTTTTTACAGAATGTTAAAAATAATATTTTAGAATTTCTGTAATTTTTTTAGAATTTTCGGGGTTCATTTGATTAAGAAAATGAAATAAAAGTGTAAAAAGGATTTAAAAGAAAACCCGATTAAAACCGGATTCGAACCCGTGACCATTATGTCCGACCCCTTTGCTCTAACCGCTGATCTGATATGTTTCACTTGAATCAAATTCAATTTGAATTAATAAATAACACATTTTTGCATAACCCAAAATTTCTCAAGAACCCTAGTTTTGATTCGATCCAAATTCAACAAAATGGAAGATTGTAAGGGTCTCATTCGTTAGGGCTTTTATTCCCCATGTAAAACCGATCTAAAAACATATAAAACTTACTTGGATTGGTGAAGTATTGATTGAGTTCTCTTAAACCTCAGTCGCGGTCGATCACGAGCATAATACGAGAGCTTCGATGAATTTTGAAGTAGATTTCGAGTGAGGTTTTGTTCGAAATGAAGAAATGATTGATAACCCTATGAGTTTAAGCGTTAACTTCATTCGAAACCGTCGTTCATGATTGCGAGTTTAAATGGACGTTTTGAGAATTCAAAAGTCGAATTAATTGTTGTTATTAACACATATTTATTATCTAAATGCGTTAGAATTTACGTTTGAGTCATGAGGCTTCGAAAACCCGTTCGTTTGGAGTCCGAAATGGGTCGGTTTGGGTGTGGGATGTGGTCGCCGGAGCTCGCCGGATTCCGGCCGGTGGCTTCGCCGGAAAAGCGTGAGGGGGGGACGGGAGGGTTGGCTGATTTAATTCAATTTTTAAGTTTATTACAGTTTTGCCATTCCCATAATTCTTGTTGTTTTATTTTAAAAAAAGAAAATATAATAATAATAATAATAATAATAATAATAAAATAAATAAATAAATTTAATTACTTACTAATATTTATAAAACAAATTTATTTATAAAAGATATATATATATATATATATATATATTTATGAACTAGATTAAAATTAATTACACGCTTTTGAACGCTATTTAGTATATATGATTTATACAACGTTTAAGTATAGTTTTATTACACACTACGCAACGAACTTTCATTTATTAGAATTTCGACACAATTACATTTATTGAAAAATCCAAATGTTACATTCTCCACATCCATCACAAACACGGAACACTTGATTCTCCCTTGTAGCACCTTTACTTCAACCCATGTTCAAGTTTGCCAACTCTCTTTCCAATGCTTGGTTTGCCGTTTCCAATTTCTCCATTCTATCATAAGAGCTTCCTGAGGCTTTCAGTGTAGCAAAATTATTCCTCCTACTAGATTGTGCTTGCCTCTTTGAGTTCAAAGTCATCTTCTCCAAGTAATCCCAATCCACATCTACCAGGTTGGACAAAAATGTTCCACCTATAGTGGAATTCACATCCCTTATGTCATCTGTAGACAAACCATCATGAAAAGAAGTAATTAACTCCCATTTGGAAATCTCATGATGTGGACAAGTCCTTAGCAACTGATTTAATCTTTTGATGGCCTCATAGAATAGTTCTCCCGGTTGTTGCTGAAAGGTCCTTATAGCATGACTAGCATCACTTGTTCTTTGGGGAGTAAAGTGCTCATCCAGAAATTATTGCTGCAAATCCTCCCAAGTGAAAAAGCTAGCATACGGAAATGCTAAAAACCACAATTTAGCTGTATCCTTCAAAGTGAATTGAAACAATTCTAGCTTCACTTGATCTGGTGTGAAGCCTTGCCCTCCTATTGTACCACAAACCACTTCAATTTCAGACAAATGTAAATAAGGTTTGTGACAATCCGACTTTTTACACTAACCTTGTTAACGGGAGATGGTGATATCATAGGCCCAACAGAGATAATGTGGGCCCAACAGGACAAATGTAGGCCCTATAAGGCCAGTGTAGGTCCAATAAGACCAATGAAAGTCCAACAAGCTCAACAAGGCTAATGAAGGCCCAGTAAAGTCAAGGAAGACCCAACAAGACAAATCAGGTCCACTGAAGTCTATGAAGGCCCAACAAAGTTCAGTAAGGCCCAATAGGGTCAAATGAGGCCCAATGTAAACAAAGTAGGCTCAGTAAGGCCCAATAAGGCCCAGGGAGGCCCAATGAGGTTTAGGAAGGCCCAGTAAGGTAAGATTGGCCCAATGAGTTTAAATGAGGCCCAATTGTATTTGATAAGCCCAAATTGGGTAAATTAGCCCAACAATATTCTAAGGGATTTTAGATTTAATTTTGTAAATCGAAACGATAAGTTATTGATCCAGAATAATATATATGGATTAAGAAGTATCAAAAATCAGGTTCTAAGTGTTTAATTGCAAGGATTAGTCTATAAGTTGTGATAATAATTGAGTTTGACTCCTAAAAAGTCAAAATTCGTTTATACACAAATGGGGAATTCGAAATTAGAGTTAATACACTGAAATTAATGGGATTAAATCTTCAATTAACTCATATTAGTGTGATGTAACAGTAATCATACGTTATTAGAAGGAGTAATGATCGAATTTAAATCATTTGTCATCCAAGAGTTGAAACCGAAACCCTTTACTATCAA
This sequence comes from Mikania micrantha, assembly GCA_009363875.1. Lineage (NCBI taxonomy): Eukaryota > Viridiplantae > Streptophyta > Magnoliopsida > Asterales > Asteraceae > Mikania > Mikania micrantha. The sequence continues at coordinate 119,994,173 of CM018691.1, read as the reverse complement.
AATCGTTCATCTCGATCATAAATCACGAAATTGGCATTCCAGAAACCTTTGTCGGCATCTTTAGGTCCTTCAACATCTAGCAATTTCATTCAAAAGTTACGGGAAGAGAAATTCGATCAAAGGGTCGGACGAAGAACAACTCAAAAGTCGGGACACCTCAATTGGGCTTCAAAACAAGTAAGTGATTATTCATACAACACCTAAAACGGCCGAATAAGCTAATACATATGATCAATTGGTGTATTAGCATCGAATTTTAGGAACACTGATAACTAGGGTTCTTTGTGTGAACGAATTGGGGGATTCTGTTTAAATGGTTTTAAAAATCAAATCAAATTATATGGGTAGTTTCAGAAAAGATCGAATAAGGTGAAACCCAAGTCAATTTTGATTGACATCATTGAATGTTACGGATCCAATAACTAGGGTTCTTATAGTAAAACGTTTTGGGAGGTTGTAATCAAACGAATTCGATACTGAAATTAAACAATACCCTTAGTTTCAGACGTGTTCGATTAAGCATAACCACATGACAATTTCATTTTTTTAGCATCAAAGTAATAGTGTTCGAGTTCTAGGTTTTAAACACAAATCGGTTTTGGGGGATATGATCCAATTGTGTATGATAATCAAATTAAGTAGTTCAGACAACTTCGAAAATGTTAGTTAAAGGAAAACACTATGAAGTTTGAGCAAAAGATGATCGAATTTGATGATTTGGCATTAGGGAATAATCGGTTAAGTTTCGAAACTGATTAGGATGAAAAAGTTATATGTTCTTGATGATTATGATCAATTGATCACACCTATATAATCGATTTGGACAATAGAAGTAAAGCCCTAAGTTCTGATGCTCAATCGAATTCGAATTGGAGACCAATTGGAGGTTAAAGCTTCGGCTATATTATCAAATGGAATTTGGACTGAAAGGGAAGTTAAAACAATTAATTCCGGATGGTTATCGCGAATCCCTAGCGGGCGAGACTGGTAGAAGGTGTGTGTATCGAGTAGGGGGTCGCGGGTTCGAGCCATGGGGTGGCCGGTTTTGGGAAAAATACCATTTTTGGTATTTTTAGAATATCTTTCTCATACGAACTCCATTTTAGTCTGTTCAAGTTACGTTGGAACCGTAACGGGAATACGAATGTTTTTGAATAATAAAATTTATATTTTAGTCCGAAAACGAAATCGCGTATAATTACGTTTATTTAAATAAAATCGTATAGGATTTTATTTAAACGATTTCAAAAGCACGCGTACTTTCGTATGCACATTCTTAACACTCTAACATACGTGTGTTGACACGTATGTGATTTCAAGCACAAAACGACATTTCGAATAACTCTAGGTTATTGTTTAAACCACAGATTCTTCGTAGGAGGATTTCTTACACGAGCTTTTAGTGTGTGATCATTCTGCTAAACTCAAAGGTGCGTACACGGCCCCTTTCTTATTTTAAACTGTTTTGGGGGAGAAAACATGTGCAACAAACTGTTTTTAGATACATATCACTTGCATGAGTTAGCTGTTTACATTATGTGAAAACATATCAACTTGAAAGTCCTTACACACCTCGAACCGTTTAGTTTGCTGTAATGCAAAGCGTGGTAGTTGGAAATAGATCTATTAGGTTTGACAAACCTCACCTGGTAGATGGGATCTACGCAGGTGTTTGACTGACCAAACACAATTTTACTATTGTTGTGATAGACAATAGTGGCAAGGCGAAAACATGCTATAGCATGGCAATCCGTCAGCTTCGGTGTCGAACACGTATGTAAATAGTTTATATGACTAGCTATCATGACTGTGCATGTGTGATTATGTTATCTACAATCTTGTTATTCAAACTGCTGTTTTGAACATTGTGAATGCTTAAAACCTGTGTTATGCACCAACCTTTGTGTTGACTTAATTTACATGTTTTCTCAGGACGCTAAGGCGCGCAATAAAGACTGGCATGGACTAGGAGATAGAGTCGCATGCATTTTAAACATTTTGGATATTTGAATTTGAACATTTGAGTATTTTGTTTTGTAATGTTTACTTTACAACTGTTATTGGTTTTATAACGCTTCCGCAACTTTTGAAAACTCTGATGTATTGTTTTAAAGACCACAGTATGTTTTGAAAATTCATATAGAGGTCTTCGCTATGTCTAATGATCTGAGATTCTGGTTTGTCATGCTCCCAAACGGTGTGATTCCGTTAGTTGAAAATTGGGGGTATGACAGATTGGTATCAGAGCCATTGGTTATAGCGAACTAGGTTTGCATTTGTAGGCCTAGACTATGACTGTTAGACATTAGACACCTATGTTTACACATACTGCTTAGAAATTACATATGACATTATGTAATTGATTTGCTTACACATTCTATGGCATTGCATTTACATATGGTATTATGTAACAGGCATGGCATCATCATCAGTTCCCTATATCTATATTGATGATTCCGAGGACGAGGAACCGATAGTTCCGGCACCACCATCATCATCACCACCACCTATTCCATCACCTCCACCATATGAGATGGATGACTCAGATCCGGAGGAGGATCCGGAGGAGGATCCAGACGAGGATCCCGAGGAGGATCCAGATGAGGACCCGGATGAGGATCCGGAAGAGGAGCCAGTGGAGGGCACTCAGCAGATCCCTGCTGAGGGACCTTCTACACATCCACCACCAGTACTAGATGCTCCTGAGCCTAAGAGGCAAAGGACGGACGCCGAGGAGATCGCCAAATTGCGCGAGGATCTGGAGGAAGCAGAAGATAGGATTGCGCAGCACTCTCAGGAACAATGAGATGCAAATGAGAGGCAAGAGGAACTTGCCCATCTGGTTCATGACATGCGAAATGAGATGATTAACTTGATTGGTCGTCTAGAAGAGTCAGAGAACCGAGCTGAGTTCTTGGCGGGTAGGATTGAAGCTTTGGAGGATTTAGTGGCCTCTGAGAATGAGGAACAGGATGAGGATGAGGAGGAGGAACCAGCACCAGTTGTTGATTCCAATCCTGAATCCACTGTTGAGGACGATTGATTGTTTTTCTTTTCTTTCTTGTTTTGTTTAAACTTATTAGGAACGGGTTGTGTTCCTACATTAGTAGTTTGAAAAGTTATGTTTCATTTCAAAAAGTATTGTACTCAAAGAAAGTTTCTATTTATGGAAGAATTATTATTTATTTTCAACAGTCGTGTTGATTTATATTACATGTTGTGTTTGTTTTTTTACTTACACATGTCACATTAGATTTTGACTTCGTGCTAACACTTCTTGTAAATAGGAAACTAATGGCTGAGGGAAACGTACATATGACTGTTGCTGAGCTCAATGAGCTAATTAACAACAGAGTTGCAGAGGCAATCGCACAGTATGCTCAGACTCACAACACAGGGCCACAGGGTCCAGCTGGGGGATTGGTTAACCCACAAGTTTGCACGTTCAAGATGTTCTTGGACTGTAAACCTCACAATTTCAAAGGGTCGGAGGGGGCCATTGGACTCCTTCGGTGGATTGAAAAGGCGGAGTCTGTGTTCGAGATGTGCAACTGCCCTGACGAGAGCAAAGTGAAGTTTGCTACGGGAACATTGGAGGGTCCAGCATTAACTTGGTGGAACTCAAATGTTCAGACTCTGGGATTGGGAGAGGCTAATGCCTTGACATGGAACAACTTCAAAACTTTACTGCAAGAGGAGTACTGTCCTCGCAGTGAAATGCAAAAGTTAGAGGAGGAATACTGGCACCTCAAGATGGAGGGGTCAAACATTGAAGAGTATACGACCAGGTCACATGAGTTGGCCAGACTGCTACCACACATGGCTACTCCAGCCAGTAAGTGGATAGAAAGGTACATTGGAGGACTAGTGCCTCAGATTCAAGGGTTGGTGACTTCAGCAAATCCCACCACCATCCAACAAGCTGTTCGTTTAGCGCATCAGCTTACGGACCAGGCAGTGTTGCAGGGGACTCTGCCCAAACGAACATCTGCTACCAAGGTAGGAGATCATAAGAGAAAGTGGGAAGGTAACAACTTCAAGGGTAACAACCAACAATCATATCAGCAAAACCGGAAACAAGACTCAAACAAGTCTTATCATGGTTCAAGCAGTGGTCAGCAATCATCATCGTCGGGGGGTTATATTGGCAAACACCCCAAGTGCAATAGGTGTGGTTACCATCATGCAGGTAATCAGTGTGAGAAAGCTAAGTGCCAGAGGTGTGGCAAGATTGGGCATGCGGCTAAGGATTGTCGCGGGGAGCTACAGAACAACAACAACCAGAACAATAACCAGAACAACGCTCAGAAGGGTTGTTTTGAGTGTGGCAAGATGGGGCATTTTAAGAAAGATTGCCCACAACTCAAGAAAGGCGGGGACAATAATGCCAATGGTAATGGAAATGGCAACGGTAATGGAAATGGCACCAACAACAACAACAACAATAACAACAACAACAATGGTGCTAGGGGCAGGGCGTTTGTGATTGGAGGACGTCAGGCACGGGAGGATCCCAACATCGTTACGGGTACGTTCCTCTTAAATAATCACTATGCCTCTATGTTATTTGACACTGGTGCCGACCGGAGTTTTATATCTAGTTCACTTGCTAAGTTGCTAAATGTTAGTCCCACTGCCTTAGATAGTCCATACACTGTGGAATTAGCTGATGGTAAGTTGATTGTAGTGGAAAATATTTTTAAGGGATGTATCCTTGATTTGATGGGTCAAACATTAGAGATTGATCTGATGCCTATTGCCTTAGGCAGTTTTGATGTAGTTATTGGCATGGACTGGTTGTCCAAAAACCAGGCTGAAATCGTATGCCATGAAAAGATTGTTCGCATACCTCTTCCGCAGGGAGAGACATTGTATGTACAAGGCGAGAAGAGCAGTACGCCACTGCGTCTCATATCTTGTATGAAAGCACACAAGTGTCTACGTAAAGGTCATACGGCAGTTATAGCCCTTATAACTGAAAAGCCGGTAGCTGAGAAGAAGCTTGAAGATATACCTGTAGTTTGTGAATTTCCGGAGGTATTTCCAGAAGACTTTCCAGGATTACCGCCTATCAGACAGGTGGAATTCCGAATCGATCTTACACCAGATGCAGCACCGATAGCTAGGGCGCCTTATCGACTTGCACCGTCTGAGATGCAAGAGTTATCCACACAATTGCAAGATTTGTTGGATAAGGGTTTCATACGACCTAGTTTTTCACCATGGGGAGCTCCAGTTTTGTTTGTAAAGAAGAAGGACGGGACTTTCCGTATGTGTATCAATTACCGGGAATTGAACAAGGTCACTATCAAGAACCGGTATCCGTTACCCAGAATTGATGATCTGTTTGATCAATTGCAAGGTTCGAGTTACTACTCGAAGATTGATCTCAGGTCGGGTTATCATCAATTAAGAGTTCAGGAGGAGGATATCCCGAAGACAGCATTCAGGACACGCTATGGCCATTATGAGTTCTTGGTCATGCCATTTGGGTTGACAAACGCTCCAGCTGTATTCATGGATCTCATGAATCGTGTTTGTAAACCTTATCTTGATAAGTTTGTCATTGTTTTCATTGATGACATTCTCATCTATTCACAGTCTGAGGAAGAACACGCTGAACATCTTCGATTACTATTGGAATTATTGAAACAAGAACAACTGTACGCTAAGTTCTCGAAATGTGATTTCTGGATGCGAGAAGTACAGTTCTTGGGTCATATAGTTAATGAAAAGGGCATACATGTTGATCCAGCGAAGATTGAAGCGATTAAGAATTGGGAAGCGCCAAAAACACCTACCGAGGTACGACAATTCCTTGGTTTGGCGGGTTACTACCGACGATTTATTGAGGGATTCTCAAAGATCGCTCAACCACTTACAGCTCTTACGCACAAGGGAACAAAGTATAACTGGACGGATAAACAGGAAACTGCGTTCCAGTTATTGAAACAGAAGCTTTGCAGCGCACCGATTCTGTCCTTACCGGAAGGGACGGAAGACTTCGTGGTGTATTGTGATGCATCTGCACAGGGTTTGGGATGTGTGTTGATGCAACGTGATAAAGTGATTGCTTATGCTTCCAGACAACTACGAACGCACGAGAAGAATTACACTACTCATGACTTGGAGTTGGGAGCAGTGGTTTTTGCTTTAAAAATTTGGAGGCATTATCTGTATGGAACTAAGTGTACCATTTACACTGATCATAAGAGTTTGCAGCATATCTTTGATCAGAAGGAGCTTAATATGAGGCAACGACGATGGGTTGAGTTGTTGAACGATTATGAGTGTGCGATTAAGTATCACCCGGGAAAAGCTAATGTAGTAGCTGACGCTCTGAGCAGAAAAGACACAACAGGAACAAGACGGGTTCGTGCACTTATGATGACAATACATACTGACTTACCTGACAAGGTACACAGTGCTCAGATTGAGGCCTTGAAAACAGAAAACTTAGTACCGGAATCTTTACGAGGAATGGAAGAACAACTGGATGTTAAACCTGATGGAATTCGTTATTTCATTGATCGAATGTGGATACCTTTGTATGGAGGTTTAAGGGAACTCGTGATGGATGAAGCACACAAGTCCAGATATTCAGTCCATCCGGGATCAGACAAGATGTATCATGACTTGAAGGCACTGTATTGGTGGCCTCACATGAAAGCCGACATTGCTAAGTACGTTAGCAAATGTTTGACTTGTTCGAAAGTCAAAGTTGAATACCAGAAGCCATCTGGTTTACTGCAACAACCAGAGATACCGATGTGGAAGTGGGAACAGATTTCGATGGATTTCATTACTAAGTTACCTCGTACACCGAGTGGGTGTGATACGATATGGGTAATTGTCGATCGATTAACGAAATCTGCACACTTCTTAGCAATCAAGGAAACTGATAAGATGGAGAAACTGACTCGCATTTACATCAAGGAAGTAGTAGCACGGCATGGCGTGCCAATCTCTATCATATCAGATCGGGATGCCCGATTTACTTCCAACTTTTGGAAATCACTTCATAAGTCATTGGGGACTCGCTTGGATATGAGTACCGCCTATCATCCACAGACCGACGGTCAAAGTGAACGAACGATTCAAACGCTCGAGGATATGTTACGAGCTTGTGTAATTGACTTTGGTGATAGCTGGGAGAATCATTTACCGTTAGTGCAATTCTCTTACAATAATAGTTATCATACAAGTATTCAAGCAGCACCGTTTGAAGCTTTGTATGGTCGCAAATGTCGTTCACCAGTTTGTTGGGCTGAAATTGGTGACAGTCAGTTAACAGGTCCTGAACTGGTGCACGAGACGACAGAGAAGATATTTCAAATCCGGAACCGTATGGCAGCGGCTCGGGATCGACAGAAGAGTTATGCAGACAAGCGTCGTAAACCGTTGGAATTTCAAGTAGGAGACCGAGTTCTTCTAAAGGTATCACCTTGGAAAGGTGTAATACGATTCGGTAAGCGCGGAAAGCTTAGTCCACGTTACGTAGGACCTTTTGAGATCCTGAAAAGGATTGGTCCAGTTGCGTATCAACTCAAATTACCGGAAGAACTCAGTGGAGTTCATGATGTTTTTCACGTATCGAACTTAAAGAAATGTCTTTCTGATGAGACATTGATTGTACCGTTGGAAGAAATACAAGTAGATGAACAGTTACGATTCATTGAAGAACCGGCAGAAATCATGGACCGAGAGGTCAAACAACTGAAGCAAAGCAAGATTCCGATAGTCAAAGTTCGATGGAATTCAAGACGTGGTCCTGAATTCACATGGGAACGGGAAGATCAAATGATGAAGAAGTATCCTCATCTATTCAAAACAGCTACAGCTAACACTGAGAGCGCACGTTAAATTTCGGGACGAAATTTCCTTCAACAAGGGGATGACGTGATGCTTCACACATCAACACTGCAACTGTAAGCGCAAACATTTTATTTATTCAATTGATTTTGTTACAAACATTTGTGCTACACTACATTCTATATATTTTATGTGCTACATTTCATATGTTACATGCTATGGTAGTACATACACGATTAGTTACATAAACTTTGCAATGTGCGGGGTTGCATAGTACAAACGGTTATAGACACTCACTATATGTGAGGTTACACAACACAGTATGATCAAACACAAACACTCACAGTTAGGTGAACTAACTAGTGTACACGCAAACAGTCACATTGAACGATCACATTTGAGTTGTGATGTTGCAAGCATTAGACTTTGTGTGTGAGTACACACAAGCACACAGAATGATCAAATCACACTAACACGTATGATTTAAACTCGTAAGTAGTTTCCTAACTACTCCTAACACTTACTAATTTTCGGGACGAAAATTCCTTCAACAAGGGGATGATGTGACAATCCGACTTTTTACACTAACCTTGTTAACGGGAGATGGTGATATCATAGGCCCAACAGGACAAATGTAGGCCCTATAAGGCCAGTGTAGGTCCAATAAGACCAATGAAGGTCCAACAAGCTCAACAAGGCTAATGAAGGCCCAGTAAAGTCAAGGAAGACCCAACAAGACAAATCAGGTCCACTGAAGTCTATGAAGGCCCAACAAAGTTCAGTAAGGCCCAATAGGGTCAAATGAGGCCCAATGTAAACAAAGTAGGCTCAGTAAGGCCCAATAAGGCCCAGGGAGGCCCAATGAGGTTTAGGAAGGCCCAGTAAGGTAAGATTGGCCCAATGAGTTTAAATGAGGCCCAATTGTATTTGATAAGCCCAAATTGGGTAAATTAGCCCAACAATATTCTAAGGGATTTTAGATTTAATTTTGTAAATCGAAACGATAAGTTATTGATCCAGAATAATATATATGGATTAAGAAGTATCAAAAATCAGGTTCTAAGTGTTTAATTGCAAGGATTAGTCTATAAGTTGTGATAATAATTGAGTTTGACTCCTAAAAAGTCAAAATTCGTTTATACACAAATGGGGAATTCGAAATTAGAGTTAATACACTGAAATTAATGGGATTAAATCTTCAATTAACTCATATTAGTGTGATGTAACAGTAATCATACGTTATTAGAAGGAGTAATGATCGAATTTAAATCATTTGTCATCCAAGAGTTGAAACCGAAACCCTTTACTATCAAAATCGTTCATCTCGATCATAAATCACGAAATTGGCATTCCAGAAACCTTTGTCGGCATCTTTAGGTCCTTCAACATCTAGCAATTTCATTCAAAAGCTACGGGAAGAGAAATTCGATCAAAGGGTCGGTCGAAGAACAACTCAAAAGTCGGGACACCTCAATTGGGCTTCAAAACAAGTAAGTGATTATTCATACAACACCTAAAACGGCCGAATAAGCTAATACATATGATCAATTGGTGTATTAGCATCGAATTTTAGGAACACTGATAACTAGGGTTCTTTGTGTGAACGAATTGGGGGATTCTGTTTAAATGGTTTTAAAAATCAAATCAAATTATATGGGTAGTTTCAGAAAAGATCGAATAAGGTGAAACCCAAGTCAATTTTGATTGACATCATTGAATGTTACGGATCCAATAACTAGGGTTCTTATAGTAAAACGTTTTGGGAGGTTGTAATCAAACGAATTCGATACTGAAATTAAACAATACCCTTAGTTTCAGACGTGTTCGATTAAGCATAACCACATGACAATTTCATTTTTTTAGCATCAAAGTAATAGTGTTCGAGTTCTAGGTTTTAAACACAAATCGGTTTTGGGGGATATGATCCAATTGTGTATGATAATCAAATTAAGTAGTTCAGACAACTTCGAAAATGTTAGTTAAAGGAAAACACTATGAAGTTTGAGCAAAAGATGATCGAATTTGATGATTTGGCATTAGGGAATAATCGGTTAAGTTTCGAAACTGATTAGGATGAAAAAGTTATATGTTCTTGATGATTATGATCAATTGATCACACCTATATAATCGATTTGGACAATAGAAGTAAAGCCCTAAGTTCTGATGCTCAATCGAATTCGAATTGGAGACCAATTGGAGGTTAAAGCTTCGGCTATATTATCAAATGGAATTTGGACTGAAAGGGAAGTTAAAACAATTAATTCCGGATGGTTATCGCGAATCCCTAGCGGGCGAGACTGGTAGAAGGTGTGTGTATCGAGTAGGGGGTCGCGAGTTCGAGCCATGGGGTGGCCGGTTTTGGGAAAAATACCATTTTTGGTATTTTTAGAATATCTTTCTCATACGAACTCCATTTTAGTCCGTTCAAGTTACGTTGGAACCGTAACGGGAATACGAATGTTTTTGAATAATAAAATTTATATTTTAGTCCGAAAACGAAATCGCGTATAATTACGTTTATTTAAATAAAATCGTATAGGATTTTATTTAAACGATTTCAAAAGCACGCGTACTTTCGTATGCACATTCTTAACACTCTAACATACGTGTGTTGACACGTATGTGATTTCAAGCACAAAACGACATTTCGAATAACTCTAGGTTATTGTTTAAACCACAGATTCTTCGTAGGAGGATTTCTTACACGAGCTTTTAGTGTGTGATCATTCTGCTAAACTCAAAGGTGCGTACACGGCCCCTTTCTTATTTTAAACTGTTTTGGGGGAGAAAACATGTGCAACAAACTGTTTTTAGATACATATCACTTGCATGAGTTAGCTGTTTACATTATGTGAAAACATATCAACTTGAAAGTCCTTACACACCTCGAACCGTTTAGTTTGCTGTAATGCAAAGCGTGGTAGTTGGAAATAGATCTATTAGGTTTGACAAACCTCACCTGGTAGATGGGATCTACGCAGGTGTTTGACTGACCAAACACAATTTTACTATTGTTGTGATAGACAATAGTGGCAAGGCGAAAACATGCTATAGCATGGCAATCCGTCAGCTTCAGTGTCGAACACGTATGTAAATAGTTTATATGACTAGCTATCATGACTGTGCATGTGTGATTATGTTATCTACAATCTTGTTATTCAAACTGCTGTTTTGAACATTGTGAATGCTTAAAACCTGTGTTATGCACCAACCTTTGTGTTGACTTAATTTACATGTTTTCTCAGGACGCTAAGGCGCGCAATAAAGACTGGCATGGACTAGGAGATAGAGTCGCATGCATTTTAAACATTTTGGATATTTGAATTTGAACATTTGAGTATTTTGTTTTGTAATGTTTACTTTACAACTGTTATTGGTTTTATAACGCTTCCGCAACTTTTGAAAACTCTGATGTATTGTTTTAAAGACCACAGTATGTTTTGAAAATTCATATAGAGGTCTTCGCTATGTCTAATGATCTGAGATTCTGGTTTGTCATGCTCCCAAACGGTGTGATTCCGTTAGTTGAAAATTGGGGGTGTGACAAGGTTCCTCACTTGCCTTTCCATAAAAGTTGGGTAGAACATTAAAGAATTGTGGCCTTACTTCAAATGATCTTCCTCTTACCTTGGGCCGAACAATAGGTGAAGCATTCACTGCTATGTGTGGTCTGAAATGACTCTCAACTCCTTGAACTAGACCTCGATTGGGTGCCCTTGGCACACCATCTTGAAAATGGTCATATCCTCCATCGGGATACTGATTGACATTATGGCGTCTCGGATTCCTTAGTTGGCCTTGATATCCTTGATTAGGATAAGCATAGTGTTGGTTCTCCTGATGTCCATATCCTGCTTCATGACTATCTTTATCCCAACCTTCTTGATAGTTTTGATTTCCTTCATTTTCCAACTCATCATCCCAATCATCAACCCTTACTTTTATGTTATCCTCTTGATACACAGTATTTGCTCGACGAGAAGGTGCATCATGGTGGTTCATATGAGTTGATTGTGTGTCAGACAAACCATGATAAGATCTTTGTGGAGTCCTCAGTGGGTTATGTGGAGGTGGTGGATTTGGTGGTTGTCCAAAGATTGGATTTGGTTGAGGTCCAAAAGGTGGGAAGTTACCCCCTCTATAAAGACCTTGAGGTGGTGGTTGAGGTGGTTCGGGATAAGGGTGAAGAACCTCATCATCATGGTAGTGTGGTGGTGGTAGTCTAGGATGTGGTGGTGGTGGTGGTGGATTTGGGTAGTTTGGTGGGGCTCCTTGATTACTATGATGACTCATGTTTGATGCTTCTTGATCAATTTGCTGTTGGATTTGAGGTACTAACAATTCAGATCTATGTAATACCCGGTTGTGCCTTACAGTTCTCTCAATTTCAGGATCAAAGACTAATGATGATGTTTTCCTTGAGTAACGAGTGTGCATGCAACAATGAAATTATCTGCACACACAAACAAAGAAAACCCACGTGTAATTCTGAACAATGAACAAGCAAAACAAAAAAAATGAAAGAAAAATTAAATCTTTTTGTGTTTTTATGTTTTTGAAAAGCAAATGCAAGCTAAAATTAAACTTAAACTAAAACTAGCACTTTGCACGTTGATTCCCAGGCAACGACGCCATTTTGATCGAGGTGTCGTAGGTCAATCAAAAACAATTTATAATCAGGGACTTAGCTACCTTTGCCTATAGCAAGGGTAAGTAAGGTCGTCTCCATAGGTGTGACACCTCGCAATTTCCAAGTCAGCATTTACTTTATTTTAATAATAATATGTATTATTATTTCCTATGTGGCACTAGAATAATTAATATTTAGTGTGAAACGTGGCACAACAGTCCAAACACACCGATAATTCGAGGAATTATCGAAAACCGCGCGCACGTGCCTTGAATAACGAACGTTGGTGAACGGATCAAACCATAGTACACTTTCACTACACTTAGGTTCTAGGGAACCTAGAATAGGTTGAACAATGCTCACATGTCGAGAAACGATGATCGTAGTCGTGAAATTCGAGAAAATCGAGTCGAAACAATGACATTGGGCTTATTGGGCTCAACTGGGACCCATCGCGGTACACGATGCATAGGCGGGAGAATTTGAATTCTCCGAAACTCGTCGCGGTACGCGACGACTGATCATCTTCTCTCTTCGCAATACGCGGCGTGTTTCGGGAACAGAATGATTATTTTAATCACCACGCTACGCGGCGGAACTTTTTTGGCAGAGGTCGCGGCACGCGACGACCCTACACACGCAAAATCTTTATTTATCCAACATGCCATCATTTCTGTCGACTCTACACCCTATCTCTCGACCACACTCGACGAATCCGACCCAAAACTCTCTGTTGAAGCCATTTCCATCAATCTAGATCTATTTTGGAAGGATTCAAGGCCTTTGGGGAAGTGTTGGAAGCTTGAAGCAAACTAGGAGGCACTATCCACCATCATACATGATTTGAAGATGCTATGGGAATCATTTCTGGTCTCCTTGAGGCCACATCATTCTGTTCCAGGACCATTCAAACACCCAAGAAGACCCTTGAGGTAGTTCTAGCATCATTTCGCGTTTTTAACACTATTACACACACATGCAAGCCATTGTGGCCACATGTAAGTCACCAAATGGCACATGCACGGAATTTAGATTGTTTAGATATGATATTTATGTGCTAATTCACTGATTTGGGCATTGGATTCGATTTATTTATGTTATTTGATGATTATTTGGGGCTTTTGGCCTAGATGATGATTTTTAGTCACATGCATGTGCGATCTATGTAGTTTTACATGATGTTTGATACTAAGATGTTGTTATAAATGATATTTGATATGATTTGCAAGATCTAGCATGATTAGTGATATCAAGAAATGGTTATTTGGTGATTATTACTAAATATAGTAACTTTAATGTTATGAAATTGTGATTTTTGATGAAATAGCCTCATGCATGTGTTTAGATCTATAAGATATGCTTAAAATGATGTTTAGGAACTAATATGATGGTTATAAATGGTTAGAATTGCTAAAAGTATGATTCTTATGAATGTTACTAAAAATAGTAACTTTTTATCATAAGTTTACTTTAGAATGATGAGTTTGATAATGTTGGGTGCCTAGCATACTTATTTGATGTTAATATGATGATATTAAGGGAGTAATGTCTTTGAAAGCATGAATAATGTGTATTTTTCATACGTTACTATAAATAGTAACTTTATTTTACAAAGTCTATAAATGATAACACGTTTGTTGTAACGGATGTGATTAAATGACAATTTAGGACTAAGGTATGGATATTTAGAAAATGTTAGCTATTAAACATAGCGAAACGTGCGTATTTTTACAACTTTCAAAATATAGTAACTTTTACGCGCAAAACGTGCTTAACCGGCTATATGTAACTATGTGTTATGTGATAACATGCTCACTTAGGATAAAAATGCATGTTAGAATAATCGGAATATGATTTCTTGCATAACTTTCCTAATTTGGAAACTTTCTTCAAATATAAACTTACTATAAATAGTAAGTCTCCTCACGGAAGTGACTTTGGTATTCTCACACATCACTCGACACTAAATCGCACGTTACGCGAGCACTTGAACTAAAACCGTCACCAACGGGTTGTTAGGTCAAACACGGTCAACACAGTCAAACATGGTTAACACGACCCACACGGCAACTTAGAGTTGTTAGCACAAACACGGTCCTGTGAGACCCACATGTATGTAAACACAAACTTATAGTACCTATGTGATATAGGTAACTACTAGCCGGCGAGGTACACGGTTCTTGTACGAACACTCTACCAAACTTAGGTGAGTTTACAGCCCCACTTTTACTCTTTAACTGTTTTACTTAACTCTTGGGGTGAGAATTACATTGCAATTGTTTTAGATATATGACTGGTATGTTGTAAAATCATTTTCGAGTGTAACTATTATCGCATTAATCCCTCAGTTATCCTTACCGTTAGTTGTATAACAAACGAGTCGTAATTACGTAGTACTACTGGGTTTGACTAGCCCCACTCGGCACCAATGTTGACTGGAGGTCATAACGAGTGTAATTTCGATGTTGATGTAGGGTTCATCGATGACCCGCGGAGGCAAACGGAAACAGTCGAGTTTCGGTAAGATGAACTGACACACTCCACGGATCGTAGAATCCAACAAACAACTTAACATACCCAGTATATGTCTGTTTACTTTTCAGTCTGTCTAAACCTGTGAACTCACCAACTTTTTAGTTGACACTTTTCGCATGTATTCTCAGGTAACTAATGGAACACAAGCTAGGATGCGCACGAGGAGACACTAAGGAGTCTGGCTTGCATATAGACTCTTGTCCTAGGCTTGCTTTTGATACATGTCTTTTAAAACAATACTAATTTTGTAGTGTCTGTTGACAATTTACAATCCGCTGTGTATTTTAACTTTTCCGCTGCAAATTTGTTCGGTTATGGTATTTCAAACATTTTCCGCTGCATGATTATGAAACTTGTATTATTTTACAAAACTGTGTGATTGTGTAACTCATATAGAGTCGTTCTATATGACCGAGAGCTGTGATCCTGGCCACGTCACACCCGCGCGGTCTGACACCGCACGTGGGAATTTGGGGGTGTGACAATAGGGAATCAGCGGAAAGTGGTAATTGTTACTACAAACTAACTAATCTAAAAAAAATGAAAACTTTGGATTGAATTGAATTAAAAGAACCTTTATTAAGAACAAACTTAACTTTTGATTTGAAAAAAAAAAGTGAAAAAGGTAATCACTTCCGGTTTTTAGGTTGCAAGATTGTAACATTTGTACATTTAGTCATGGTAGTTGTAAACAGTGTTAGAACAAATGTGTTTTCATATCGAATCAGTTAATGTGGTTCATGTGTTCATAATGTGCTTGTGTGTTAGGATCTTTATTATTTAGGAACAAGTATGTATTATTTATTTACAGTCGAGTTCGCTAGGCAAGAACAGTATCGTATTATATCGAAACAGTGGTGGGACGGCGTCAGGTACGGCAGGTAGCTGGAATCTGGGGTATGCCCTATACATATACTGCGTTCGGTGTAATGGGATAGTGTTAGTGTGTAGTGTTGAGACAAATAGTATGACAATTAATTAAACAAAAATCGTAATATGTAAGCGAGACTGAGTATAGTTATGGGTGACGATCCATAATAATACGAATGTTGAACTTATAATTATGATTAAACGCCTTAACATTTAATACGATCGAAAAACGTACGCGATTGCGGGTATACACGTAATTGCGGTCGTTTAACGATCTGTCAACGCACGAAGAGTAAAAATAATTAAAATATTTATTTTACATTTTTACAATTTTGAAACTCATCAAAATGAGGAGAATAATAATCCTTTATTTTAAATCGCGTAAAATACGTGTTACGCGACGAAAATGCGAACCGAGCGACCGAAACGGACCCGAATACCGCGCGGGCTATAAAAGCCTTGAAGATGGTCATTTTCCTCATTTAGTTCACCAACAACCTCTTCTCTCTCTACAAAATTCGTCCAACCCTCTCTCTCTCTAGAAAACCGACTTCAAACACGCGTAACTCGCTCGTTTCTCAACGAATTTTAGTGTTCTTGGTGCCCACGCGAAGCTCTCAACATTCCCTACAAGAAAGTACAACGGATCGGAGGTTTTCACCGGCCAAAAACGAGGTATGATCGAAAGGAGAATCACGAAAATAGGGTTTTATATGTGTGTTCGTCTAAATCTAAGTCTTAGCCAGTTCTAAGCCTTATCAATCGAACCTGCAACCTTTCGAGGTTGGATTTGCAGGTAGTCAGGGCATAGGAATGATTGGATCGAAGGAAACAAGGTTGTATCAATGGTGTTGGTAACAGGTTCGACGGCCGAACCTTCATCTTCAGTTGGCCGAACCTTAAGGAGGCTCCACGAACCCTAATGGTTTGTTGGTCATCAGCCGAACCCTTAGGGGACCTCACGAACCTGCACGAGCCTTTCGTCCAAGCCACGAACCCTAGATGCCCGAACCTTCGGTCCAACTCTTGCATGCAGACGAACCAGTGCCATCCCGACGAACCCTAGTTCCTGGCGAACCCATGACCAGCTGAATGTATGCGTGGCGAACCTTTCTAGTTAGACGAACCCCATGCATCAGTCACGAATCTTTCTGTTAGCAGCGAACCCAGCCGAACCATGCTAAGACCTCATGACCACGAACCTTTCATCACCAAGCCGAACCCTTCTGATGCAAATTTCAGGCGAACCTTGCATGCACATCATAAGAGCCGAACCCTGTTAGGTTCTTGGCCGAACCTTGGTGATGCCTCATGACTAGCGAACCTAGGCCTTTGAACTCCAAAGGTTCGCTGCCCAAGTTGGCAGCTAGGATCCTTTCGGTCCAACCCAATTATACCTGGCCCAAATTCATTAGTAAAAGGCCCATAAGTTAAACCATGCCCAAGGGAGTAGGTCGGCCTATTATGATCTTTTATTGGCCCAATATTGCCCTTGGACACTTACATGGCCCGCATACATATTGGTTTGCCCAACTAAATTTCTTTAGGCCCAATCCAATCCCATTCGGTCCATTAGGATCCTAATTGGCTCAGTGACACTCTTGGCGTTTTACAGGATCAATAAACATATTGTTGGCCCAACACCGCATTCAATTGGCCCATTATTAAACTAAATGGCCCATGACTTTTGATTAAACCCTCATGGTTTCATGGGCTTAAGGCCCATGGTGTGGCTCATAATGTAAAGTAATTATGGATTGATCTTGGATTGGGTTAAGTTTAACTTAAGCTAAGAACGAGATCAATCCATAAACTCAAGAGTCTAAAACATTATAACATATCTTTAAATCGCATGTTTAATCATTGGATATCAAAACTCATCAACACTTGTTATTTTATGTGCACAAGTTGTACATAAAAGATCATGACACCTCTTGTACATGGATCAATTATCAAACAAGTATCATAAATCATGGCTTTCAAGTTCACACAACATTCTTAATCATGAGATCATGTAATCAAGAGTTAATCAAGTTCAAGAGAACACAAGTCAATCAATGAATCAAAGTTTATACAATTATAAATCTTATATCTTATGTATGATTACAATGATATAGGAACCAGTTAGAAGTCTTGTTTGCTACTTGCTATTTGTCATAGTTCAGAGTCTACTGCAGACAGGTGAGAACATTAGCCCCTCTTTTACTGTTTTACAACTGTTTTGGGGTGGAACACGTGATCAAACACTCTATTTACAATCGTATTTCACCATACAAGGTGTATGCTATGTTACAAACATTACAGGTTCACTGTACAGATTTCAAAGGATTTATCAACTGTTTTGAAGGGTTTTTTATCAAATGTTAAACATTTTCTACTAAAAGGTTTTATAAAGCTTCCTTGAACTATTTTATATCAGTTTTACTCAAATGGTTTTATAAAGATCAAACACTTTAAAATAACGGGATTTATAAACTCTTTTACTATAAAATCGTGTTTTTGAAAATCATCTTCTATATAAACCTTGTTACAATACAAGGTCACTATCCTATGTATTCAATCAATGGTTTCAAACAAAGGATTCATTTCATGGTGTTCAAACAAAGGATTCAACTCATGGTATTTCAAACAATGTTTTCAAATCATGTTATCAGATAAGGCATTGAATCTTTGGTTTTAAAGCAAGGTTCAAACGCACGGTGTCCACTGTTGTGAACAAACTTATAAACACATCAAGTTTCATATTCATTAGCGTTAGTACTGGGTGATCACAACAAGGGAAAGCGGACACATTTGGGCAGGCCAATTTCTGGAGTTAGCTTTTAAATTTGTTTTATAAGCTAACTGCAGATTTCGGTTACGTATGGTTTTATCATTGTTGCTGACTAATTTTCTGACTCCAAACGTAGTTTGGGACTTGATTATATGTTGGTTTTCGTGCAAACAGTCTTTGGACTGTTTACACTCATTTTACATACTTGATGTTAGTTTGGGTTGCAGCTCATCCATGTAATTCATTTATTGCTTTAAACATATGCCTTACATTACAAGTTCATGTTTCAAATGTTAACCCTATTGTTCTCACCAACTACTTCTGTAGTTGACAGTTACTTTTCACGTGTTTCAGGTAATCAGGTGTAAGACATTCTAAGGATAACTAAGGAGACTGCTTAAGATAGAACAAGATGAAGAAACATGCTAGGATGGATTTAGAAACATACTAAAATCCTAAATGTTTAATTGTCTTGTTTGATGTCTTATTTTGTAAACTGTATTTTGGGTCTTTAGTTGTCATTCTTTTGGTAGATAGATTGTCTGTAACTAAACAACTGTCTAAACATTATGAAACTTAGTAATCCATTGTGGTTGTTCTTATTCAATACTTGTGCATGATTCAACTATTCATACGTCACCGCGCCGTGGATTCTGCACGCGGCGCAGGGGGTGTGACAGGTTGGTATCAAAGCCAAGGTTGTAGAGAACTAGGAAAAACCCAATGTTTAATGACCTAGACTATAACCTAAGCTACCCAATAGGACTAAGTACTATAGGCTTGAGGATACTTAGGATCTAAGTAACTTGAGTAAGCATTAAGCCTACATTAAGCTTGAAAGATCTTTGGGATACTTTTCTAAGATTAGATTTCGAGTCAAGGAATTTGAATCGGAATTCTATAATTTTAGAAACCGAATTAAATTTCTCACTTATATTCATTAAAGGATTTCAGAGGCAAGGATCTGTATTCTTAGTATCCTTGATCTGAAATTCTCACACAGAGTTCATTAAAGGATTCCAGAGGCAAGGATCTGTATTCTTAGTATCCTTGATCCGGAATTCTCAATCAGAGTTCATTATAGGAATTTAGAGGCAAAGATCTGTATTCTTAGTATCTTTGATCTAAAATCCTTGTCATGTTCATCATAGGAATTCAGAAGTCAATGTAACAACTGTGCCGGAAACGTCGCCGGAACAGCGAACGGAACAGTAACGGCACAGTAACGCAGGTACAAACTATGCAAACTATTGATGTACTGTCAACTACGTAATGCTAAACAGTAAACTGTTATGCTATTGTTTCTGAAATCTGATTAAACGTAACAGTTTAACAGTCAGAGACACATCAGACAACATGGAACAGTGATACTAATGCTTATTGATGTGTTATCATGTGTAAACGTATGCGAGGTTAAACAAAACAAAACTGTAACGGTTGTTGTTACGGAATGCTAAACCAAGGAATTATTCGTATAGGTGACGATCTGTACGAATGATTCTGATAGTTTAACGTTCTGAAATAATGACTGAAAGGTAGAAAACAAAAGTCTGAAAGCAAAACCATCGTTGTGTTCGTTTGAATGACGATTCAAACGAATACGCGCGATGTCGACGCGATCCGACGAAACGATAACTAAAACGAATAATGTCACGAACGATTTTAAATTCAAGGAAATAAAATATTTCCTATTTTACAATTTTGAAACTCATCATAAATGAATTTAAACAATAAACTGTTTTAACAAATCGCGAACTGATAATTAAAACGCGTAAAATAACGAAATACGACAGAAAGATTATCGGAACGATATTTAAAATAATTTCTAACAATAATTGTATCTTTAAACATCCTAAAAATAATTCTTTCGTTTAAAACCTACGAAAAACGCGCGTTACGTTCTAGAAACGTAACGAAAACGCGAACCGAGCAACGAAAACAAACCCGAACACCCCGGGGTATAAATACCTTCAATGTGAGTATTTTCCCCCATTTCTCTCCTTCTTCCCCCTCTTGAAACCCTAATCCCGGTTTTACACTCACCCCACCATTTCCAAACTTTGACCAAGCATAACTTGCTCATTTCTTAACGAAATCGAGCCATTCTTGAACCCACACGAAGCCCTCATCATTCTCCACACAAAAGTACAACAGATCTAGAAGGATAACCACTGAATCGCAGGTAATCTGAGTTTGAATATCACGATTTTAGGGTTTTCTAACCCTAGGTTCGAACTCTTCCTTTTGCCGGATAAAACTCTCGAAAACCTTAGGAGAAACACTCACCCACACTCGAAAATGTTGTAGGAACAAGTTTGAGGCCAAACTCCAGTCGATTAGCTCAACCACCATGGTTTCATGTGCAAGAATAGCTCGGCCGAATGACACCCAACAGATGGTCGAATGGGCTGACTATGAGGCCTCATACGCCCATGCTCCTTCGGCAGCTTCCATTCGCCCTAAACCATTCGACAATATTCTCATTCGACAGCTAGCACATTCGGTCGATAACCTCATTCGAACCCTGCAACCATTCGAATGATTCCATTCGGAGCTAACCCATTCGACACCCTCTCCTTCGGTCGGCCAATCTCAGTCGCCACTGGTTCATTCGCTCGTAGTCATTCGACCAAACATACTCCATTCGACCAACTCCTATTCGCTCTAACCCACCACTCATTCGACCTGCACACTTCATTCGAGCCCTCCCTATTCGGCACCCCTCATTCGACCACCTACATACGGCCTAACTCTCCATTCGGTCGGCCCTCCTTTGATCAGCTACACCTATTCGACTGGTTCCATTCGCTCAGGTTAAGCCACATTTGGCCGAAGGCCATGTGGCTAGCCATTCGTTAGAGGTTTATCGATGGACCAGTTTCATTCGACCAACATGCTATTTAATCTTGATAATTTTAATCGATTATCAATCTGGTCCAGTAGCATCTTATAGGGGGTAGCCCAACAGCAAATAAATTCAGCCCAATAGCCTTTAGCTAGGCCCGAATGTCTTGGGTTGGCCCAACGTGGTCCAATCGGTTGGAAGTAGCACCATCTAAACTATGGAATTCGTTTGGGCCCAACAAACACCCCTACGATCCAACAGTTTGTGAGTTGGCCCAAGGCCATTTGATTTCGGCCCAAACGAATGACTCGGTCCACGGTACTTGTGAGTGGCCCAACACTTTCGCAAGACCGCCTTGGTTCGGCCTATGACTAAAAATTCGATCCACTAAATTCGAGGTGTAAACAAATTTATAAATCAATTTCATGGGATAACTTGCATGGGGCTTGTAACTTATTACTACAAAGGTGGTGGGTTGAAACTTAATCAATTTATGAAGCATGGAACCTTGTTTGCAAACATGTAAACAAAGAAATTCAAAAGTAATGTGCCATGTTTAATGCAAAGACCTAAGTTATGCTTAAAAGCCATCTTGAGGCTGTCAACTTAAATAAATTATTATGATTAATGCAAACGAAGCTCAAGTATTATAACAAACAAACCAGAGCCGAACAACGACCGAGACTAATCAATGTTAGCCAACTTAATGGCTAACACTTACACACACACAAATCAATTATGAGTTTATACTTACAAATTTAAACAACGTGAAATCAATACAGGATCGTGAAAACAATATCAAGTAGAACAAAGAGCGCGTGCATTCTTGTTTAAGACTAAGTCAACTACCACAACTACAAGGTGAGTTCATTGTCCCTTTTCAAACTATTTTGGTTTTAACTCGGGACTGAGAAGCATGTTATTCATTTTAAAACAAATGTTTTAAATTTAACAAAATGCTTTTATACTATTTGATTATGCCAAGTGCTAAAGGCATAAGACTCTATTTAAACTAAATGCTATTTGATTATGCCAAGTGCTAAAGGCATAAGACTCTATCTAAACTAAATGCTGTTTGATTATGCCAAGTGCTAAAGGCATAAGCTACTTGCTAATACTAAAGCTATGTGTTAATACCCAGTGCTAAGGGTATTTACTATCTGAAAATGCTATTGTGGATACTAATGCTATGAGTCATGCTAAACACTAAGACTATTGGTGAAACTAAATGCTAACACTACAGGCTATGCTTAATACTAATACTATGAGACTATGCTACTGGTTGATGCTATGGGTTTATGCTAGAAACTAATGTAAACGCTAAATGCTAATAATCCTATAATGCTATGGGGATCCTATATACAAACATACACACATACACATTGAACACTCAAATGCTATGGATACTATAAACTCTTGAATGCTATATGTTTGCCATGCTCAAACAACGGTTTGGCCTCTCAGTGCTTGCCTTACCGGTTGTAAAGCTAGTTCTTGTGCACAAGTTACGTAAATGCTGGACTCTTTGTATGCTAAAACTATAGGCTATGGAAGAACAGTAGTTGGTCTCTCAGTGCTTGCCTTCAGGTGTTCTTCCTAGCCGGGACTTGAAGAACAATAGTTGGTCTCTCAGTGCTTGCCTTCATGTGTTCTTCATAGTCTTATCGAGGAAATGGACTGATGGCCTCTCAGCGCTTGCCATGCAGTATTTCCCATAAACTATTTACTCAGGTGATCAGTGACTAGGACGGTATTGGTGAATCTTAGATGACTTTGTGTCATCATGAGTAGCCCTTATCTCCCCCTAAGTTACACGTAAATCCTGGGGCTGGTATGGACTGATACTGAATTCCTTCGGGCATTCAGTTGTCTATTCCGGTAACATTCAAACAAACTCACGGATACTATTAATGTATGGGGTAAACTTACAAACAGAAGTGCTTAAACTATGACAGGGAAACTATACGGACGGGTCGGTAAAGGGCTTAATTATTATTAATAACAGTGTCATATCCGGATTAGTATGTGGTGGGACGTCGTCTGGGCGGGTTGTAGGCTTGACCCAGGGGTATGCCCTATATATAAGCATACCGACTTGGATATTACATGTGGAGTTAATAAGATTAAGGTTTTACCGAAAGGAGTTATGCTAAAGCTATTTAAACTTATAAACTACATGAACTCACCAACCATTGTGTTGACTTTGTTTTCTTACATGCTTTCTCAGGTGATGCACAGGTTTAAACTTAAGCTATTGGATTGCATGCTAGGCGGCCTTAATAGAGGACCTAGTGATTTTGGGAAGCACATATTTTGTAAATCATATGAATCATTTTTGGACATCTTGTACAGATTACAAGATTGAATACTTTGATTCTTTTGTTAGGTTTACCAAGTTAAATTATCAAACATTGACACTGTAATTTAACTTTGTAATCCTATTCATATGCTTTATTGTGCTTTATTGATTCTTAACATTGATGCTATGTAACAATCTGATCAACCCGATTATCACACCCGATATCGCGCCCCGGGAACCTTCCGCCCGACGGGGACTCCGATCCAACCCCGCCGGCCCGGGGTGTGACAGTCAAGATCTATAATTTTAGAATCTTGGATCTGAAATCCTTGTCATGTTATCATTATCAGGTATTCATTATCATAGGAACTTTATAACTTAGAATCTGTGTAACAATATTCTTTAGTTGAAGTTCTCACAGGAGATCATTATACTCAATACTGTAAGTATTGAGAACCTAGGTTAATTAACCTAGGACACACATACTAAAACCTAAGGTCTTAATTTCAAGTAAATTAAGGAACATGGGTTACACATTCATGATCATAATCAAGGAAACAAGAGTCAAACATGAACAAATCATAATCAATCAAGAGTTGGAATCTTAGCTCCAAATACAAACGGCGGATTAACGCTGATGTGCTGGGGTAAGTGGTGGGCGGTGAGAGCTAGCCCTATATATAAGCTTATTTCGGTATGTCAGGGGGAATCCGGCGTTCGTATTTGAAGTAAAGATTCGGGAGCAACTGGAATCATTGAACATTAGTCAAACACATGAGATACAAACATTGGTGAATCAAATCATTGTGCTATTCAAACTTGGATGAGTCAAACATTGTGTGTGAATCAATCAAGTTGTGAACATTCTTTCAATGTAAACCTTAAGTGAAATTCTTAAGTGATTACATCATTAGTACTTACTAACATAGTTTAACAATAAAAATGTAGAGCACTCATATGATTTAGTTCTACATGTTAACAACTGTTAGTAGGTGCACACATAACATAATCATAGTTCAATCATGGATTTAATCATAGTTCAAATTGATCAAAGATCATGGGATTCTTAATCAATGGAACATACATGGAAATCAGTACAAACATGTTGCCAAATACTAGCAAGGACATGATCGTGGTATATCGAAGCGGTGGTGGGATGGCGTCTGGGCTGGCAGTTTGCTTGACCCTTTCGTATGCCCTATATATAAGCTATCTTCGGTATATCAGGAAAGTGTCAGTGTGTAGGTTTGGTGGAGTGAGATCATGGAACATTATACACATTCACGTGAGAAGTATGCTAATGAGCTGATTGCTTATACGTGTACATGCTCATATTACAATTGAATGATAATACTAGTAGTATGGATATATTACTAATTTTATCATGCAAATTCAATTGTATCCTTTCTCATTACTGACCCACTTGTGGCTTCTATTCGTAGAATGCCTCCCCGACGTGATCCTAACGGAGGGGGTTCGACAAGTGGCAACGACGATGAGATCAACAAGATTGCCCGAGCCATCGCTATACACATGAGAGATGTCATTCCGGGCATGGTCACTGATATTACCCAAAATCTTCAGGGAAGTACTAGTGATTCAGCACATAACTCAAATGCTACCAACACTGGAACTGCTAACTTCACTTTCAAGCAGTTCAATGATGCTAAGCCTCCTAAGTACGCTGGTACCGAAGGAGCTACCGGCCTACTGCAGTGGCTGGAGAGCATCGAGGATATTCTTGATTTCACGGGATGTCCTGAAAATCTGAAGGTAAAAATGGCCTCGAGCGCTTTTCACAAAGGCGCACTCACCTGGTGAAATTCTGAGAAGAACACCAGAGGACGAGAAGTCGCATTAGCTTTATCATGGGAGGATTTCAAGAAGTTACTTGTGGATAAGTTTTGTCCACGACATGAGCTGAAGAAACTGGAGGTGGAGATGTGGAATCTGGTGCAAGACAGTGGTGAGAACGCGAAGTATACAACTCGTTTCCATGAGTTGTGCATCTTAATGCCACACCTGGTTACTCCTCTATCCCGCAGGATAGAGAAGTACATCGAAGGCTTACCTCTAGTTGTTAGGGGAACTGTGATGGGGAATAACCCCACTACTCTAGAGACAGCGATTCATCTTGGGGCTAGCCTTACCGAAGAATACGTTAAGTCTGGGGTGCTCACCCGAAAGGGGTACAAGAGAGCACAGATTGATGAAGGCAAGAAGCCTGAACAACAACATCACAAGAAGAAGAAGCAAAAGACAATCAAGAACTTTGCAGCCCTGACTGCAGCTACACCCACTCATGCCACACCCATTACTGCTATGCCACAATCTGCAACAGTCAGAAAGTCTTATACTGGCCAGTTTCCACTCTGCACCAAATGCCAAT
This sequence comes from Mikania micrantha, assembly GCA_009363875.1. Taxonomy (NCBI): domain Eukaryota; kingdom Viridiplantae; phylum Streptophyta; class Magnoliopsida; order Asterales; family Asteraceae; genus Mikania; species Mikania micrantha. The sequence continues at coordinate 119,968,020 of CM018691.1, read as the reverse complement.
ATCATTATTTACCAACTACCCCATGCAAAAAGTGTCTCAAGTGTGGGCGGATGGGACACTTGGCAGTTACATGCCGATCTGCACATCTTGCTGCTGTAACAACTGCTGCCACAACTCCTACTGCTACAGGCGGAAGGGCCTGTTATAATTGTGGAGCAGAGGGACACGTCAGAAACCAGTGTCCAAAACTCAACAACAACACTGCTACTGCTCGTGCTTTTATTATCGGAGCTGCCGAAGCACGCGAAGAGCCAGCAGTTGTCACGGGTACATTTCTCCTTAATGGTCATTACGTTTCTATCATATTTGATACTGGTGCTGATAAAAGCTTTATCTCTGCTCATACTGCTTCTTTGTTTAATATACAACCATCTATGCTTACTGCTCCTTACACCGTAGAAGTAGCTGATGGTAAAACCCTACTTGTAGATTCTATAATACATGGTTGTGAATTAAGATTAAACGACCATCTTTTCCTCATCGATCTTATTCCTATGACACTTGGAAGCTTCGAAGTTGTGATAGGAATGGATTGGTTGTCCAAAAACAATGCCGAAATTGTATGTTCGGAGAAACTTATACGGATTCCTTTACCGTCCGACGAAACGATGAGAATCTATGGCGAGAAACCCTGTAGCGGATTGAAGATTGTATCGTGCATCAAAGCTAGGAAGTACTTGAAGAAGAAATACTATGTGTTCCTGGCTCACGTGGTAGAGAAGAAACCTGAAAAGAAAGCAGTTGGAGACGTTCCAGTTATCAAAGATTATCCTGACGTATTTCCAGAAGACTTGCCTGGACTACCACTGATCCGGCAAGTGGAGTTTAGAATCGATCTCGTCCCTGGAGCAAATCCAGTAGCGAAGTCACCATATCGATTAGCACCGTCTGAGATGCAAGAACTGTCTAGTCAGCTTCAAGAACTCTTAGACAAAGGTTTCATTAGACCGAGTCCATGGGGAGCTCTGGTTCCCTTTGTCAAGAAGAAAGACGGTTCATTTCGTATGTGTATCGATTATCGCGAGCTAAACAAGTTGACGGTCAAGAACAGATATACTCTACCTAGGATCGATGATCTGTTTGATCAATTACAGGGAGCAACTTGTTTCTCTAAGATTGATTTACGATCAGGGTATCATCAGTTGCGAGTGAATGATGATGATATACCAAAGACTGCATTTAGGACTCGATATGGACACTACGAGTTTGTGGTTATGCCATTTGGGCTGACCAATGCACCTGCAGTGTTCATGGATTTGATGAATCGAGTCTGCAGACCATATTTAGATCAGTTTGTTATTGTCTTTATTGATGATATACTGATCTATTCCAAGACAGAGCAGGAGCATGAAGATCATTTGAAGAAAGTCTTAGAATTACTAAGAGCTGAACATCTTTATGCTAAATTCTCAAAGTGTGAATTTTGGCTAAAAGAAGTTCACTTCTTAGGACATGTCATTAACAAGGATGGGATACACGTAGATCCAGCGAAGATTGAGGCGATTAAGAACTGGACTACCCCATCTACTCCAACAGAGATTCGTTCATTTCTGGGTTTAGCAGGCTATTACAGAAGGTTCTTTGCGAACTTTTCAAAGATCGCCTTGCCACTTACTACATTAACCCAGAAAAGTCAAGCATTCATATGGGGACAGAAGCAAAAAGATGCATTTCAACTTCTTAAACAGAAGTTATGCAACTCCCCTATCCTTAGTCTTCCGGAGGGCAGTGATGATTTCATTGTCTACTGTGATGCTTCAAACCTTGGTCTCGCTTGTGTACTTATGCAACGGGACAAGGTCATTGCATATGCTTCAAGACAACTTAAGGTTCATGAGAAGAATTACACTACTCATGACCTTGAGTTAGGGGCTGTGGTCTTTGCATTGAAGATTTGGAGACACTACCTGTATGGTACTAAATGTGTCATCTATACAGACCACAAGAGCCTACAACACATCCTTAATCAGAAAGAACTCAACATGAGACAACGGCGTTGGATTGAGCTTCTAACTGATTATGACTGTGAGATTCGTTACTATCCGGGTAAAGCCAATGTGGTAGCGGATGCTCTTAGTCGTAAGGAACCAGTCAAACCAATTCGTGTCAGAGCCATGGAGATCAACACACAGCCAAACTTGAAGGATTTGATTCGTATTGCACAACAACAGGTAGTAACAGACAATCTGCTTAAGGCAGACTTAGATTACAGGATTGAGAAGAAACTGGAACCTCGATCTGATGGGGTGTTATATCTCAACGGCCGCATCTGGATTCCAAAGTTAGAAGAATTGCGCGCACTCATCTGTGATGAGGCTCATAAGTCGCGATACTCAGTTCATCCTGGAGCAGATAAGATGTACCAAGACTTGCGGGCATCTTACTGGTGGCCAGGAATGAAGAAAGACATAGCACTGTACGTGGGGAAATGTCTTACATGTTCCAAAGTCAAAGCATAACATCAAAAGCCTTCGGGACTTCTGCAGCAACCTGAAATTCCTCAATGGAAATGGGAACAAATTTCCATGGATTTCATAACCAAGTTGCCGAGAACTCCGCGAGGTTACGATTCGATTTGGGTGATCGTTGATCGACTCACCAAATCTGCTCATTTTCTCCCGATCCGAGAGGATTACAAAATGGAGAAGTTAGCTATATTGTACATCAACGAAATCATTGCACGTCATGGTACTCCAACATCAATCATTTCTTATCGTGATAGTCGTTTCACTTCTCGCTTCTGGCAAACATTGCAAAAGGCTTTGGGAACACGTGTTAATCTTAGCACGGCATATCATCCCCAAACCGACTGTCAAAGCGAAAGGACTATCCAAACACTCGAGGACATGCTTCGTTCTTGTGTGATTGACTTCGGTGGGAGTTGGGACACTCATCTTCCACTCATCGAGTTTTCGTATAACAACAGCTACCATACAAGCATTCAATGTGCACCATTCGAAGCGTTGTATGGTAGAAAGTGCCGATCACGGGTCTGCTGGACCGAGGTTGGTGACTCACAGGTCGTAGGACCAGAACTCATTCAAGAAACTTCAGACAAAATCGCAATCATTCAATCAAGGCTTAAGGCCGCACGAGATCGGCAGAAGAGTTATGCTGATCGACGTCGGAAACCGCTTGAGTTTCAAGTCGGTGACCGAGTCTTACTCAAAGTTTCTCCCTGGAAAGGCGTTGTCCGATTCGGGAAGAAAGGGAAACTTGCACCGAGGTACGTTGGACCTTTTGAGATCCTGGAAAGGATTGGTCCCGTAGCCTACAAACTTAGACTTCCAGTGGAGCTAAGCAATGTTCACGATACTTTTCATGTATCAAATCTTAAGAAATTCTTGGCAGATCATGATGTTCAGATTCCACTGGAAGACATTCAGATTCAGAACAACATGCAATTCATAGAACGTCCGGTCGAAATCATGGATCATGGGGTCAAGAAACTTAAACGCAGCCGTATCCCGATCGTAAAGGTACGATGGGAGGGCAAACGCGGTGCTGAGTTCACCTGGGAACGTGAAGACCAGATGAAGCTTAAGTACCCTCATCTCTTTACAGCACCTTCGGCTAGTTAATTTCGGGACGAAATTCCCTTAACTAGGGGAGACTATAACATTTGTACATTTAGTCATGGTAGTTGTAAACAGTGTTAGAACAAATGTGTTTTCATATCAAATCAGTTAATGTGGTTCATGTGTTCATAATGTGCTTGTGTGTTAGGATCTTTATTATTTAGGAACAAGTATGTATTATTTATTTACAGTCGAGTTCGCTAGGCAAGAACAGTATCGTATTATATCGAAACAGTGGTGGGACGGCGTCAGGTACGGCAGGTAGCTGGAATCTGGGGTATGCCCTATACATATACTGCGTTCGGTGTAATGGGATAGTGTTAGTGTGTAGTGTTGAGACAAATAGTATGACAATTAATTAAACAAAAATCGTAATATGTAAGCGAGACTGAGTATAGTTATGGGTGACGATCCATAATAATACGAATGTTGAACTTATAATTATGATTAAACGCCTTAACATTTAATACGATCGAAAAACGTACGCGATTGCGGGTATACACGTAATTGCGGTCGTTTAACGATTTGTCAACGCACGAAGAGTAAAAATAATTAAAATATTTATTTTACATTTTTACAATTTTGAAACTCATCAAAATGAGGAGAATAATAATCCTTTATTTTAAATCGCGTAAAATACGTGTTACGCGACGAAAATGCGAACCGAGCGACCGAAACGGACCCGAATACCGCGCGGGCTATAAAAGCCTTGAAGATGGTCATTTTCCTCATTTAGTTCACCAACAACCTCTTCTCTCTCTACAAAATTCGTCCAACCCTCTCTCTAGAAAACCGACTTCAAACACGCGTAACTCGCTCGTTTCTCAACGAATTTTAGTGTTCTTGGTGCCCACGCGAAGCTCTCAACATTCCCTACAAGAAAGTACAACGGATCGGAGGTTTTCACCGGCCAAAAACGAGGTATGATCGAAAGGAGAATCACGAAAATAGGGTTTTCTATGTGTGTTCGTCTAAATCTAAGTCTTAGCCAGTTCTAAGCCTTATCAATCGAACCTGCAACCTTTCGAGGTTGGATTTGCAGGTAGTCAGGGCATAGGAATGATTGGATCGAAGGAAACAAGGTTGTATCAATGGTGTTGGTAACAGGTTCGACGGCCGAACCTTCATCTTCAGTTGGCCGAACCTTAAGGAGGCTCCACGAACCCTAATGGTTTGTTGGTCATCAGCCGAACCCTTAGGGGACCTCACGAACCTGCACGAGCCTTTCGTCCAAGCCACGAACCCTAGATGCCCGAACCTTCGGTCCAACTCTTGCATGCAGACGAACTAGTGCCATCCCGACGAACCCTAGTTCCTGGCGAACCCATGACCAGCTGAATGTATGCGTGGCGAACCTTTCTAGTTAGACGAACCCCATGCATCAGTCACGAATCTTTCTGTTAGCAGCGAACCCAGCCGAACCATGCTAAGACCTCATGACCACGAACCTTTCATCACCAAGCCGAACCCTTCTGATGCAAATTTCAGGCGAACCTTGCATGCACATCATAAGAGCCGAACCCTGCTAGGTTCTTGGCCGAACCTTGGTGATGCCTCATGACTGGCGAACCTAGGCCTTTGAACTCCAAAGGTTCGCTGCCCAAGTTGGCAGCCAGGATCCTTTCGGTCCAACCCAATTATACCTGGCCCAAATCCATTAGTAAAAGGCCCATAAGTTAAACCAAGCCCAAGGGAGTAGGTCGGCCCATTATGATCTTTTATTGGCCCAATATTGCCCTTGGACACTTACATGGCCCGCATACACATTGGTTGGCCCAACTAAATTTCTTTAGGCCCAATCCAATCCCATTCGGTCCATTAGGATCCTAATTGGCTTAGTGACACTCTTGGCGTTTTACAGGATCAATAAACATATTGTTGGCCCAACACCACATTCAATTGGCCCATTATTAAACTAAATGGCCCATGACTTTTGATTAAACCCTCATGGTTTCATGGGCTTAAGGCCCCTGGTGTGGCTCATAATGCAAAGTAATTATGGATTGATCTAGGATTGGGTTAAGTTTAACTTAAGCTAAGAACGAGATCAATCCATAAACTCAAGAGTCTAAAACATTATAACATATCTTTAAATCGCATGTTTAATCATTGGATATCAAAACTCATCAACACTTGTTATTTTATGTGCACAAGTTGTACATAAAAGATCATGACACCTCTTGTACATGGATCAATTATCAAACAAGTATCATAAATCATGGCTTTCAAGTTCACACAACATTCTTAATCATGAGATCATGTAATCAAGAGTTAATCAAGTTTAAGAGAACACAAGTCAATCAATGAATCAAAGTTTATACAATTATAAATCTTATATCTTATGTATGATTACAATGATATAGGAACCAGTTAGAAGTCCTGTTTGCTACTTGCTATTTGTCATAGTTCAGAGTCTACTGCAGACATGTGAGAACATTAGCCCCTCTTTTACTGTTTTACAACTGTTTTGGGGTGGAACACGTGATCAAACACTCTATTTACAATCGTATTTCACCATACAAGGTGTATGCTATGTTACAAACATTACAGGTTCACTATACATATTTCAAAGGATTTATCAACTGTTTTGAAGGGTTTTTTTATCAAATGTTAAACATTTTCTACTAAAAGGTTTTATAAAGCTTCCTTGAACTATTTTATATCAGTTTTACTCAAATGGTTTTATAAAGATCAAACACTTTAAAATAACGGGATTTAAAAACTCTTTTACTATAAAATCGTGTTTTTGAAAATAATCTTCTATATAAACCTTGTTACTATACAAGGTCACTATCCTATGTATTCAATCAATGGTTTCAAACAAAGGATTCATTTCATGGTGTTCAAACAAAGGATTCAACTCAAGGTATTTCAAACAATTTTTTCAAATCATGTTATCAGATAAGGCATTAAATCTATGGTTTTAAAGCAAGGTTCAAAAGCACGGTGTCCACTGTTGTGAACAAACTTATAAACACATCAAGTTTCATATTCATTAGCGTTAGTACTGGGTGATCACAACAAGGGAAAGCGGACACATTTGGGCAGGCCAATTTCTGGAGTTTGCTTTTAAATTTGTTTTATAAGCTAACTGCAGATTTCGGTTACGTATGGTTTTATCATTGTTGCTGACTAATTTTCTGACTCCAAACGTAGTTTGGGACTTGATTATATGTTGGTTTTCGTGCAAACAGTCTTTGGACTGTTTACACTCATTTTACATACTTGATGTTAGTTTGGGTTGCAGCTCATCCATGTAATTCATTTATTGCTTTAAACATATGCCATACATTACAAGTTCATGTTTCAAATGTTAACCCTATTGTTCTCACCAACTACTTCTGTAGTTGACAGTTACTTTTCACGTGTTTCAGGTAATCAGGTGTAAGACATTCTAAGGACAACTAAGGAGACTGCTTAAGATAGAACAAGATGAAGAAACATGCTAGGATGGATTTAGAAACACACTAAAATCCTAAATGTTTAATTGTCTTGTTTGATGTCTTATTTTGTAAACTGTATTTTGGGTCTTTAGTTGTCATTCTTTTGGTAGATAGATTGTCTGTAACTAAACAACTGTCTAAACATTATGAAACTTAGTAATCCATTGTGGTTGTTCTTATTCAATACTTGTGCATGATTCAACTATTCATACGTCACCGCGCCGTGGATTCCGCACGCGGCGCAGGGGGTGTGACAAAGATCCACAATCAATGTAAGTTAAACAACAACAACAACAAGCGTACCCAGTAAAAATCCCACTTAAAGTGGGGTCTGGGAGGGGAAAGATAAAGACACACCTTACCCCTATCTACAAGTAGAAATAGAGAGGCTGCTTCGTTAGAGTCCCCTGGCTCAGAAAAACTCGAATTTTTTTTTTTTTTTTATTTTTAATAAATGTAAGTTAAACCTAGATCAAAATCATGTAAAAATTGATTGTGTTAACCAATTTGATTGAAGTTGTGATAATGAAGCGAACGTTTAAGATTTGGTCATTCACACAATCACCAATAGACATACGCAAAGCATCACACAATTACCAATGAGTAAACGATGCAAGAAAACCGAATCACAGATGGTAACATATCAATACAAAAACATAAATCTATTGTTTAAATCAACCAAATAGAAATCGTATCAAGTTTACAATCAAAAACCTAGATTCAACATTCAAACAATGTCTCACTCACAACCCTAATTGCCCGGAAGTGATTACGAATAAATTAGCCTCGCCTCATCATGATTTGATCTTCAATGCTTGATTCCATGGATAAATTCTTGGATCGAATCGTGATTTGGAGAGTTGGAGACACCCAACAACCTTCAAATTTCGTTCCAAAATCGCCCCAAAAACTTTAATTTTCGACTTGGAATGATTCCCCCTTCAAAATAGGAAAGATAGGGTCATAAACCCGTTTTTCCGCGTTTGGGCGTAGGCTACCTGGACGTAGCCTATGCTTACCCCATCAGAATGGTGAAGAATTTCTGCCAATGCTGGATTTTTGGGCGTAGCCTACGGTGACCTGGGCATAGCCTACGCCGAAGCTGACTTTTTCCTCAGCTTCGTCTCGTCGAGAAAGATGATGACTCTGGTGATGATGACGACAGTGCTAGTAGTGGTTCTGCAAGCTCTTCCAGTGCAGAAGAGCCAACTCCACCCACTGAAGTCAGAACAAAGACAAAGCACGATAAAGGTGCCAAGCCTCCTCCATCTCAAACTGAAGAGCCTAAAGCTACAGAGGAGGTTGAAGTGATGCCAGTGAGACGGATCTTGGACGAAAAGCTGACTATGATTTTGGATGCTCAAGGCATCATTCAGTATTCTGTCGGCTATGACAAGGAGGAAGGCGAGATTATCCATTGCCTCACCAAGGAACAAATTGTAGAGTTGTTCAGGTTAAATCCTGACGAGGTGATTCTAGATGAAGCTTCCATTCCTGCCTCTGATATTCCTTCTCCTGAAGCCTTTGATGACATCGATGAAGTTATTTTGGAGGATATCATTAAGCAAGAGGACATCAAGTATACTTTAGCTGAGGATGAACTGCCTACCTTCACTGATCTTTTCGGTCAACACACTGAGGAGGAGCTGAACAGGAAGATTGACGAAAAGGTCAATGGTAGTGAGTATTCAGCAGAAGACATTCAGAAAAGAAAAGACGATGGGAAGCTTATTGGAAAGTTTTGAAGAAGGAAAGCGTTGCTCCAATGCCAGCTTCACACACTAAAGTATACAGGACCAAGGGATACAGATCCGAAGGTCAAATTCTAAGCTGGGCATACTTTCACGATTTGAACTGCTATGCAATCAAAAGGGAGCAAGGAATACAGTACTTCCGGTACCCCCATGACTTCAAGACGTTGCCAGGATTTGAAGTAAACCAACTCACACGTTTGAAGATGCTTTACAATGAAGATTCGGGGATGTCTTCATGGTTCTCAAGACAAATTCAGTTTGAATACCGGAAGAGATGGATTAACTTTAAACCGCAGCAACCAGAGAGGTATTACCTACCGGAGATTGACGCTGATACCCGCAAGCATAAAGTAATCCTGAAGTGGCTGCCTCCAAAGGTTATGAGGAAGATTCCATTACGGAAGATGCCTCAAGACATTTTGGACAGTTTCTGATAGTGGTACTACGATGGGAGAACAGCTGAAGCAGTGATAGTTTTGTGCAAAGATAACACATGGGATACCGTACGTATCTTTGATCCCATGGAGCTGACAAATCTGTCACACAACGATGTAAAGGCCCTGTGCAGATGTCAGATTTTCTTTGCTGTAGAAGATATGGAACAAGCACTACAATTCATGAGAGTCATCCGGATTTGCATAGTGTTTGGAATTCAAGCCGGCTCTGACTGGAAAGCTATTTTTGACAAATATTTCAAGAAGGGTGCTGACAAGTAAAGAACTAGGTCCAAGGAGGAGTATGTTAGTGCACAGAAATGTCTCTAGTTCTATCTTTTGTATGATCTTAATGTATAAAGTTTATCTTATTAATGAAGATCAATTATTCTATATTGTTCTTTAATGTTTATTCAAATTTATATATGTGTGACTATGGTTGACTTTGATTATATATATCATATAGACCCATTCGTGCGAATGACCCTAAGAATGAGGTCATTCGGGCGAATGATCGCCTAGCGAATGACTGGGGCGAACGAATGAGTCATCTGCATGACTCATTCGGTTGACCAAGCTCATTCGGCTGAGCCATTCGCCGAATGAGTACAACTTATATATACTTCTGCAAACAGATTCAAAGATAACTTTCCCGAGCCTCCTCTCTTCCCATAGCACTCCAGAGTCATACCCTTTAGGGTTTTGAGCAGTTCTTTCATCTCCAACTTCGATTCTCACCCCGTGGTGTTCGATCTTGATCATCGGATTGCCACGGGGCCTGTTGATTTCAATTGGAAAACCCTTGAATAGGATTCTGCACTATTCAAGTGGCTGTAGAGCAGATTCCTTGGTGAACCAGATTGTTTCCCGGGCTCCAAACAGGTCCTATAGTAACATCACACATAAGTGTGATCGTTCCATGTAACTGTTTGTATGCACACCAGTTCGTGCACTTAAATGTAACTGTTTGTGTTGTATCATACTGTACTATGTAACTTGCACATAGCAAAATGTTTGTAACTACTCATGTTTGTACTATGTAACCTTGAACATAGCAAAATGTTTGTAACTAATCATGTTTGTACTATGTAAGTTTTGCACATAGCAATGTATTATGTTACCTTGCACACAACAAAGTGTTTGTAACTGATTATGTCAGTACTATTAAGAAATTGCAGCACATAAAATGTAAATTCTTGAAATGTAGCACATCAATTATAATGTAGCACATCAATTGTAAATGTTTGAATTCTACAATGTTTGTGTTTAGCACAAATGTTTGTAATACTACCAAATGTATAAGGTGTTGGAATGTGAGGTATCACATATGAGGACTTTGTTTGCGATATTGTTACACTCAAATGTTTGCACAACATAACCAGTAATACATCAAAATATGTTCGTCAAAGTAATTTTGCTTGTAACCTCCCCCAATTGGAGTTACCCCAGTGTATGATAATAATGTTTGTCCATTATGTTTGCTCATGTCGTTTGTACCAGATGTTTGCTCTAAAACGTTTGTCAAAAACGTTGTTCGGAATGTTTGCTCAAAAGCGTTTGTTCAAATGTTTTGTCAAAAGCGTTGTTCAAAACATTTTCTCAAAAGCGTTTGTTCAAGATGTGTGTCAAATGTGTTTGTTAAAAAAAGGTTTGCAAAAATGTTTGCATGTATTTCTTCCCTAGTTTATGTTTGTAAATAGTTAAAAAGAAAAAGGGGTCATAAACTCACATGAGATTGAGTTGAAAGCGTGCGAAATGTTCGTCCTTTATCTGTTACCTAAATCACGTAGGTAATATGAGTTCGTGCTCGTGTTAGTCTACCTAGACTGTGTTTGTGTCCAAACAACTCTAATTTGTCGTGTTTGACTAAGTTTGACTATGTTTGGCCGTGTTGACTCAACGACTCGTTTGTGACTCGTTTAGTTCATTATCGTTTGTTTTGGTGTTTGCTAGGTTTTCTTTGTTAGCAAGTTGTGCACGTAAGCATGTCATAGCACATAGGATTTCCAGATACGGAAAGTATGTATAATGTATCTCTATCAATCATGTTGCTAATCATGGCAGTTGTCACGTATGTTCATCAAACAAGTTATTGTTCATAGTAAGTTTCTACATTTAGCAGGTTTCCATATTAAGAAAGTTGTATCAAAAATCATCTTTTATCAACCTACGTGGGTTCATATCCTAAGACTTTCATGTTAACACGTAGTATGACATTGTAGATCATCATGCACGCTCACAAACCATTTCTAGCTATCCAAAGTTACTATATTGAGTAAGTTCGTCATATCATCGTGTTTTCACCCAATTAATCACACAAGTACTTTCATATTATCTTAATGTAGCATATTCTATCACTTCTCATCATTCAACATGCATGTATATCCATATTTAACAAAATCCTTAATTAAAATTTCCTTATATGGAAAGTTAAGCACCAAACTCATTTTATCAACAATCAAACCATTCTAACATGTTAATAACCCTATCAATAGTCACAAATCATCATTTGAAACCATGAAGCATATTTAAATCAACATATAACAATCATCTTGAATGTCAAAGTTTCTATATCTAGTAACCAGTATAAATAGCCACAAAATACAATCAAAACTCATCTTAAACCAAATCCATGCATCAAATCAGTAACAAAGCATCAACAATCATCTAGAAATCATATCAAATTCGTATAGGTGTTGATTCTTGGAGTTGCATGTGTGTATTTTAGCTTGCATGTGTGTTTAGAGGTATGAATAAGCATTTAGACTACCTCATTATGCTCTTAGGTGTTGAAATGAAGCTAGATCCAAAGTTAGATGGCTTCCAATATGGATGGTGAGGTGGTTCTTCAACCTGTATGATGATAATGGTGTTTGTGAGCCCCTCCAAGTGTTTCTCTCCAAGCTTCAAGGCTCCAAACCTTCAATGTGGTTCAAGAACAACAACTATGTGGCTTCCTGAGGTTGAATGGGAGTTATAACAAGGTATTTGGCCGAGATTAGGTGGTGAGATCAAGCAATTTCAGGCAAAAGATGTAATGGGTGAACTGGGTTGGTATTTGTTGGATTTTTAGGTTCTGGGGGCCTTCGCGTATCGCCAAGAGAAATGGAATTGGGTTCTGTGACCGAGATCCGACACGTACCACCAAGATGGTATGATCCGTTGTCGCGTACTGCGACATCCTTCGGCTGAGATTCAACTTTCCCGCCCATGCATCGCGTACCGCGACCGTTCCCACCGAAGTGCTTCGCGTACAGTGAAGAGTTCGAGTGTTTGATTTCAACTTTTTTTTATTTGGTTTTTCTTGCATTTGATTCGTTATCGTTTTTGCTTGACGTTTTTAGGTGTTTCATCATATTCACATATAGGTTATTTTTGTACGTTTGAGTTCTTTCTTTGTTAGTTCACCAACTTTCGTGATTCAAAACTCGTGTGTGTGTGATTCCGGTAATTTCCTCGAATTACCATCTCGTATTGTTTGTGCTGGGACTCATGTGTCATGTCTCACACTGAATTGTTCTAAGTAAAGTGCCACGTGATGTCATAAACTTAAATAATATTAAATAAAAGAAATATTTGCTGACCTAGATGTTACGGGGTGTCACAAAATTGCAAGTGTTTTATGGAAAACTTTTCTAGTTGGATTGGAATGGAAAAGCCAAGACTTAGTTTCAAATAGGGACTGATGGATGGATGGGCTGACCGTAGGTCTTAGGGAGAGTGGTGGAGTGGTTTTTGACTTGACAATCATTCCTAGGATGTCAAGAGGATATGTCCTATGTACTTTACCAACTTGTGGTGGTCATGGTTCCTTAGGAAGGGGAAATCCGTCATACGTAGGGGAGGGAATGGGCTGGTCGATGTCACACCCCGGGCTCTCGGCGGCCCGGGCGCTGCGACCCGAATTGGTTTCATTGACAAATACAGTCTCGGTCAGAGTTTATTAGTCATTTTAATATGTTTCAGCGGAAGCGTCGTTTCATAAATTCATAATTTTATAAATAATTCACATGCATGGATGTGAAAAACCGTCTTTCATAATTTATAAATGATTCATACGCATAGGTATGAACAACCACATTTACATCGCCAGTAAATAACTTTTCAGGGTTTTATAAAATTTCATATGCATAGTTATGAACATAACATTTTATTTCATTTTAAACCGAGTTTTTACAAATATATATTTACATATCTCGGTTTACACGGGACTTGGAGGTATAACTCCAATCGCTCCTCGGTTTCGCCACAAAATTTTTATTTAAGGCGTCATAGGTCCTAAACCTCTAATCTTGCTTCTGATTTGTGATTCATTATTACCTGAAAAGTTTTTGAAAATAAAACGTCAACATAAAGTTGGTGAATACAAATAACAGACTCGATATGTAAGCATAACATGTTCGGTCCTTTAACCATAAGTAATATTGGCAATACTACACATTTAGCAGGTTATTTCACTGATCAATACAACTACTTCATACACCGGTTTATAACTGTCACTGGTTAGGAACTACAGCGCAGCGGGTCTTACGTTTTGTTCCCTCCAACCCACAGCTGGTCACTGGTTAGGTTGCCTGCGCAGCACGTCTTACGTTTAACCTTCCAACCCATCTGTACCAGCCACGTATGGGAATTTCACCCATATGCGGATACGATTTGCAAATCATACGTATACTAATAGCCTAAATGCTGGTCTGATAGTATCCCTTTATGCGTCAAAGTTTAAATATACTATGCTCATAAAAATCATTTATAAATTTAAAAACAAGTTAGATGTATTCACCTGAATTTTTGGTTGACAGAGTGACAGCTTAAACTTGTCGATATAAATTTGGGCAGCGTTTCTGCTTATATTATTCTTAAAATTATTCTTCAAAAAAAAGATTTACTTATTTATTTACTTATTTATTTATTTATTATTATTATTATTATTATTATTATTATTATTATTATTATTATTACTACAACGACTATTATTATTATGATTATTATGATTATTATTATTATTATTCTTTACTATGACAATAATAATAATTGTTGTTATTATTATATTATATTATTTTAAGAAAACTAAAATTTTTAATATATCCATAGGGTCGGATCTCAACCGTAACCCTATAAGTTAATATTTTAATAAAACTTAAAATTTATGAGTTTAACTAAGAATTAGGTAATATACCTAAACAAATCAACTCTTTAATCTTGACTTGGTATTTTGATCAGCATCTCCTAGCATCCAGATTTTCTAATTTATTTCTCAAACGTGTGAGTATGTGTGTTCATATTATGTATGTGTATGTACGTATGTGATTTCTGATTGTAATAAAATTCTTGACTATTTATACTACTCCATAACGTATTGCACAAGAATAGGACTTACACGTGTGATGCTTTTAGTTCGACTGAACGCAATTAAGCTTCTTATTGCCATAATAATGTTCCACGTATTGATCTTCTGACCAAATTTCAATTTCATTTGAAATGTAAGTTTTATATTATTTTATTATTATAATTAATTTAACTCATATATTGTTTTTCTCTTATAACTTTTAAAATATAATGTTTTATAAAATTCTAAAAATAATGTTAGGACCGGCTCATTTTTATCTACGTTTTGACCTAAGTTTCGTTAAAACAGATAAAGTTTACTTATAATATATTTTATTAATTTTGAGCGGTCTCCTATAACATTAACTGACCGAATAACAGTGTCAAAAATTTTTAATAATCATTTTACTCGTTACTTACTAGTATGTAAGTGTCAAATATGTGTATATAATAACTAGATATTTATAATTATAATATTGAACAATATATTTTATAAAAATAAATAGCATGTGTTACATCCTCCCCACCTTTGTTTCAATCTCGTCCTCGAGATTATTGAAATAGGTGTGGGTATTTCTTTCTCATCTCTGACTCCAGTTCCCATGTGTATTCAGGACCACGTCTGGAGTTCCATTTAACCTTAACTAATACCAACTTTTTACGCTTGAGTCTCTTTTCTCGACGGTCTTCGATTTGAATCGGTTGTTCGATGAATTTTAATTTTTCATTCACTTCAACATCTTGAAGTGGCATTAATAATGATTCATCGGCCAAACATTTTCGGAGATTAGAAACGTGAAACACATCGTGTACTCCGGCCATTTCTACCGGTAATTCGAGTTGATAAGCCACTGTTCCGATTCTTTTGAGAATTTTAAAAGGTCCGACATAACGTGGACTCAACTTTCCCTTTTTCCCGAATCGTACCACTCCTTTCCATGGAGAAACTTTGAGTAGCACTTTATCATCAACATTGAATTCTAATGGCTTTCTTCTTCGATTTGCATAGCTCTTTTTTCGATCTCTGGCCGTTTTTAATCTTTCTCTAATTTGAAAGACTTTGTCAGTTGTTTCTTGCACGATTTCTGGACCAGACAACTGATTTTCACCAATTTCAGACCAACAAACTGGTGTTCGGCACTTTCTTCTGTAAAGAGCTTCAAACGGTGCAGTCTGAATACTTGAGTGATAACTATTATTGTAGGAAAATTCCATTAGAGGTAAGTGGTCATCCCAGCTTTCTCCAAAGTCTATCACACAAGCTCGAAGCATGTCTTCCAATGTTTGGATTGTTCTTTCACTCTGCCCATCAGTTTGTGGATGATAAGCAGTGCTGAAATTCAAACGTGTTCCGAGAGCTCTTTGAAAACTTTGCTAGAATCGTGATGTAAAACGGCTATCTCTATCTGACACAATGGATAATGGCACACCGTGTAATGATACAATCTCATTTACGTACAACTGTGCTAGCCTATCCATTGAGTAAGTTTCTTTCATTGCTAGGAAATGAGTAGACTTGGTCAGCCTATCAACGATAACCCAAATCATATCATTCCCACGACTGGTTCTGGGAAGTTCGGTTATAAAGTCCATAGTTATCATTTCCCATTTCCAAACAGCCAGTTCCAATTGTTGCAACATACCAGAAGGTTTCTGGTGTTCAGCTTTAACTTGAGAACAAGTTAAATATCTTGCAACGTATGAGGCAATATCTTTCTTCATGCCAATCCACCAATAGTTCTCCTTTAGATTCTTGTACATTTTATCGCTTACTGGGTGCATCATGTATTTAGATTTATGCGCTTCTTCCAATACTTTTTCTCTTAAGCCGCCAGTGACTGGCACCCAGATTCTTGTACTCATACGAAGAATTTCATCGTCTCCTTTGACTAGTTGTTCAGTCATGGCCTTCATTCCTTCTTGTTCCTTGTTTTCATATTTTTGGGCTTCTTTCTGTGTCTCTTTAATTTGATTAAACAAATCAACTTGTAGTTCGAGCCGTAAAGCACGTACTCTTCTCGGTTTCTCCACCTCCTTTCGACTTAAGGCATCTGCAACCACATTTGCCTTTCCTTCATGATAGATAATTTCACAGTCATAGTCATTCAACGTTTCCATCCATCTTCGTTGTCGCATATTCAGTTCCTTCTGACCAAAGATATACTTTAAACTCTTGTGATCAGTATAAACTGTGAAATGAACTCCATACAGATAGTGTCTCCATAACTTTAATGCAAAGATTATGGCGCCTAACTCCAGATCATGAGTCACATAGTTCTTCTCACGAGTCTTCAATTGACGTGATGCATAAACAATAACTTTGCTTCGTTGCATCAATACGCATCCTAATCATGTATGATAAGCATCACAATAGACAACAAAATCTGCAACACCTTCAGGTAATGCTAGGATTGGAGCGCGAGTCAACTTATCTTTAAGAATTTGGAAAGCTTCACTTTGTTTGGGACCCCATTCAAACTTTTCAGCTTTTCGAGTCAATGAGGTGAGAGGAACGGCTATTCGGGAGAAATTCTGAATAAATTGGCGATAATAACCCGCCAAACCTAAGAAGCTACGCACCTCTGTTGGTGACTTTGGGTTTTCCCATTTCGTAATAGCCTCTATCTTAGATGGATCCACTTGAATACCTTGAGCATTAATAGCATGCCCCAGAAATTGTACTTCAGGGAGCCAGAACTCACATTTAGAGAATTTAGCATACAATTTCTCTAGTTCAAGTAGGATTCTAAGATGTTTAGCATGATCCTCAAAAGTTTTTGAATAAATAAGAATATCATCAATGAACACAATGATAAATTTGTCCAGATAAGGTTTACATATCCGGTTCATCATATCCATAAAGGCAGCTGGAGCATTAGTAAGTCCAAATGGCATAACAGTGAACTCATAATGCCCATACCTTGTACGGAAAGCAGTTTTAGGAATATCTTCTTCCTGTACTTTCAGTTGATGATATTCTGATCGAAGATCAATTTTAGAAAAATGACAAGCTCCTTGAAGTTGATCGAATAAATCATCAATTCGTGGAAGTGGATACTTGTTCTTAATTGTCACCTTATTTAGCTCCCTATAATCAATGCACATCCGCATTGACCCATCTTTCTTCTTGACGAATAAGATTGGAGCTCCCCAAGGTGAAGAGCTAGGTCGAATAAAACCTTTTTCCAGTAACTCGTCTAATTGTTTCTTGAGCTCTTTCATTTTCGTCGGTGCCAATCTATAAGGATATTTAGCAATTAGAGCAGTACCTGGTACCATATTGATATTGAATTATACTTCACGTTCTGGTGGTAAGCCAGGCAATTCATCTGGAAACACGTCGTGAAAATCAGCTACAACAGGTACATCTTTCAGTTTCTTCTTTTCTTGATCTTCAGTGGTAACTGAGACTAGGTAAGCAAAACAACCTTTATTTAGATACTTAGTAGCTTTGATCATAGAAATAATTCCAACATGGTTTGTTGGCTTATCGCCTTTGATGATCAATTTTTCTCCCGTTGGAACACGAACTTCAATGGATTTGGTGTCGCATAAGATACAAGCTTGGTTTATAGCTAACCAATCCATTCCGATTACCACATCAAAACCAGCCAACTTCATTGGTAAGAATTTTACAGGTATGTTGTGCTTAAAGAGTGTGATCTTACCATTTACTAACGCTTCATTTATTTTGACTACATCACCATTAGCAGTTTCTACCAGATAAGGTTTATCTACTTTCACTAATGGTTCATTTAGAAGCTTACAGAAATCATAATCAATAAAGCTTTGAGTTGCTCCCGAATCAAACAAAACCTTAGCGTAAACATTATTGATATGAAACGTACCGGTAATGACATCCGGCATGTCCGCAGCTTCTTTTGCATTAAGGACAAAAGCTCTAGTTGTCTTCTTTGCATTTGGTTCAGCTTTTGTTCCTGAACCACCAGCCCCGGTAACTCCACTTGCCTTGATCAACTTAGGACATTTAGTTCGATAGTGTCCCTGTTCATTGCAGTTGAAGCACGTCACCATTTTCTTTCTTCAGCATTCATCCACTGTATGACCTGTTAATTTGCAATGACTGCAAAATTTTGGTCGAAGACATTTTCCCAAATGATTTTTCCCACACATTTTGCATCGTGGGATAACACCGCTACCTCCTTCCTTCCTTTCAAACTTTCCTACAGGTTTCTTTGAACTTTGATTGACCTTTTGGATCGTTTCTAGACTTTTCTTTTCTTCCTGGGTTCTCACCATCCCATCAGTAAGCAACCCTGCAAGCTCAAAAGCTGAATCAATGGTCTGAGGCATCGCCGTCTTGACCATATCCCTAATTTCACTTACAAGTCCCCAAATATAGCGACTAATCAGATTTGATTCTGGTGTCACAAGATGTGGCACCAATCGAGCATACTCAAAGTACTTAGAAGTGTACTCACGATGCCCAGCACCGACCATGCGGTGAGTCAGGAATTTTCGCTCGATTTGTTCCTTCTCATTCATTGGGCAAAACTTTCGAGTTACGAGATCCCAAAAACTTTCCCAAGTCATAGCATACGCATTGGTTCTGCCTTTGGTTTGAATAATGGAGTTCCACCACTCCAATGCTCCATCTTTAAAGGAATTCGAAGCATACAGAACCATGTCTTCTTCGGCACATTTGCTGATAGCAATTACCGCTTCAATCTTTTCGAGTCATCTTAACGCTACCACAGCTCCTTCTGTTCCTGCGAACTCAGGAGGTTTAGAAGATTGGAATGTTTTGTATGAACATCCTTCAGTTCTAAATCGTTTTACACTAGAAGTTTTGGTATTCTCATTGTTCGAACCCGACACCTCTTTTGCTTTTGTCACTGTATTTTCTGGATTTGAATTTTCATTGTCTTTCGTAGCCGCAGTAATCGTAGGTATTGCGTCTTTAATTTCTTTTGCTATTATTTCCTGAAGTTCAGCTTTTCGAATCACAGGTTCATTAGCATCCGTGTGCGTTCTCTTTCGCCCACGAGTGTTTGTAGATGGTCCGCCAGAATTATGGTTTCGAGACATTGTCTACAAAATATGACATTTGACAAGGTCTTAAAACAATTCATCATAATTAAGCTTATAAGCTATCATAATTATTCATCATGATGATCATTCTTAGTATTTCAAGTATTCTACTCTACCTATTCCTTTGATAGGCACTTATCTCAGTTTGGTTAAAGCTTAGATACAATCATTAGTACCTATTTCGCTAAAACCAGGAGCTCTGATACCAACCTGTCACACCCCGCGCTCTCAGCGGCCCGGGCGCTGCGACCCGAATTCGTTTCATTGACAAATACAGTCTCGGTCAGAGTTTATTATTCATTTTAATATGTTTCAGCGGAAGGGTCATTTCATAAATTCATAATTTTATAAATAATTCACATGCATGAATGTGAAAAACCGTCTTTCATAATTTATAAATGATTCATACGCATAGGTATGAACAACCACATTTACATCGTCAGTAAATAACTTTTCAGGGTTTTATAAAATTTCATATGAATAGTTATGAACATAACATTTTATTTCATTTTAAACCGAGTTCTTACAAACATATATTTACATATCTCGGTTTACACGGGACTTGGAGGTATAACTCCAATCGCTCCTCGGTTTCGCCACAAGATTTTTATTTAAGGCGTCATAGGCCCTAAACCTCTAATCTTGCTTGTGATTTGTCATTCATTATTACCTGAAAAGTTTTTGAAATTAAAATGTCAACATAAAGTTGGTGAATACAAATAACTGACTCGATATGTAAGCATAACATGTTCGGTCCTTTAACCATAAGTAATATTGGCAATACTACACATTTAGCAGGTTATTTCACTGATCGATACAACTACTGCATACACTGGTTTATAACTGTCACTGGTTAGGAACTACAGCGCAGAGCGTCTTACGTTTTGTTCCCTCCAACCCACAGCTGGTCACTGGTTAGGTTGCCTGCGCAGCACGTCTTACGTACATACTATGCTCATAAAAATCATTTATAAATTTAAAAACAAGTTAGATGTATTCACCTGAATTTTTGGTTGACTGAGTGACAGCGTAAACTTCTCGATATAAATTTGGGCAACGTTTCTGCTTATATTATTCTTAAAATTATTCTGCAAAAAAAAAGATTTACTTATTTATTTACATATTTATTTATTTACTTATTTATTTATTTATTTATTATTATTATTATTATTATTATTATTATTACTACTACTACGACTATTATTATTATTATGATTATGATTATGATTATTATTATTATTATTATTATTATTATTATTATTATTCTTTACTATGACAATAATAATAATTGTTGTTATTATTATATTATATTATTTTAAGTAAACTAAAATTTTTAATATATCCATAGGGTTGGATCTCAACCGTAACCCTATAAGTTAATATTTTAATGAAACTTAAAATTTATGAGTTTAACTAAGAATTAGGTAATATACCTAAACGAATCAACTCTTTAATCTTGACTTAGTATTTTGATCAGCACCTCCTAACATCCAGAGTTTCTAATTTATTTCTCAAACGTGTGAGTATATGTGTGCATATTATGTATGTGTATGTACGTATGTGATTTCTGATTGTAATAAAATTCTTGACTATTTATACTACTCCATAACATATTGCACAAGAATAGGACTTACACGTGTGATGCTTTTAGTTCGACTGAACGCAATTAAGCTTCTTATTGCCATAATAATGTTCCACGTATTGATCTTCTGACCAAATTTCAATTTCATTTGAAATGTAAGTTTTATATTATTTTATTATTATAATTAATTTAACTTATATATTGTTTTTCTCTTATAACTTTTAAAATATAATGTTTTATAAAAATCTAAAAATACTGCTAGGACCGGCTCATTTTTATCTACGTTTTGACATAAGTTTCGTTAAAAACGGATAAAGTTTAATTATAATATATTTTATTAATTTTAAGCGGTCTCCTATAACATTAACTGACCGAATAAGTGTGTCAAAAATTTTTAATAATCATTTTACTCGTTACTTACTAGTATGTAAGTGTCAAATATGTGTATATAATAACTAGATATTTATAATTATAATATTGAATAATATATTTTATAAAAATAAATAGCATGTGTTACAGTCGATGAGTACCATGGGGAAGGGAAAAAGAAAAGGGTTATCATGATTACTTGGGAGGGGAATGATGGTTGGTAATTTTAGATGATGGTGTTTAAGTTATCAACTTCCAAGATATGTTTTGTACAAGGAAACCGGTTGGAATGTAACTAGGGAGAGGTAATCTCGTTGAGTTTTGTCCATGTTTTGTGGTTTGAGTGCTTAGGCAGCAATGGGGTGTTTGCTTGTTCAAGAAACGAAACTATAGGGTAGGAATGTGGGCGCAACTATGCAGCCAGGGATTCCATTTGCTCGAGTAGCTGGGCAACCAAGATGAGTTGTTTGTTTTGGCTGGGCGACATAGTTCTTCCATCTTGATTGATGCCCAGCTTGTTGACAATTTTTTTCTAGCCAAGACCAAGAGTGGATGTTGGGTAGATCTATAGAGGAAAATTCCTTAATTGATTGGAGCAAAATGGGAGGGTAGCCTATATTTATTATTATTATTATTATTATTATTATTATTATTATTATTATTATTATTATTATTATTATTATTATTATTGACTGAATATAAACAAGTCTGTAGGTCCAAATCCAGATTAAGACTTGAGCTTTATCACTCCAGTCAACACCAAATGCCTTCAACGAGTACGGAATCCAAGTTAGAAGCAACAGAAGAAGTAGAAAAATGATTGCTTTTTTTAAAATAGTGAACTTTACAAGACAAAGCCTCAATACGTCTAGAGAACATTGCCTCGGGAATCCAACCCTAGTGCAGTACAAAATGCGTCTATTTATACTACAACTAGGAGTACTCGAACCTATGTACACGAAATGGCTGAGTACACGAAAATACTAAGTACATGAAATAAACAAAACTGGGTCTTCATTTGATCACGGATTGATTTTGTCAGTCTTTGTCTCTGAATTGGGCTCTTCAAAGTCTATTATAGCTACATAAATTTATAGTACTGTAGAGATTAGAACCTAATAAATTGAGGGATGTCACATCATGGTTAATCGAACTCACGAGCATCCATGAGTTCGAATCGGATAGGCTTCATATTAGAAAAGGGGTTGATTTTATTCCTAGTATATAATTAAGCGTTCGGATTTCTTACCAGCGAACCACCCCTGTCCAAGCGGTAACCCTCCACGCTTGGCTGTGGGTGGCCCGTGCTCGAAATATGGCCAAACCATTTTTTAGGCTTTAACCACATTTTTTTATTTATTTTATTTCACCATTCAAACTAACTCAAAAAAAATTCACAAAAATCAAAAATGACATATTAAGCATTCTCGAAAATTTTTAGAATTTTTAAGATTTTATTTTTATTATTTTGCGATTTAAATTGAATTTAAATAGTTTTAAGTACATTAAAAATACTAAAACATTTTCAAGACGTCTGAAAAATTTACAAATGTTTTTTTGATGTTTATAAATACTCTGGAAAATTTTAAATAATTATTGGGTTTTATTTTTATAAAAGCAATATTTAAATTTTTAGAATAAATTTTAAAATGTAAAGATTATTAATAAAAAATAATTTAAAAATACAAAAAAATATTTTTAATATTCTGAAATCATTTTATATTAGGGTTATTGGATTTAAATACTCTCAACTTTGACCTATTGGCCGGCAATACTCCCAACTGAGAAAATGTTTACTGGCACTCCCAACTTTCAAAACATTTTCCACTAGCACTCCAAAACAGGTGCCACGTCATCAAAAAAATCATGTTTTAGAGTGCCAGTGGAAAATGTTTTGAAAGTTAGGAGTGCCAGTAAACATTTTCTCAGTTGGGAGTATTGCCGGCCAATAGGTCAAAGTTGGGAGTATTTAAATCCAATAACCCTTTATATTAATATAATCAGTTTTATTAAACAAATTAATTATTTAAAAATAAAACTTCAAATACCAAGTGTCCAAGTTGAATGTTCATTTCATAGGGGGTGGCTTTAATTATGTTCTTGTTGAGATTGAGGCAAAAATTTATACCACTTTAGTGGTGAAAACATATAGTTTTTCAAAGTTAACAGTACATAAACACATAATAAATAGATGTAACATAGATGCTTCTTACAATTCACTCTAGCACGCAATGCATATTTGCAAAATAATACCGCATCAATCATTTGCTCATATTTCATTCTAAGATTATGATACGAGTAAGTTCCTTATGAACCATTTTTCATAATTTATTTCTTCCATGTGAGCTCTACGCAATGATTTGTCTTGCTAACCAGTCAAGCTTTTGGTGATGGTGATTTAGAAGGAGAAGACCTGCCGGTTATTGTTTTCTTCACCTTGGCGATCGAATGCTTGATCTTTGAACCAACCCCTGACAATATATTATGAGATTTTTTTTAACCTTGGCATCCCTATCTTTTGATGCTTCTACCAAAACAGGTACATCAGAGCATGAACCCATTTTCTCATCATCTTCTTCATCTGTTTTTGCTCCAATTTCTTCTTTATCCATTTGCTGATCTTCTGTCAGAGCTGAATCTTTCTCTCCAATTAATTTTTCAGCCACTTGTGCGTTTTCTTTTGCTGGTTCATGCAGCATGTTGGCCATCTTAAACTTAGCTGGCTCTACTGACTTAGACTTCTCTTTTTGGTCTCTGAGAACTATATTACTGCATTGTGTGTCGGTGCATGAAGTGCTATCGGCTTTCAAATCAAGAACCAATAACTTTGCAATTGTCTCCCCTTGCTCAAGTGACGAATCTAAATTCTCAGTCAACATCTTGCTCTCAGTGCTCTTGCTTAGATGTGATTCTTTTGGTGACTGATGCTCATCTACAGTGTAAGCTGAAACTTCATATTTTTGTATTTTTAGGTGACTCTGACTTACTTTTAAAAGGTCATCTGTGACATCTTTCCGAGAAATCTTCAAGATCTCTGTAGCTGCAGTAACTAGAGCCCCTGGTTCATTGAGTTCCAACGATTCCTGAATAAGATTATTGTATTAGTTGTGTTGCTGTAATAAGGACCATTCACTCATATTTCTTTGTGTTGTGTGATACAGTATACACTTGATGATGATGTTACCTGCTTGATTCCAGAATCCTCTTCTGCTGGTTTGCTTTGGTCACAAGTTGACTCGAGATGTTCGTTTGCCTCATCCACTTCAACATTCTTATTTGCTTCGTCGGCTGTTGTATCCATGACTGATGGAACCCCAAGGTTCACACCTCCAACTACAGGTTCCTTTGTTGAAGTTTTTACCTGTTTGAAAAGATAGAGAATAGCAGATATAGCTCCATGATTAATTAAACACAAAATGGAACTGAACATGCATCATAATGGGGAGGAAATGTGCATACATCTTCAATTGGAATCACATCCTCTGTGCTTTCATCTGCTTCTTTTTTCTGTTCTTTTTGATTTTCTTGATTGATAAATTCCATTGCTTCTTTTGTGTCGAAACTTGGTGATTCAATTTCTAAGCATTTTACATTGCTCATTATATCAGCAATTCTAATTTCGGTTTCATGATCAAGATCCTTCTCATGCTTTTGATCATCTATTACAATAACTTCCTCAATGCTTCTATCTACACTCTCTCTGTCATCTTTCTCTACTGATGGTAGAACTTCCGGATCTTCAGTATCCTTATCATTCTGTGATAACCAAGTGTCATCTTCAGATTGTTCTTGGGAATCGTAGTGGGCGAGTTCTCCGTGCTTCGTGATATTAGCATCTGTTACAGAAGCGTCTCTACTATTGGTATTTCAGTTGTAGTTCCAGAAACTTTAGTGGGCTTATCCTCAAGTTTAAGCATATTACCGAGGCCCCTGCTCTCATCTGATCTAGCTACTACAT
The DNA here is from genome assembly GCA_009363875.1 of Mikania micrantha. Taxonomy (NCBI): domain Eukaryota; kingdom Viridiplantae; phylum Streptophyta; class Magnoliopsida; order Asterales; family Asteraceae; genus Mikania; species Mikania micrantha. Next base: position 119,942,522 of record CM018691.1, on the reverse strand, counting down.
CTTGTTCTATAGAACTCATTATTGAATCATAAGTAGTTTTTGCTGAGTCATCTTCCAGCGACTTGTCTAGTCTTACTGTCTCCTTGTCTGCATTGGCTTTTATTATATTTTCTTCCGTCACCGGATTCTCCTTCGTTTCAAATTCTGAGGCAATAGTTTCACTATCTTCATTTGATATAGTGAATGTTTCATCCTTCACAATGAGGCTGTCAGTGATAAATTTTGCATCTTCAACTGAATTTATTGTCTCATGAAGTTCAACGGGCCTTGAGCTTGACCTTTTAATCTGTTTAATGAGAACTTTTGTAAGCAAACTCAAACTTTGTTGAAAAATATAATCTTTTAACAAACCTGGCAAAATTCATTTGTGTCTGATGTCAATTTAGTAGGTTTAGCTTCCTCATTAGTGATATCCTTGATGCTTTTACTTTCCTTGGGCTTTGCATCCTTCAGTAGAACATGTAAACAGGGGATGAATAAATATGCCTGCTTATTTTAATTAAGCTAATACAAAACATCACTTGTACTAATGATTTGTTTGTCTCTGACCTCATTGATGGCCACTGCCTCCTTAGAATCTTCTAGATCTAGAATTGTTTTGTCCTTTGATGCTTCATCTTTTACATCTCCAATAAATTTGATAGTCTGCTCATGTATTTCCAGCTTTGATGTTTCTATGATGATAGATGCTTTTGACGAACAACTGAGGTTTTCTGCATCCTGTTTTATTTGTATTTGGCTTTCTGCTTTCTCTTCTGTCACTTGAGTTGGTATCGGCTTCGAATATCCTATCTTCTAAATTAATTTTCATCTCAAAATTAAATATACTAGAAATGGAGACAATTTGCATTATAGTTTTCTTCTTACTGACCTCATTTGTCTGATTTGGTCTTGATTTATCTTTGAGTTCATAGGAGACCTGTCCTATTTCATTTTCTTTTTCCATCACCAGAGCAGCCTGTTCAATCCATATAACATTGGCACAACGTTTTTATTTTATCATCTTTTAAACAACAAATCCAATCACCTAGTGTTATCGTTGATGTACCTCTCCTGTCAAAATGGTATTCTTTGTTGTCTCATTTTGATTTTCATTGTTTTTAATCTCATTTTCAGATGCAAGTGTAGCATCCTCTTCATTATTCTCTTTTCCATCTTCTAAATATTTTCCGCTCGTATGCTCCAACTTGGATTCCAAAGTCTGATCACTTATGCTTTCAGATGTCATCTCTAATTGTTCTGCTTGAGAGTTTGCTTTAATAGTAGCTTCATCTTCTATTGCCAGTTTAGATGTGGGCTTGACTTCCTCATGTACTTCAAGATTCTGTTTTGCAAAAGAGAAAACAGAGAAATGGGTTGGCACTAAATTAGATAAATAATCTTGTTGATAGATGGAGTAACCATTCTTACAAGCAAAGATGTTCTTTTAAATTTACTCATAACAATGCTATTGTATACATGTATTATTTATCCTCACTTAATAGTAAAAAATGATGACAATGGATGTAATACTCATGCAATTGTATAAAGTTTGTTATAAGAAGAAATTGTTAAAAAAGAAGAATGTGTAGATATTTTAGTGTAATTGAATTAATTTTTATAATTCAATGGGGGTTCCAACGCCCCCTTGGCAGGGTTCCAGGGAAGCGCCCTCAGATACCGGGGTCCAAGGGGGCTAGAGGCATAAAATCAATAGAAAAATTGATTTTATGAATTTTGACATAAAATTCGTTTTATAATTTAAGTGGCAAATTTAGGAATAATAGGCAGTTTCCAATCTCACGTATATCCAAGAAAAAATGATCTATCAAAGTTTACTGGTTCATTGACACACAGACGAATTCATACTTTTTCTTGATTTTGAATTGAATTTTATCCGATCAAATATACGAGTGAACAACAAATAATTTGATCTGAAAGAGTGATACACGAATTCAATTCATCCGGTTATTCAATCGTGTTCGTATTCTGGAATAATCTCTACAGAATGTTATTTTGATGATGTTGTAGGTGGGAAATAAAGGTTTCATATGCATGGAAGAGCAACAAAGAATCGTAAGTGAGGTTTTGATCTCTATACCTGTCACACCCCAGGCCGGCGGGAACGGATCGGGTTTTCCCGTCAGGCGGAAGGTTCCCGGAGCGCGATATCTTGAGTGATACTCAAATGATCAGATTGTTTACATAGCACATGATAAATAAATGAGAAATGCTAACATATCCATGATATAGAATTACAAGATTAAATTACAATGTATCGTTCAAAATTTAATCAAGTAAATCTATCAAAAGAATCAAGGTAGCTATATCTTGTATATGTACATGATATACAAAAGATGATTCATTGTTCTTGTCACCAAAAGCATGCAATATAAAATGAGCTAGGTCCTCTAAAAGTCCACTAGCTTAATCCTTGCACGTAGGTAGCTACACTTGTTCGTCACGTGAGAAAACATGCATTTAAACAAAGTCAACACTAGGTTGGTGAGTTCATAAGTATGTTAATTGAAAACCTTGATTCATTCACATGCACAATCACAATGTATATAATGTTACTTGTATGTCATTTGTTTCACTTGTTCACCCAATGGTTCTCAATAGTTATATTTACAAGTAAGATATCATCCTAGTAGTGATGCTTATATATAGGGCATATGTAAGGGAACTAAGCCCTAGCCAACATCCCACCACATCACTACTAGAACTCCACACTACTTGCAATACAACTATTGATTTCCATTCCCAAATCCACATGTTCATCTCATTCTTGTTCACCTGTGATATCATGTATAGAATAATATGATGATGTAATTGTAGTTATTGAACCGAAGTTTAGATAACCATTATATATGTTAAGGATATTAGATTTAACAAATCTGTTCCTTGTATTATTCTATAATTGTGGGGTTAACTGGTATGTCACTTTTAAATATTAAGAGTGTTAGTTAACCAATTGTCATTTGTTCTTGACTTATAGTGCATAGAGCCTAAAAGGAATCCATTGAAATCCTCACGTAATCAGATTTCAAAGCATCCGATTTACCTCTACCACTTTGTGTACCCATAGACCTCATCGAAACAGTTACTAGTAATATGACATGAGAATTTACATTACTCAGTCTACTAGACAACAAGAAACGATGGATTAATTACTTATCACTGCAGATTAATATCACCATGTGTCGCTTTCCAGAACCTGACTTGAAGTCGCCCTGTCACCGGTCATACGTTACCGGCCAATGAATCAATACGATCAACATACTAGCCCTACAAGCCAGAGGTTTGTCAAACCTATGGTACCACTATGCTATCGTCGGTTTAGTCACGTCAAACTAACTGGTTAGAGAATTATAGGGACTTACATGATCAACTTGTATAAATGGCACATGATTGAAGTGATACAATACAACAGGTCAATAGTAACTAATTGCAATTGTGTTCATCTGTGTTATTGTTCTCATTGTCATATGTTCTCCTTATTATTAACAAAGTTAAATAAGAACTTGTTTTATTACATTATGTTAATTATTTCAGTGAATGATGTTGTTATCATGAAGTTACATTATCATGATTATCATTCTTTGTTCCATGTTCTCTTGTAATATGTGTTGAGTTGTAAAGCTAAGTGTTAAAAGGACTTGTCCTATAACACTTACTTAACTCTTGTGTCGAATGTTATTACAAAGATACATAGTATCTTATTAACATTCCTATGTTTGCCTGTGTTTGTTCCAATGTTTGTTTATGTAAGAATAACTGAGTGTTATAAGATAAAATCTTATAACTATATTATTCTAGTGTGTTGATGAATTAATAAGATATATTATCTTGTTCATCTGATTATCCCTGTCATGTCATGATCATACAAGCATGCATACAATGATAAGCGATAATAAACAATTAAGTATTATCTAAAATCAATGTAATAGCAATATGTTAAGCAAAACTTTTAAGTAAATAAAAGTAAACATGTTTCTCAGCCCCGAGAATTTAAAATCAGTTAAGATTAAAGAAAAAGGGGCATATGAACTCACCTTGTTGTTGTAGGGTTGACTTAGCTTAAAAGAAGAATGCACGCGCTCTTTGATTGTTCTTGTGGTAGTTTTCACGTTCCTGTATTGATTTCACGATGCATGTACTTATAGGTATAAGTTGTAAAGTGTTGTGCGCGTGTATGTGTTATCCCTATCCTTGTTATCACCTCTTTGTCTCGATCCTCATTCGGTCCAATACCATTGAAGTAAGATTTATTATTGCTTAAATCAATTTGACTTGAGTTTAATGTATGCTTATACGTTATGATTAAAGGCTTGATTTCTCTTATCTCCCTTTTGTCTTTTACTTAGTTTTTGTAATACTTAAATGACTTGATTGTCATCAATTGTTTTAACCCACTAATTCATCACTTTTGTAATAAAGTCCCTTTATGAGTTGCGAGTTGATTGGACTGAATGGGCTTAGCCCAATTAATATATATGGATCGGGACAAGTGTTTGAGCTCACTAATTGTGCCAAATTATATTTAAGTGGTCCGGTTAAATCCAAAATGAAACCACGGTGGGCTGAATTGGGCCTCATGGTCCATTGATTCATATGGACCTATTGTGGGATGATATTGGGCCTAGAGTGATCCATGGGCCGAATAAGGTGATGCGGCCCAATTAAATTGCGTGGGCCGATTATGCCTGTCGTGAATTTTGAAACAATGGGCCGACATGGTGGGTTAACTGAATAAATAAGTGGGCCGAGATGGCCTTTTTGGTCACACGAAGTAATTCTGGGCCAAAAAGGATGGATCTGGGCTGAGGGTAAGTAATTGGGCCGTGACAATAAGTTGGGCCATGAACTTGATCTGGTTGTTTAGTGTGATCAACAATTCGAAGAGGAGGGTCCTCATGGCAACGAACCTTTCGACACAGGTGACTAGGGTTCGGCTCTATATGGTTCGCTGTGTATAGGTTCGGTCCCATATGGTTCGCTGAAGAATGTCCATAGGTTCGCCATGCAAGTCACAGGGTTCGCATCTTCAAAGGTTCGGTGGTGCTATGAAGGTTCGGTCATGGGTTTGAGCATAAGGTTCGTCAAGCTGTAGGGGGGTTCGGCTGGTGCCGAGGGTTCGCCATGATGAAGGAAGATTCGGCCTTGGTTCGTTTGCTGATGGTTCGGGGCTACACACACTAGCAAAGGTTCGTGATAGCTAAAGGGTTTGCTCGAGAAGGTCTAGTAGATGACAAAGGTTCGGCCACCTTTGTTCAGGTCGAGGGTTCGGCCAACCCTATTTCCACGAACCCTGTGTGTTTCGAAGCCACCATCCAGCACCAGCCCTTGGTCCAGCCCTGGCCATGGTGTTCTCGACCTCATCTCAGTGAGCCTAGTCTTCGTGCGGGTGGAGTATAGGTCTAGAACCGATTTCAAGTGGTAGGGCCGATCTAAGGTTACAAAACCCTATTTTCGTGAATTTTCACAGCATCATACCTCGAAATTCAGTGGGTAAACCTTCAGATTTGTTGTACTTTCATGTAGAGGACATCAAGAGCTTCGCGTGGGTTCAAGAATCATCGAATTTCGTTGAGAATTGAAGAAGATATGAAGCTTTGAAGATCATTAATGGAGGTTTTGGTTCTAGAGAGAGAAAGGGCTGGAAATGGGATTTTTAGAGAGAGAGAGTGCAGCAAAATTATGAGAAAACACTCTCATTAGTGGTTTATATACTCCGGGGTGTTCGGGTTCGTTTCAGTTGCTCGATTCGCGGTTTCGTTGCGTATCCGGAACTTTACGCGTATTTAATTGTAATAAATAAAAGAAGAGTTATTCTAGTTATTTGATGAGTTTCAAAATTGTAAAATGTTTTATTTTATTAAATTATTTTCGTTCGTGTCTTTTCGTTTTCGTTTCGTCGGATCGCGTCACCATCGCGCGTATTCGTTCGAATCGTCATTCGAACGAACACATCGATGGTTTGGCTTTCAGACTTTGGTTTTCTACTTCCCAGTCATCATTTCAGAACGTTAAACTCACAGATATGTTTGTGTGAATCGTCACCCACGCAAACACACTGTCAGTTCGTTATTTTGAAACAACACTGTAATTTATGTTTGAATTATGTTTCCTCACTGTCGGACTCAACTAAACATCCTATTATCACATTGTTTTCACATTGAATTGTCGGCCATCTGATTCCTGTCATCTATGGATATCAGATCGCAACCGATTTGTTATGGTTATTCCCTTGAACACTGTTGTTTCTCATGATCTGTTGTGTTGACTGTACTTAGGTTTTCACTTAAATACACACAACTAATATTTCAAATGTATGTTGTACTTACAGTATTTAAGTTTACACGAAAATACGTACAACTGTTTCTTGTATTTAGGATTCTGTTAATACAAGTATTGTTTATACACATGTAATTACACATAGTTACTGTTGAAAGTACACATACAGTACGGACTTGCCGGCCGGTCAGGTACTAGTTGTCACAGTCTCCCCTTGTTAAAGAAATTTCGTCCCGAAATTTAAGCATAAAGATCGGGCTTTAATTCTCGAACAGGTGGGGATACTTTGTTTTCATGTTGTCCTCGCGCTCCCAGGTAAATTCTGGTCCACGCTTGGAGTTCCATCGAACCTTTACAATAGGGATACGGCTTCGCTTCAGTTTCTTAACTTCACGTTCCATAATCTCTACAGGTTCTTCAATAAAGTGTAGTTGCTCATCAACTTGTATCTCTTCCAATGATATGATCAATGATTCGTCTGCTAAGCACCTTTTGAGGTTTGATACATGAAACAAATCGTGTACTCCGCTGAGCTCATCAGGGAGTCTGAGTCTGTATGCCACAGGACCTATGCGCTGAGTGATCTTAAACGGTCCGACATACCTAGGTGCTAGCTTGCCTTTAGCCCCAAATCGGACTACGCCTTTCCATGGGGACACTTTCAACATGACTCGGTCACCCACATCGAATTCCAAAGGCTTGCGCCGTTTGTCGGCGTAACTCTTTTGGCGGCTACGTGTTGCTTGTAATCTCTGTTGTATCTGGGCTATCTTATCAGTAGTTTTCTGAATAAGTTCAGGCCCAGTAATTCTGTTGTCTCCCACTTCGGTCCAACAGATTGGAGACCGACATTTTCTACCATAAAGTGCTTCAAATGGAGCACATCCGATGCTGCTGTGGTAGCTATTGTTGTAGGAGAACTCAATGAGAGGTAAGTGTGTGTCCCAACTTCCACCGTAGTCTAAGATGCATGTTCTCAACATATCCTCTAGGTTTTGAATGGTGCGTTCGCTTTGTCCATCCGTTTGTGGATGATAAGCGGTGCTCAAGTTAACACTTGTCCCTAAGGATTGTTGCAATGATTGCCAGAACCGCGAAGTAAATCGACTGTCCCGGTCTGAAATAATAGACAATGGCACCCCGTGCCTTACTACTATTTCATCGATGTATAGTCTCGCTAGTTTCTCCATCTTGTATGTCTCTCTGATCGGCAAGAAGTGTGCGGACTTGGTCAATCTATCAATAATGACCCAAATCGAATCGTGTCCGCTGGAAGTGCGGGGTAGCTTGGTAATGAAATCCATAGCTATTTGTTCCCACTTCCATTGTGGAATCTCTGGTTGTTCTAGCAAACCCGAAGGTTTCTGGTGTTCTGCTTTGACTTTGGCACATGTGATGCATTTGCCAACATAAGTGGCAACATCTTTCTTCATACCCGTCCACCAATAAAACGATCTAAGATCTTGGTACATCTTATCGGCACCAGGATGAACTGAGTAACGTGACTCGTGTGCCTCGTCAAGTATGAGTGTTCGAAGTTCATCTACTGCTGGAATCCAAACACGATCCAGATAATACATAACTCCATCTTGCTTTGTCTTGAAGTGTTTCTCGGCTCCACAATCGAGCTCACGTTTCAAGTTGTCTCTTGCCACTGACTCTTGTTGTGCTTGTAGAATGTGATCCCTCAGACTTGTTTGCACAGTCATTCCCATTGCGCGAACGCGTAAGGGTTTGACTCTTTCCTTCCGGCTCAAAGCATCTGCAACAACATTTGCTTTGCCCGGATGGTATTTGATCACACAATCGTAATCATTCAGGAGCTCAACCCAACGTCTCTGTCTCATGTTAAGCTCCTTCTGATCAAATATGTGCTGTAAACTCTTGTGATCTGTGAAGATAGTGCATTTGGTACCATAAAGGTAGTGTCTCCAAATCTTTAAAGCAAAGACAACAACTCCCAGTTCCAGATCGTGTGTCGTGTAATTCTTCTCATGTATCTTCAGCTGTCTTGAGGCATAAGCAATGACTTTATCTCGTTGCATTAAAACACATCCGAGTCCCTGATGGGAAGCATCACAATAAACCACAAAGTCGTCATTGCCTTCTGGGAGTGTTAAAATTGGAGCATTGCACAATCTTTGTTTCAGTGTCTGGAATGCATCCTCTTGTTTCTGCGTCCACACAAAAGGTTCAGACTTCTGTGTGAGCTTGGTGAGAGGCAAAGCTATCTTAGAGAAATTCGAAATAAATCTCCTGTAATAACCTGCCAATCCCAAGAATGATCGGATCTCTGTAGGTGTTGTAGGCACATCCCAGTTCTTGATTGCTTCAATCTTGGGAGGATCCACATGAATACCATCTCTGTTAATCACGTGACCCAAGAACTGAACTTCTCTTAACCAAAATTCACACTTGGAGAATTTGGCATAGAGTCGTTCCTCCTTTAGGAGTTCCAAGACTGTCTTGAGGTGCTGCTCATGTTCCTTCTCGTTCTTTGAATAAATCAGTATATCATCAATGAAGACGATAACAAACTAATCTAAATACGGCTTGCACACCCGGTTCATCAAATCCATGAACACAGCCGGTGCGTTCGTCAATCCGAATGGCATCACCATGAACTCGTAGTGACCATATCGGGTACGAAAGGCCGTCTTTGGTATGTCTTCCTCTTGAATCCGGAGCTGATGATAGCCTGATCTCAGGTCTATCTTTGAAAAGTACTGTGCTCCCTGTAACTGATCAAACAAATCATCAATCCTCGGTAACGGATACCGATTCTTGATGGTGAGTTTGTTGAGCTCTCGGTAATCAATGCACATTCTGAAAGTTCCATCCTTCTTTTTTCACAAAAAGAACCGGAGCTCCCCACGGGGAAAAGCTCGGTCGGATGAATCCTTTATCGAGTAGCTCTTGTAATTGATTTGACAACTCCTGCATTTCTGATGGTGCAAGTCTATAAGGAGACTTAGCTACAGGATTCGCTCCCGGAATCAAATCTATTCGGAACTGCACTGATCTCTCCGGTGGCAGTCCCGGTAAATCATCCGGAAACACGTCCACATAGTCTCTCACAACTGGTACATCTTGAATCTTGATTGCCTTCTTGGCTTTCTCGATCACGTGAGCTAGGAATGCAACGCATTGTTTTCGTAGATACTTGCGAGCCTTCATGCACGATATTATCTTGACACTGCGTTTCGCTTGGTCGCCACGAATCTCCAAGACCTCATTGTTCTCCACTGGAATGCGTAGTAGTTCATCGGAACAGATGAACTCGACTCGGTTAAGAGATAGCCAATCCATTCCGATAATGATGTCGAAACTACGCAGCTCTATCGGTATCAAGTCGATGGAAAATGTGTGATCGTCAAGTGTTAGTGGGCAATTCCTAAATATTGTGTCTACTGTGATTTGTTTGCCGTTTGCTATCTCAATAGTGTAAGGGGAGTCTAATAATTCCTTATCATAATTAAGATGCCATGCAAAGTCGGATGAGATAAAACTCTGATCCACACCAGTGTCAAATAATATGGATGCATAGAAGTCAGATAATAGAAATGTACCCGTGATCACGTTCGGGTCTTGTCGAGCTGCAGCTGCTCCGATCTGAAAGGCTCGTCCTCTTGGTGCTTGAGCCCTTTGTTGATTTCTCTTGGGAAAATCCCGAGAAAAGTGTCCAGGTTCGCCACAGTTGTAGCAAGACCTGTGATCAGTAGCAGCAGTAGTAGCTGCATTGTTGTTTCTGTTTGGAGCTCCCGTGCTCCTGCAGCGATTGGCCCAGTGACCAAACTTTCCACAATTTGTGCATTGCTTGCATTGAGTGTTTGGTTCATGATGATACTGCCAAGTGTTGCTCAAAGGTGCAGTGCCAGTGTAGGGCTTTCTGATTTGCAGTGGTGGTGGTTGGTTAAGCATTGGGGCTTGAGTGGTGGCAGCAAAGTTTCTAACCACCTTTTGTTTCTTAGCCGGACGTTTGTCCGACTTCTTTGAAGTTCCAGCCTTGGCTGTTTCAGCCTCCTTCTTGAAGTGCCCCGCAACAACCATCATATCTGTCAGAGATGCTGACAGTGTGACAGCCAGTTCCATAGTGGTAGGGTGGGCAGACATCACGTGCCCTTGAATGCAGGACGACAGTCCCTCGACATACCGTTCGATTCTTTTCTCCAAGGTTGGCACCACATCCGGTGCCAAGGTAGCTAGCTCATGAAATCAGGTGGTGTAGGCCAGATGCCCAGAGCCAACCATGACTAGGTTGAGCAGTTCAGTCTCAACCTTCTTCAGTTCATTTCTTGGGCAAAACTTTGCCCGCAGCATGGCTTTAAAATCATCCCAAGGCATAGCCTGGGCCTCATCCCGGCCTCTGATCGAAACTTGAGCGTTCCACCAAGTTAACGCTCGCTTGTGAAATGATCCCGCAGCATACTTGACTTTGTTCTGTTCAGGACAGCCATTGATGTCAAGCATGGTTTCCATCTTCTCAATCCATTGAATTAATCCAACAGCACCCTCACTGCCACTGAAACTGGGTGGCTTGCAACTTACAAAGTTCTTGTAGGCATAGTCCTGTTGCTGGCGGGTGTTACCGCTGCCTTCTCCAGATGAGTTAGTAACGTTGTTGCTGTTGTTGTTGTTGATACGGTTCATCATCTCGGGAATCACATCCCTCAGTTGGCTAGTCAGAAGAGTGGCCAATGCCACAGTAGCAGGGTCCAACTGATGAACCGGTGGAGGTGGGGGTGGAGGTGGTTGTGTAGGAGAGTCAGGCGGTGTCGGTGTAGAAGAATGAGGAGAAGAGTCCTATGGTGGTGGTGGCAGTAAAGCTGGTGGTGGTCTTCTCGGCGACATTCTGATCATAACCGAAAAGAAATCGGTTAGTGCAGTGATCAGAAGCAGAAGACATATGCAAATAGAACCCTATGTGACATGATCTCTATATGAGGGTCCCTAGGTTATAGTCTAGGCCAAACCGTTTAAGTAATATGACCTATATTTCTCTATAACCATGGCTCTGATACCAATCTATCACACCCCAGGCCGGCGGGAACGGATCGGGTTTTCCCGTCGGGTGGAAGGTTCCCGGGGCGCGATATCTTGAGTGATAATCAAATGATCAGATTGTTTACATAGCACATGATAAATAAATGAGAAATGCTAACACATCCATGATATAAAATTACAAGATTAAATTACAATGTATCGTTCATAATTTAATCAAGTAAATCTATCAAAAGAATCAAGGTAGCTATATCTTGTATATGTACAAGATATACAAAAGATGATTCATTGTTCCTGTCACCAAAAGCATGCAATACAAAATGAGCTAGGTCCTCTAAAAGTCCACTAGCTTAATCCTTCCATGTAGGTAGCTACACCTGTTTGTCCCCTGAGAAAACATGCATTTAAACAAGGTCAACACCAGGTTGGTGAGTTCATAAGTATGTTAATTGAAAACCTTGATTCATTCACATGCACAATCACAATGTATATAATGTTACTTGTATGTCATTTGTTTCACTTGTCCACCCAATGGCTTCTCAATAGTAATATTTACAAGTAAGATATCATCCTAGTAGTGATGCTTATATATAGGGCATATGTAAGGGAACTAAGCCCTAGCCAACATCCCACCACATCACTACTAGAACTCCACACTACTTGCAATACAACTATTGATTTCCATTCCCAAATCCACATGTTCATCTCATTCTTGTTCACCTGTGATATCATGTATAAAATAATATGATGATGTAATTGTAGTTATCGAACCAAAGTTTAGATAACCATTATATATGTTAAGGATATTAGATTTATCAAATCTGTTCCTTGTATTATTCTATAATTGTGGGGTTAACTGGTGTGTCACTTTTAAATATTAAGAGTGTTAGTTAACCAATTGTAATTTGTTCTTGACTTATAGTGCATAGAGCCTAAAAGGAATCCATTGAAATCCTCACGTAATCAGATTTCAAAGCATCCGATTTACCTCTACCACTTTGTGTACCCATAGACCTCATCGAAACAGTTACTAGTAATATGACATGAGAATTTACATTACTCAGTCTACTAGACAACAAGAAACGATGGATTAATTACTTATCACTGTGGATTAATATCACCATGTGTCGCTTTCCAGAACCTGACTTGAAGTCGCCCTGTCACCGGTCATACGTTACCGGCCAATGAATCAATACGATCAACATACTAGCCCTACAAGCTAGAGGTTTGTCAAACCTATGGTACCACTATGCTATCGTCGGTTTAGTCACGTCAAACTAACTGGTTAGCGAATTATAGGGACTTACATGATCAACTTGTATAAATGGCACATGATTGAAGTGATATAATACAACAGGTCAATAGTAACTAATTGCAATTGTGTTCATCTGTGTTATTGTTCTCATTGTCATATGTTTTCCTTGTTATTAACAAAGTTTAATAAGAACTTGTCTTATTACATTATGTTAATTATTTGAGTGAATGATGTTGTTATCATGAAGTTACATTATCATGATTATCATTCTTTGTTCCATGTTCTCTTGTAATATGTGTTGAGTTGTAAAGCTAAGTGTTAAAAGGACTTGTCCTATTACACTTACTTAACTCTTGTGTCGAATGTTATTACAAAGATACATAGTATCTTATTAACATTCCTATGTTTGCATGTGTTTGTTCCAATGTTTGTTTATGTAAGAATAACTGAGTGTTATAAGATAAAATCTTATAACTATATTATTCTAATGTGTTGATGAATTAATAAGATATATTATCTTGTTCATCTGATTATCCCTGTCATGTCATGATCATACAAACATGCATACAATGATAAGCGATAATAAACAATTAAGTATTATCTAAACTCAATGTAATAGCAATATGTTAAGCAAAACTTTTAAGTAAATAAAAGTAAACATGTTTCTCAGCCCCGAGAATTTAAAATCAGTTAAGATTAAAGAAAAAGGGGCATATGAACTCACCTTGTTGTTGTAGGGTTGACTTAGCTTAAAAGAAGAATGCACGCCCTTTTTGATTGTTCTTGTGGTAGTTTTCACGCTCCTGTGTTAATTTCACGATGCATGTACTTATAGGTATAAGTTGTAAAGTGTTGTGCGCGTGTATGTGTTATCCCTATCCTTGTTATCACCTCTTTGTCTCGATCCTGATTCGGTCCAATACCATTGAAGTAAGATTTATTATTGCTTAAATCAATTCGACTTGAGTTTAATGTATGCTTATACGTTATGATTAAAGGCTTGATTTCTCTTATCTCCCTTTTGTCTTTTACTTAGTTTTTGTAATACTTAAATGACTTGATTGTCATCAATTGTTTTAACCCACTAATTCATCACTTTTGTAATAAAGTCCCTTTATGAGTTGCGAGTTGATTGGACCGAATGGGCTTAGCCCAATTAATATATATGGATCGGGACAAGTGTTTGAGCTCACTAATTGTGCCAAATTATATTTAAGTGGTCCGGTTAAATCCAAAATGAAACCACGGTGGGCTGAATTGGGCCTCATGGTCCATTGATTCATATGGACCTATTGTGGGATGATATTGGGCCTAGAGTGATCCATGGGCCGAATAAGGTGATGCGGCCCAATTAAATTGCGTGGGCCGATTATGGCTGTCGTGAATTTTGAAACAATGGGCCGACAGGGTGGGTCAACTGAATAAATAAGTGGGCCGAGATGGACTTTTGGGTCACACGAAGTAATTCTGGGCCAAAAAGGATGGATCTGGGCTGAGGGTAAGTAATTGGGCCGTGACAATAAGTTGGGCCATGAACTTGATCTGGTTGTTTAGTCTGATCAACAATTCGAAGAGGAGGGTCCTCATGGCAACGAACCTTTCGACTCAAGTGACTAGGGTTCGGCTCTATATGGTTCACTGTGTATAGGTTCGGTCCCATATGGTTCGCTGAAGAATGCCCATAGGTTCACCACGCAAGTCACAGGGTTCCCATCTTCAAAGGTTCGGTGGTGCTATGAAGGTTCGGTCATGGGTTTGAGCATAAGGTTCGTCAAGCTGTAGGGGGGTTCGGCTGGTGCCAAGGGTTCGCCATGATGAAGGAAGATTCGGCCTTGGTTCGTTTGCTGATGGTTCAGGGCTACACACACCAGCAAAGGTTCGTGATAGCTACAGGGTTCGCTCGAGAAGGTCTAGTAGATGACAAAGGTTCGGCCACCTTTGTTCAGGTCGAGGGTTCAGCCAACCCTATTTCCACGAACCCTGTGTGTTTCGAAGCCACCATCCAGCACCAGCCCTTGGTCCAGCCCTGGCCATGGTGTTCTCGACCTCATCTCAGTGAGCCTAGTCTTCGTGCGGGTGGAGTATAGGTCTAGAACCGATTTCAAGTGGTAGGGTCGATCTAAGGTTACAAAACCATATTTTCGTGAATTTTCACAGCATCATACCTCAAAATCCAGTGGGTAAACCTTCAGATTTGTTGTACTTTCATGTAGAGGACATCAAGAGCTTCGCGTGGGTTCAAGAATCATCGAATTTCGTTGAGAATTGAAGAAGATATGAAGCTTTGAAGATCATTAATAGAGGTTTTGGTTCTAGAGAGAGAAAGGACCAGAAATGGGATTTTTAGAGAGAGAGAGTGGAGCAAAATTAGGAGAAAACACTCTCATTAGTGGTTTATATACTCCGGGGTGTTCGGGTTCGTTTCGGTTGCTCGATTCGCGGTTTCGTTGCGTATCCGGAACTTTACGCGTATTTAATTGTAATAAATAAAAGAAGAGTTATTCTAGTTATTTGATGAGTTTCAAAATTGTAAAATGTTATTTATTTAATTTTATTAAATTATTTTCGTTCGTGTTGTGTTTTCGTTTCCGTTTCGTCGGATCGCGTCACCATTGCGCGTATTCGTTCGAATCGTCATTCGAACGAACACGTTGATGGTTTGGCTTTCAGACTTTGGTTTTCTACTTCCCAGTCATCTTTTCAGAATGTTAAACTCACAGATATGTTTGTGTGAATCGTCACCCACGCAAACACACTGTCAGTTCGTTATTTTGAAACAACACTGTAATTTATGTTTGAATTATGTTTCCTCACTGTCGGACTCAACTAAACATCCTGTTATCACATTGTTTTCACATTTAATTGTCGGCCATCTGATTCCTGTCATCTATGGATATCAGATCGCAACCGATTTGTTATTGTTATTCCCTTGAACACTGTTGTTTCTCATGATCTGTTGTGTTGACTGTACTTAGGTTTTCACTTAAATACACACAACTAATATTTCAAATGTATGTTGTACTTACAGTATTTAAGTTTACACGAAAATACGTACAACTGTTTCTTGTATTTAGGATTTTGTTAATACAAGTACTCTTTATACACATGTAATTACACATAGTTACTATTGAAAGTACACATACCGTACGGACTTGCCGGCCGGTCAGGTACTAGTTGTCACAATACCTACCTAAAATTATGGAGCGTATACAGTCACGGAGCTTGACAAGTTCGAAAAGGGAAGCGAAAACTTACGTGATCAAATTTTATTTTTTTGCAATTGACCATTATGTCTTGGTTAGTTGGGTTAAATGTTCGGATCAGTGATTCGGGTCAAGTCGGATCAACAATAGAATAAAAATGTCGATTGATTGTCATTACGGTGAAATAACTAAAAGAGTGAATACCTAGAAGAAGAATTGCAATTTCGTTGAGGATTTTTTATGTTTATCTTAATTTCTATCATTACCTTCTTCATCAACAACCTACCTTTTGAAAAATGAATCAAAATAACCTAAATGTCTAAATAACCTAAACCTAAATGTTGGTTCAAACTAAAAACCTAAATATCTAAATAACTAAAATCATTTCCCGTGATATATTGATTCAAAGTAAAAATCTAAATGTCTAAACAACCAAAATAACCAAAATCACTAAATGAATATATAATTTTGCACTTTTATCGCTAAATGAATACGATTGTGAGGTCGTCGTCGGTTGCTGGTCGGCAGTTGGTTGGTCGGATCAGTGGTCGAATGGCGGAAGGGGAAGAAGCGGGGTCGTGGGGAGCTGACTGCCAAGGAGGGCTGGAGCGTGGGTGGACGGGAATTTAGGGCTAGAATCGGATTTGAGGAAAAAAAGAAAAAAAAGTAATTGATGAGAAATGTGGGTACAAAATGAGATAGGGAAATGAGGGATAAAAAATTTGAGGATTTGGTATTAAATATGAGTATGGATATTTTTTAAAATGTAATTGGTTTATAAATTTTTTTAATGTGGGGCTAAACGAATATTTAAAAAAAATTATCTTATGGTCCAAAAATTAACACTACTGGTGAAAAAAGAGGGGGGCGGTCACCCCTCCAGCCCCTTCAATGCTTCGTCCATGAGTGTATACGCATACTTATGTTCTAATGGAAAAAGCTAAATCTCTCATTTGTGACTAATCTCAGTCTATATTAAAATGGATTCTATATAAAGGGGAAGTAAATTGTCATTTGACCTCTTTAGTTAAAGCCTACTCTTTGCTTCATTACTTTTAATGGGTTCGTTTGTGTCATTTTCCTGTTGCACACTTGAAATATCATTACTTTTGATGCCCTGTTCTTCCATATTGTTTTCATCTGTGTACTCAACTGTTGCTGAAACAATGCACTCTTTCTTCACTTTTGAGTCTTTTGAACAAAAAACTGCTTGAGGGATTTTTACATCACAATCAGACTCAAAAGTCTGCGTGGCTAACGTCTCATTTTCTGAATGATAAGCCGTAGATTCGATGTTTATTGAGTCAACTTGAGATGAAATTATTTCTTTCATTTGTTCTTGATCAATTTTATCATTTGACACACAACTGATCTATTCTTTGCACATAAAATCTTCTTGTCCTATCTGGCCATCTACCTTCACTTCTGTCACCTGAGGCTTTTCAACAAGTATTGAATCTGTGTTTGATATCTGCTTAAAAAGTTTTAATGTTAATATCTATAGACATTAAAATAAAAAAAAATACTATTCTAACTTTTTTGTTAATCTAAACTGACCACATGTACTATTTCCTTCTGATTTTGTGCTGATTTCTCTTGGAGTTCTGGGGAATAACTATCTTCCTCATCAATCTGTTCTTTGATATACTTTATTTTGTTTTCTTTTTCTATACCCAAAGATACCTGTTCAATCTATATAAATTTCATGTAAGAAGGCATCCGGGGATGACTCGATATGTAAAAAGTCAATTGATATTTTTTCTACTAACCTCTTCAGTCAAGATGACGTCTTTGACCGTCTCACGACCGTCTTCTGTGCTATTAAGTTGACTATCTTGTGTTACATTTTCGTTCCCATCTCTATTTGTATACAGTGTGTTGATTTCACCAATTTGTTCCAACTGTGCAACATTTTCTTTAGTAATGCTGTATGAGTTCTCTGGTTGTTGCGTGGATCCATGTATTTCAAGATTCTATTTTGCATAATGAAATGGAAATAGTAAAGCTAAAGAATAAAAGTGAAGCTAAAATGTAGGTAGGCAAAAACATATACATTGAGGAAGATGCACTTTATTTTGAAGCATATAAGAAATGGAAAAAGAAATGTTTTTAACTATAATGGCAATATTTTTTTATATGACCTCATCACTTGAAATGCCTTTTGTTACAATCATATTTTCTTCATTCGCATATGTTGTTGCTGAAATAAGGCATTCTTCTCTCATCTTTGAATCTTCTGATCTGGGCATTACTTCAGGGATATGCATTTCAGAGACAGATTCAAGATCTTCTATTAGCAACCTTTCATTTTCTACTTTTGCCTCGTCTAAATTTGAAGTATCTTCTGTTGAAATTCCTAGTGAAGTGGAGGGTGTGACATCTTGTTGTGCTTCCAATGTTGTTGTTTCATTTGAATCAGTAATTTTTTCCTTTAATTCCTCATCTTTTTCTTCAAGGGGTTCATGCTCTGGTTTTGGGGTTTCAATCTCCTTTGTTATTTCATCTGGAAAGCACTTTTCTTCTTTAGTATTGTTTTTGTTTATTTGATCTACACTGTCATGGGATAAACCTTCATCCTTTTTTGTGATCTTGTCTTCTGTCTTTTCACTTACGATTTCATTTAGACATGCCTGGACCTCCACAACATTTTGTTCCTTAGTTTGTTCAAGCTCCACACTTTCATGAGGTATAGATTTTCCCTCTTTCTTGTTCTCATCTTCTGAATTTTGTCTTTTGGTTTTGCTCAGACTGTAGGTCTCAACCTTTTGTTCATTAGGTTGTTCATGCTCCAATGACATCTAGTTAAAATGCTTATAAAGTATAATTAGATATATATTTTCTATAAGGCCCAGCAAATAAAACGGTGTATGAGGCTCATAAGATGGCATTATAGTTCAAGCATCAAACTAGTATGAACCATAAGATAAAAGCAACAACATAATACAATGCTTAACATGCCCTATTGAATCTTTTGATAAATCGTATTCTACCTTTATTTATGTACTACAGTTTAGTAATTCTTCTCCTTTACAAGAAGCCCCTCCCCAAAAGAAAAATACTGATAGAAAACATAGTGTGTCATCCGTCTCTAATGCATAGTTATACTATACTTTTAGAAAGTTTTGTTTATTTGAAGGTATTTGTATTGGGTCATATAGATAGTTTAATCCATCTCCTTTAGAGCTTTCAAAGGCATGCGAAATATAGATGTTTGAGATTTTCTGACTACTAAGTTTAGCAACTTATGAACATTTTAGTTTCTCCATACATTTGAGATCAGAGATTATTTCACATACCAACTATTTTTCGCTGTTTATGTAAAACCAAAACCTTTTATTAACAGTTAGAGATTACTTAGAATTAACATGAATTACCTCTTCAAAAACAATTGATTCTTCTTGTGTTTCTTCAATAAAGAGTTCTTTAGGCATTGCACTCACACCCTTCCCATCCTCAACATATGCCACAATGGTATCATGTTGACTAATCGTTGTTTCTTTGATGTCCTTGTTGGATCCACTCTGTGAGCTTGCAACATCATCACCTTCACCTTGGACTTCTAATGCTTTGATCTCGTCCTTATTTTCCTGTTTTTCTTCTTTGCTCAATGTTTCATTCTCATTCAGTGTGGTGCAAAAACCGTTAGTATGTTTTACTCCTTCTGATTCAGCCATTTCTGAGCTTGTTGCTTCACATACTGCCTCAACCAACGGGCTTTCAGGCTTCTTTGTTTGAACATCATCATTCTCTATAGTCTCTTCCTCACTGTTTCCTTCGTCTTTTGTTGGTTTTTGTGTATGATCTGTATGTGTTGAGCTGCAGACATTAGTGGTGACGTGTACTAACTCTTGTTGCTCCATATTTTCTTTTGCCTTGTCACTAGATTTGGTTACTTCAGTATTCTCATGTATGCTCTCTCGAGTTTTGACATTGGAACTGTCACGAAGTTGTCTCTCTTCTTTAAATTTTATTTCGTTCTCTTCACATCCTTCCTTGACAAAAGGATCATCCAACTTTTCCTTTTGATCAGCATCACTTTCAATAGTGTATTCTTCATTCTTTGTAGCATGTCCTTGAAACTCGATTTGTGTCGAGATACAAAAATCCTTTTCTTTTTTTGTTTCAACACTTATTTTGATTTCATTGGTAAGCTCCTCTGGTGTTTGTTCTCTTTCATCAATTGCTTCATCATACAGGTCGGTTTCCTACATGAGAAATTAGTTTAATCATATACAAATAACAAAAGAAACAAAACATGATGAGCTTAGTGAATATGCTCAATGTTTGTGGAAACAATATTTGGGGAACTTCTTCCTTTTGTTAAAAAAATTATGACCTACTGTTTCTATTAAATACTTTATAACATGGTTGTGTATTGAATTTATCATTTTCTGAACTATCATTTTAGATGTGTGTGTTTATATATGTAACAAATCATAATTATAAATAAATAAAATATATGTTACCTATCAGAGTAGGGGATCTCCCATAGAAGCAAACCTCTTTGTCCCATTAGGATAGGGGTAAAGTTTTGCCTTCTCCCCACTCGTGACCCTACTGTTTAGTGGGATGGATATGCTTGTTTGTTTTTTGTTTTGTTTGAATTATCCTTTCAGATGCACATGAAATGTTCTTTGGTCTTTCCTTTTATAGCTAAGGAAACTAAATGTTGAAGGAGGAAAACATCTGACATTCACATTCTGAATATGATTGATACTCATGTCTCACATTTTAATAGATTAAACTAAGAAGTAGCTTTTAGAAACTAGTTGTTTCTACCATCACTGCTAATCGTTTAATGACATAAACTGAACTGGTTCTCTATTATACATGTTTTTATTATGCCTAGAGGTAGTGTTCCATCTTATATAGCATGTTTATGGTTGTTGGAAAGATGTTCATGCAAAATGTTTTGAATAGTTGGAGTTTACTTAGGATGATCATGAATAACCTCTTTAGCATCAGCAGATTTATCCCCTTCTTCTTTGCTGATGATGTCTTTTGTAGTTGAGCCCAGACTCTGCTTTTCCCTATAATAGGCCACCATGGTACCATGCTCACCCATCTTTGTTTCTTCCACATCATCTTGTTTCTTTTCAAGATTTTCCACACCAATCACTATTTCATTATCATCATTCTCTATAGCTTTTTCACTTATCTTTTCTTCATTTTCCATTGTTTCTTCGTGGGGATGTATTTGTGTTAAGTTGCAAATATTGGTGGTAATAGCGTGCTCCGTATTTTATTTTGTTTCAAAACTAGATTTGATTTCTTCAATATCTTCATCTACGCCACTTCTAATGAAGTTATCTTCATTGCAGTAGTTCTTTTATTGCAAGTCCCATTTCTCTTCATATGCTTCATTTTGTGAGCTTGTATTCTCATGCATGCCTTGCCTTTCTGTTGACACGTTGACCATATGATCCTTTTCTTGATCGTCATCTTTAAAAGTTGTTACTTCTTTCTCATTTATCTTCACAGTGCAACTATCATAAAGTTTTGGTTCTTCATATTCTGTTTTTTCCAAGTTTGTCTCTTCACATACCTCCTTAACAGCCTCCTGCTTGATTTCTGTTGTCTGTTCTGTTTTCTGCATTCAGATAGATAAAGTAAGATAAAGCTAAAACAACAGCAAAAAAATAAAAATAAATTATTAATCCCTTGTATTTCTTTCTGACCTCATCACTTAAAATTTGTTCAGGAGCAGTTCCTTTTTCTTTATCCAAGTTTGTTTCTGTTTCTGGAACAAAGTACTCTTCTTTCAGCACTGATTTTTCTAATCTGGACACCATTTCAGGGATTTTCACTTCACAAACAATTTTAAGATCTTCTACTGGCAAATTGTCACTGTCTGCCTTTTCCTTCTCTGAATTTGAAGTGTCTTTTGTTGTCGTCTCTAAAGATTTTGGATCTTCCTGAGGCTCTACTTCTGTTGTTTCATTTAAATCAGTGTTTTCTCCTTTCAATACTTCATCAACAGGTTCAAGCTCTAATGCAAAAATTTCTTCTTTAGTAGTAGTATCATTTGTATCCATCACACTTTCATCACATAAATTTTTGTCTTGTTTGCCGATCTCAGCTTCTTGATTTTGACTTGAGGTTTTACTTATTGTGTGGGTTTCCTCAACAATTTGTTCATTAGATTGTACACGCTCCAACAACATCTAGTTTATTAAGTATAATTAGATATATATTTTCTATAAGATAATAAGAATCAACAAATAAAATGGCATATGGGGTTCATAATTAATTTGGTTTAAGCATTGAACTACTAAGACTTCTCAAACAAAAAGAAACATATTACTTTGCTTACAATGTCTAATTAAAGCGTTAAATTGACGTATTACATTTAGATCTTTCCGTTTTACATGTAGCCTCTCCCTCCCAAAGAAAAGAAAATGTTGATAGAAAACTGAAAGTTCCTTTTATCTCACTTATAGTTGAAGCAACTTTTGTTTATCTGAAGGTATCCATATACTCTATCTTGTTTAATTAGAGCCCTTCAAGGACATGCTACACATTGGTGTTAGATAAAAACAATTGGCACACACAGGTGAAGGAAAAATAGTAGGTAGGCTTTTATAGATAACTCAGGAATATGAAGGCATAAAACAAAACCGAATACAATATAAGAGAACCTGCCACCTTTATAATAGGGAACAATTGTCAAAAAAAAATTAAACCAAAAATATTAGTAATACTTAAGGAAACTGTTAAAATCTAAATAAATATCCTTAACAGCAAGAAGTCAAGTATAAGACAGGCTGTATTTTTGTTGTCAATAACCAACATTCACTCCCTTAATCTTTTCTTTACTTCCAGTTGGTTTTCAATGCCCAACAAGTCCCTCATTTAATAAACTAAATCTTTGGTAATGCTTTGGTCAAGGTATCTGCGTTTTGTCTATCAACACTCACATGCTCCATTATCACCGGCCCTTTTTCAACACATTCATGTATGAAGTGGTACGTTGAGTCTACATGCCTACTCCTTCCAAGAAAAAACAAGATTTTTGATTAGCAAAATTGCAACTTGTTATCCACACAAAATGTTATAGCTTCAACGTTTTTTTCCGGTCATTTCTTCGAGTAAACCCTTCAACCAAATCACATGGCATGATGTAACAGCTGCGGTAATGAATTTAGCTTCACACCATGACAAAGCTACCATGTATTGCTTATGAGAGCACCATGCTATAAGACCACCTCCATAATAAAACACCACTCCTGTTGTGCTCTTCCCATTAACTTGATTAGTGGCATCCATCTCCATTTCTTTTGTACTAAATACCATAATTGGTAATACCTTTCATGTACCTCAAAATTTGTTTCCACTGCTTGCAAGTGTGCATCTTGGGTGATTCCATGAATCTATTAACTACCCCGATTGAAAAGTTTGTAAATGGTAATTAGTGTGAGTTAGGTACCAAAGTTGACCAATCAGTCTTCTGTATTCTCACTACAAGAAAATAGCTCAATAGAGGCGACATGACTAATAGTGGTGACACCCCGCAGATTTATCCGGGTGCAAATCCCACCATTGAAATTAATGGGCTAAGATTAAAAGGTTTAAAAAGTAATAACGACGACAATTGACCTTTAGTGGCGACAATTGACCTTTAGCGGCGACTTTTTAGCTGCAATTTTTGACCATTTGTGATGGTACATTTTTCTTACATGACTTTTATACATCTATTCTGTTTGACATGGGTGCAGATCAGAGTTTTATTTCGTCTGACTTTGCACGCCTACTTAATCATACTGAGGAATCTTTAGACTCCCCTTATATTATCGAAGTAGCGAATGGGAAACAAATCACAGCTAGTACGATACTTAGGAACTGCCCATTAACACTTACTGGTCATACATTTACCATCGACTTGATACCGATGGAGTTGGGTAGTTTCGACATCATTGTTGGGATGGATTGGCTATCTATCAATAGAGTGGAAGTCATCTGTTCTGAAAAGCTGCGTCGAATTCCATTGGCGAATGATCGTGTATTGGAAGTTCGAGGGGATCAAGCAAAACGTAGTGTCAAAATCATATCCTGCATAAAGGCGCGTAAGTGTCTACAGAAGCAGTGTATAGATTTTCTGGCTCATGTGGTGGAGAAAGAGAAAGATAAGAAAACGATTCAAGACGTGACGTTAGTGAGAGAATATCCAGAAGTATTTCCTGAAGACCTACATGGTTTGCCACCTATGCGACTGGTAGAGTTTCGCATTGACTTAGTTCCTGGAGCAACTCCTATTGCTAAATCTCCTTACAGGTTAGCACCTTCAGAGATGCAGCAGTTGTCGAATCAACTACAGGAGCTACTCGATAAAGGTTTCATCCAACCGAGCTACTCACCATGGGGAGCTCCGGTTTTGTTCCTGAAGAAGAAAGACGGGTCTTTTCGGATGTGCATAGACTACCGTGAGCTGAACAAGCTAACCATCAAGAATCGGTATCCATTTCTGAGGATTGATGATTTGTTTGACCAACTACAAGGAGAACATTACTTTTCAAAGATTGATTTGCGGTCTGGATATCATCAACTCAGGGTTCAAGATTACGACATACCGAAGACGACGTTTCGAACCAGATATGGGCATTACGAGTTTATGGTGATGCCTTTTGGAATGACGAATGCACCCACGGTTTTCATGGACCTCATGAACCGAGTGTGCAAGCCGTATTTGGATCAGTTTGTCATTGTCTTCATTGATGACATACTGATTTATTCGAAGAGCAAGGCAGAACATGAGCAACACCTCAGGAAGATCTTGGAGCTATTGAAGGAAGAGAAACACTATGCTAAATTCTCTAAGTGTGAATTTTAGCTAAGAGAACTTTAATTTCTGGGTCATGTAGTAAATAGTGAAGGAATACATGTAGATCCTGCCACGATCGAAGCAATCAGGAACTGGGATACTTCGAAGACACCGACGGAGATACGATCTTTTCTGGGATTGGCAGGTTACTATAGGAGGTTTATCTCAAACTTTTCTAAGATAGCCTTGCCTCTTACAAAGTTAACTCAGAAAAGTGAGCCGTTTGTTTGGGAGCAGAAACAAGAAGATGCTTTCCAGATGTTGAAGCAGAAGTTATGTGATGCTCCAATTTTATCTCTCCCAGAAGGTTGTGATGACTTTGTAGTATACTGTGATGCATCCCATCAGGGACTCGGTTGTGTACTAATGCAACGGGACAAAGTTATCGCATATGCATCGAGGCAGTTAAAGATTCATGAGAAGAACTATACTACTCATGATCCAGAACTGGGAGCAGTGATATTTGCACTGAAGATCTGGAGACATTACTTATATGGCACCAAGTGTACCATATTTACGGATCACAAGAGTCTGCAGCATATATTTGATCAGAAGGAACTCAACATGCGACATCGACATTGGGTTGAACTTCTGAATGATTACGACTGTGTGATCAAGTACCATCCGGGGAAGGCAAACATAGTAGCTAATGCCTTGATCCGGAAGGAACGGGTCAAACCCTTGCGTATCAGAGCAATGGGGATGACTGTGCAAACAAGCCTACACGACAAGATTATCCAGGCACAAAAGGAATCAGTTGAACGAGGAAATCTAAAGAAGGAACTTGACTGTGGAGCAGAAAGACAATTTGACACAAAGCCTGATGGAGTCACCTACTACCAGGATCGTGTATGGATTCCTGCGGTAGACGAATTGAGAAGACTTATCTTTGATGAAGCACACAAGACCAAGTACTCCGTGCATCCAGGTGCTGATAAAATGTACCAAGACTAACGGGGATTTTATTTGTGGCCGGGAATGAAGAGAGACATAGCCGAGTACGTCAGTCGATGCCTTACGTGTGCAAAAGTAAAGCGGAACACCAGAAGTCGTCAAGGTTACTGGAACAGCCTGAGATTCCGCTCTGGAAGTGGGAACAAATAGCTATTGATTTCATTACCAAGCTACCCCGCACTTCTGGTGGTCATGATACTATTTGGGTTATCATTGATCGGTTAACCAAATCTGCTCACTTCTTGCCAATGCGTGAGACATTCACGATGGATAAACTGGCGAGACTGTACATCAACGAGATAGTGGTACGTCACGGTGTACCATTGTCTATCATTTCAGATTGAGACAGCAGATTCACATCAAGGTTCTGGCAATCATTGCAAAAATCTCTAGGGAAGCATCTAAATCTGAGTACTGCTTACCATCCACAAACGGACGGTCAAAGCGAACGTACGATAGAGACCCTAGAGGACATGTTGAGAACATGTGTTTTGGATTTCGGTGGGAATTGGGATTTTCATTTGCCACTGATTGAATTCTCCTACAAAAACAGTTACCATAGTAGCATCGGATGCGCACCATTCGAGGCTTTGTATGGTCGAAAATGTCGGTCACCGATCTGTTGGACTGAAGTGGGAGATAATTGAAAAACTGGGCCAAAGCTTATTCAGGTAACTACTGATAAGATTGCCCAGATTCAACAACGATTACAAGCAACTAGAAGCAGACAAAAGAGCTATGCCGACCAACGGCGCAAGCCGTTGGAGTTTCAGGTGGGAGATCGTGTCATGTTAAAGGTATCCCCTTGGAAAGGCGTAGTCCGTTTTGGGAAGAAAGGCAAATTAGCACCACGATACATGGGACCGTTCGAGATCATTGAACGTATTGGTCCTGTGGCGTATAGACTGAGATTGCCAGATGAACTCAGTGGTGTGCACGACGTGTTTCACGTTTCAAACTTGAAGAAATGCCTTGCTGACGAATCACTCATCAAACCAATCGAAGAAATTCAAGTAGACGAGCAGTTACATTTTGTTGAAGAACCTTTAGAGATTATGGATCGCAAAGTTAAACAACTAAGGCTAAGTCGTATTCCGATTGTCAAGGTTCGATGGAATTCAAAGCTTGGACCTGAGTTTACTTGGGAACACGAAGATCACATGAAATCCAAGTATCCCCAACTGTTTACAGAGGAAGATCTACTTGATAACGATTCTTAAATTTCGGGACCAAATTTCTCTAACAAGGGGAGACTGTAACATCAGTGCCGGAAACGTAACCGGAACAGTGATCTGCACAGTAACTAGCACAGTAACTCAGGTACAAACAATGTGTATTATTTGTATGCTGCTATCATGTAATGCTTGACACAGAACTACTACACAATTGTTTTAGAAACATGATTCAAACCACGGTTTAACAGTCAGAAACATATCTGACGAAACAAGAATATCACATGAATGCTTGATAGGACATTACTATGTATAAATGTATGTGAGGAGTTACATAACAAAACAACAACGGATGTCGTTACGTGAATGCTAAATCGACGGATTATTCGTATAGGTGACGATCTGTACGAATATATCTGAAAGTTTAATGTTCTGAATGGTGTCCAGTAATTAGAAAACCATATCGAAAAGTGTAGTTATCGTCGTATTCGTACGGGTGACGATTCGAACGAATACACGCGACGACTGTGCGATTCGATTTAAACAGTAAATTAAATATTTTCAAAAAATTTAAAATAAACGGAAGATATTTAGTTAATTTACTAGGAATTACCACCTAAATTAAATTTATAAACTTTACTTTTAAAACCGTGATGTTTCGTACGAGAACGAAACGAAATCGACGTCTTTACGCGAAACCGAGCGAAACAGAACGAGACCGAACAAACCCGTGTATTTTGAAGCCTTTAATGAGGCATTTATGGCCTCATGTCACCCCACCTACGAGCCTCATCACCATTCAATTCGTCCTCTCTCTCTACTTTCTCTCTCTAGAAGCCATAACTCTATCTCCTTCATTTCTCAACGAAATCGAGCTATCTTAGTGTCAAAACGACCACTACAACTCGTAGATCGCAAAAGTACAACCGATCTGAGCTTTGAACATATCGATTTGAGGTAGGATCAAGTTTTATATTCGGTTTTTAGGGTTTTCTAACCCACATGTTCGAGCCACTTGAAAACCGGCCAAAACCCATCGAAACCTTAGAGAAACACCACAAAACTATACTAGGATGATGTAGAAACATGGGATGATGTTTGGGTTAGTCGATTGGTTTGAAAAACAACAGCTGCACCTTGCTGTTGTCGATTGGCCGAAGGGGTCAGCAGGTGGGCTGAAAGGCACCTGGCCGCCTGAGCCGACCTTAGGCCGAATGGCCACCAGACCAAAGGAACTTCTCATTATGTCGCCTGAGCTTGTTTCGGTCCAAGATTCATATGGCCAATACCCTCTTTCGGTCGGCCAAGCTGCTCATTCGCCCCCTACCCCATTCAGACACACATTAGCATGAAAACCCTCCTTCGCCCAAGACTCACATTCGGTCGGCCTAGGGGTTCAGTCGCTCGGCTACACCTTCGCAGGAACCCATTCGGCCGAGCAGTCGCACCAGCTGATTCGAACTTGGGTTGCTTACTCGGGGAAGGGGTACAAAATCAAGAGGTTGATCTAACATGCATGCATGCAGTGGTTGGGGACACGATAACATGCATGGTGTCGGCCGTGGGTTACTTGCATGAGAAGGATTATTAAGGTCTTGTTAGGAGATTTGTGGTTGTTAAACCTCCATGAAAATGTTCAACACTAAATGTATCTTAAACTAAAACGATTAGTAGATATGAATTGGTGAAGTTAATTAGGGTTTTCAAGTAAAGGAAACCAACTCGTAAGTCTCCTATACTAGGGATTATAACACCAATACTTTTCTAAATTAATGTTGGACTCCAACATGAATGTTGGACATCATTTTGGGTTAGCATATTTGTATTTCATGAAACCAAACTATTAACAACATGGTGATAAATGCATTACGAAGCAAAATAATAGCTAAGCATATAGATGTTGATTTCATCATTAACATCTAACGCTTAGAAATTTCGCGAAAACAAATAACTACATTAGATGGTTCACATGAACTATCTAGGATGAGTTATATGTATGATCGAGCAAACAACTATGGAAAACGAAAACATATCCAAAGACTTAGAGTAAATCGAATTGGATTACCTAAGTCTAACCATGTCGAGTCATATCTTCTTAAAATAGTTGATGTTTTATTTAAAAGAAAATGACTTATAAACTTCTATAAATTAAATTAAATGATTTTTTTTCAACTTAATACTTTAACTTTAAATGAATTATTTAAAATGATTTAATTAATGACTTTGAATACAATTAACATAAACCTTACATAACTAAGGTTTAATAGTGACTATTCACGGGATAAGGGTTATGAACGGTTAATACGTTTAGACTAGTTAGATGGAATCCTAGAAACATTAGCGACATACGACACTTAGTTGCACACCGAGACCGAAACCGTAGATACGTCTGTTATAATTACTTATAGTATTCAAATCTTCTTAAAACAACTCAGGTGTTGAAGATACTTAAGCTACAATTAACGAGCGCACATTATCTTTTGTGATTCATAGCTTAACAACACAGGTGAGTTCATTTGTCCCTTTTCAAACTATTTTGTTTTTACTTCGGAACTGAGAAGCATGTTTACACCTTTTTAATAAATGTTTAAATGTTTCTTAAACGCTTTTACACTTATTCATAATGCTAATGCATTATACACTTATCTTTAATGCTAATGCTATATACACTTATTCTTAATACAAATACTTCATACACTTATACATGTTTGCTTAAAACCCTTGATGCTTTTAAATGCCTAAGAAAAACTAATACTAAAACTCTGAAATGCTTTTATAAACTATACTTTTGAAAGCTCGTATACTTGAACTCAGAAAGACTAATTTGCTTGAAGTGCTTGATATGCTCGAAAAGCTTGAAATTCTTGGAATGCTATAAACACTTGAATGCTTGATATGCTTGAAATCCTCAAACAAACGGAATGGGATTCCATTTATGAAGCCGGTACTTGTGCACAAGATACGTAAATGCTAGGCTATGTGAATGCTATAAACTTGTATGCTAAAGCTATGGGTATTAGTAAGATAAACTGATTGACCGCCGAGTGTTGACCTATGGTGTCAACCCCTACTAGTCATTCAGTGTTCTTCTTGATCCCACTCGGGTTTTGTGATGAGTGACTAGGATGATTTAGGTTTTCTTTAGTTGACTTTGTGCCATCTTGAGAAATCCTTTATCAAAACACCGATGTTCAAATCATATATAGTTCCGTTATGGGTTGATACTGAATTTCCTTAGGGTGTTCAGTTGTCCATAAAGGTAACTCTTAAAACTTGGCTTCCAAATGCTATTGTGTGTGTGTTTGAAACTCTCAACAGAATGCTTGAAGCTATAATGGAAATGTAATTGGATGGTAGGTAAAATGCTTAATTATCATTAACAACAATATCCTAAGTGGTCCGGTATGTGGTGGGATGTCGGTTGGGGCTTGTTCCCCTACGTACGCCCTATATATATGCATACTTGACTGGATAGTTTTGGTGGTTGTTAATGAGGTTAAGGTTGTTACCGAGAAGGTTTGCAAAGCTATTTTTCAAATACTAAACTATATGAACTCATCAACCATTGTGTTGACTTTGTTTTCTTACATGCTTTCTCAGGTGATGTACAGGAGTAAGCTAAGGCTCAAGAATGCATGCTAGGATGTCCAGTTAGAAGGACCTAGTAGTTTTTGGGAAAGCACATATTTTTGTTGATTATTGTGAATCACTTTTGATATCTTGAACAGTTGCAAGACAGTAAACTTATGATTCTTTTGATAGGTTTACTCAGTTAAATTATCAAACATTGACAATTGTAATTTAACTTTGTAATCATAGTTTAATGCCATTTGTGCTTTAGTTATTCTCAATGTTGATGCTATGTATATAGTCTGATCACTTTGATTATCAATTCGATATCGCGCCCGGAGGCCTTTCCGCCCGACGGGACACACGATCCGGCCTGCCGGCTCGGGGTGTGACAGTTTTGGAGAGGGCTGGAACTGATGGTGATGATGATAAATGATGGCTTCAATCTCTTCTTTAGCTCCAAAGTCTTCAAGGTTCCAATGATCTTCAATAATCCCCAAATGTGGCTTCTGGATGTGTATTGTGGGCCTAACAGAGGTATTGTAGTCGGAATATGTGTGTTTGATCGAGAGAAATTAAGTGGAAGTGCACAGAAGTGAAATGAGTTGAGCTTTATAAACTTCTGGCGAAGTGGGGTGATCGCGTACCGCCAAGAATATTTTATTCGGTTGCTTCCTGAAACACGCCGCGTACCGCCACACTAGAATACGATTGGTCGTCGTGTACTGTGACAATTTTCATAGAATTTCAAATTCTACCCCTTGTCCTTTGCGTACTGCCAAGGCCAATCCAGGGTCCAGAAATGTGCCATGAATCGGCTGTCACGATCGGATATTATCGAGATTAGAACTCCATGTCTGGAAACCACTTCCTTTAGACAAATTCGGGTCAATTTATCTAGCTTGTCGGTTTCTTTGATCAGGAGGAAGTGTGCAGACTTTGTGAGTCGGTCTACGATTACCCAAATGGTATCGCAACCACTTGCCGTCTTGGGTAGCTTTATGATGAAATCCATGGAAATTTGCTTCCATTTCCATACCGGGATTTCGGGATTTTGGAGTAGTCCCGATGGTTTCTGATGTTCGACCTTTACCTTGGAACAAGTCAGACACTTGCTCACGTAAGTCGCAATCTCCGACTTCATGTTAGGCCACCAATAGGTTGTCTCCAAGTCGTGGTACATATTGTCAGAGCCTGGATGTATAGAATACCGGCTCTTATTAGCTTCTTGCATCACTACGTTCCTTAATCCTTCATAGTGTGGAATCCAGATCCGATCCATAAGATAATATGCTCCGTCAGTCTTCACTTCCAGCTGTTTATCCATGCCACGCAAGGATTCATGAGTGAGGTTCTCAGTCTTTAGAGCTTCCTGTTCTGCGTTTCGGATCTGATTGGATAGCTCCGAATGAATCGTAAGCTGTAGTGCACGTACTGCTTTGTTGTTTCTTTCCGGCTCAACGCGTCGGCTACTACGTTAGCTTTTCCAGGGTGGTACTTGATAGCGCAATCATAATCTCCTATAAGCTCGAACCATCTTCATTGTCTCACGTTCAGTTCCTTCTGGTCAAAGATGTGCTGTAAGCTCTTATGATCGGTGAATATTGTTCATTTTGTGCCGTATAGGTAGTGTCGCCAGATCTTCAGTGCGAACACCACGACTCCTAATTCCAAGTCATGGTTTGTATAGTTCTTCTCGTGCACCTTCAGTTTTCGTGACACGTAGGCTATAACCTTCTCACGTTGCATTAACACGCAACCGAGTCCTTGTTTGGAAGCGTCACAGTATACCACAAAGTCGCCACATCCCTCGGGTAGGGATAAGATTGGTGTGCTGCATAACTTTTGTTTTAGCAGGTTGAAGGCTGACTCCTGCTTGTCAGAGAGGTTAGTGATTGTACGATCTTTTGAGAATCCCTCTATAAACCTCTGGTAGTACCTTGCCAGTTCATGGAACTGTCGCACCTCTGTCGGAATATTCGGTGATACCCAGTTTTTGATGGCTTCGACCTTGGTTGGGTCTACGTGTATTCCCTTTTCGTTAACCACGTGTCCAAGGAACTGGACTTCGCGAATCCAAAAGACACATTTGGAAAAATTCTCGTACAGCTGCTCGTTCTTCAGTAATTCCAAGACAAGCCTTAGGTGTTCAACATGTTCCTCCTGATTCTTCGAGTAAATCAGGATATCGTTAATGAACACTATTACGTATTTGTCGAGATAAGGTTTGTACATGCAATTCATGAGTAACATGAATACGGATGGCGCATTGGCCAGTCCGTAGGGCATGACCAAGAATTCGTAATGTCCATATCGTGTCCTAAAGGCTGTCTTAGGAATGTCATCTTCTAGTATGCTTAGGTGATGGTAACCGGATCTCAAATCGATTTTCAAATATTAGCTTGACCCTTGCAGTTGGTCAAACAAGTCGTCTATTCGTGGTAAAGGGTATCGATTCTTGATCGTCACGTTGTTCAGCTCCCGATAGTCAATGCACATTCTGAAAGATCCGTCTTTCTTTTTCTCAAACAAAACCAGTGCTCCCCATGGCGAGAAGCTCGGTCTGATAAATCCTCTATCTAACAAATCTTGCAGTTGATTAGACAGTTCCTATATTTCAGTTGGAGCCAATCGGTATGGTTCTTTAGCTATTTGTGCGGCTCCCGGTGTTAGGTCTATCTGAAAGTCGACTTGTCGCTTTGTCGCTTTGGCACTAATCCAGGTAGATCTTCAGGAAATACTTCGCGGAAATCACGGACAATGTAAATGTTTTCTATCTTCCTTTCTTTCTTTGGTTGTTAAGCGATGAGAGCTAGTATCGCCGGATATCCCTTTTGTAGACATTTGCTAGCCTTCATGCACGACATGATATTCAGTGGGATTCCCCGTCGTTCTCCCTATATAGAGATCTGGTCTCCATTCGGCAACGTAACGTGAACTATCTTCTCGTTGCACACAATCTCGGCTTGGTTAGCGGATAACCAATCCATTCCAGCCACCACATCAAAGCTCCCTAGAATTACCGGCATTAGGTCGATCTCAAATTCGTGATCCGCCAATACTAAACTGCGTCTCAATCAGCTTGCCTTCAGCTAACTCTACTGTGTACTTAGAGTCTAGTGGGGTTGGGGTAATGTTAAGCAGTTTACTAAATTCGCTAGAGATAAAGCTCCTATCGGAACCGGTATCAAATTGTCACACCCCCAAATTTCAACTAACGGAATCATACCGTTTAGGGCGTGACAAACTAGGATCTCAAGCATTAGACATAACGAAAGACCTCTATATTCTTTTCAAACCTAAATTTGGTCTAAATTGTAAATTCAAAGTTTTAACGTTTGCAGAAGCGTTTGAAAACCAACAACAAAACATAACAGTTGCAAAATGTAAATTACAAAGTTCAATGTCTTAAATAACCAAATCCAAAACACTTGAATTGAAATCTATGCATGAGACTCAACATCCTAGTCCCTGCTCGTCCTTACTTGTGCTTTTAGTGTCCTGAGTAAACATGCAAATAAAGTTAACACAAAGGTTGGTGCATACACAGGTTTAAATATGTAATCACAAATGTTTGAACAACTGTTTGAAATGAAATGTTTGCAAATAACATAATCACACATTGCATAGTCATGATAGCTAGTCATTGTACTATTTACATAAGCGGTCAACACCGAAGCTCACTGTTAGAATGTTGGTTGCCTTTCCACTATTGTCTAGCACAAATAATAGTAATGTTTGAATTGGCTAGTTAAACACCTGCGTAGACCTACAATCTACCAAGTGAGGTTTGTCAAACCCAATAAATCTATCTTCAACTACCACGCTTTGCACTACCGCAAACTAAACGGTTCGATATGTAAGGACTTGTAATGCTATGTTCGCACTTATCGTAAATAGCTAACTCATCCAAGTGATATGTATCTAAAAGTGTTTGTTTGCACATGTTTCCTCCCCCAAAACATTAAAAGTAAAAAGGAGCCGTGTACGCACCTGTGAATGTGAATCGAATCATCAAATGCTCGTGAAATCACGTAGATTAACTTCTATGAAGAATCTGTATTATTACAATAACATTGTGTTATTCGTAATGTCCAAATCTTGTTTGTGGTTACATACGTGTCAACACACGTATATTAAGTTGTTTGAAACGTTCATACGAAATCGTGTACGAATTTAAGTTCGTTCAGTTAAATTGTATAAACATATACGATTTAAAAACTTAAATTTTATTATTTTATTTTGTTCGGGATTCCATTACGGTTCCAACGCAACTTGAACGGGTTAAAACGGAGGTTAAATAAGTAAAATACGATCAAAACATTAAAAATGGCATTTTGTGCAAAAACCAGTGGAACATAGGTTCGAACCCGCGACCTCCCACACAAAACACACCGACTCTACTAGTCCGGCTTACTATGA
This sequence comes from Mikania micrantha, assembly GCA_009363875.1. NCBI lineage: Eukaryota > Viridiplantae > Streptophyta > Magnoliopsida > Asterales > Asteraceae > Mikania > Mikania micrantha. The sequence continues at coordinate 119,907,851 of CM018691.1, read as the reverse complement.
AATCGCATCAGAATCCCCTTTTGAATTGTTTTAACCTTCAATATTTTGGTTCCCCTTTGTTATTTTTTTAACCGAATCAATTGAGTTCCAATTGATCCTTGATTCGAATCCGATCGATTCCTAAACCATGGGGCTTTGGTTCTGTGGACCCAAACGAGTTCCAACATGCTTCTAATTTGATAATTAATCAATTCAGAACCCTATAATGTGATGAAAAGGGTTTCGAACTTGAGTATGAAAACCCATCATTTAATTTGGATCAAATTCGTATCAATGAACTGTAAAATCATGGGGTTTTTATTAAAAATTAAATTTCGAAGCTATCTGTATGATTTAATTTAGTTTTTATGTTCAATTACATCAAAAACCCCAATTCTTTCTGATCGATGAACCCTAACATCAAAATTCATACAATTCATTGTTATTTGATGAAACTAACATAGGTATCTTGTTAATCGGTGCCCTTAAAAACTTATGGTATCAATCAATTTGCTTTTCAACTCATTTGAATAGAATCCCCCAATTCGTCTTACCCTATGAACCCTAGAACTCGAAGCATTATAATTCGTTGTTGTTTGATAAAATTAACATAGGGTTATTCTTAATCGAGGTTTTCTGAAACTAATAGTACCATTTAATTTGATTTTTAAAGCCATTTCGATCAAAATCCCCAAAACCGTTTATTTCAAGAACCCTAGAACTTGAAATCATGGAGTTCGATATTTCTAAGTGAAATTAACATAGGAATTTCGTTCAATGTGATATCACGAAACTATTTGTATAAGTTAATTTGATTTTTGAACTTGTTTTATTAAAAACCCCCAGTTCGTTCTTTTCAAAGAACCCTAGTTATCGAACTCGTACAATTCGATATTAGAACTCCGAATTAAGATGGGGCTATGCTTAGTCGGCCCATTTAGGTTGTGTATTAACGGATTTTTACCTTTTTTAACTCCGAATTGATGTAGTTCAATTAAAGGCTTGAGTTCGGCCGTTCTTGATCCAATTCTTCTCCCCGCAGCTTCTAGGATCGAATTGTTGTTTGTTAAAGCTTCTAAGAAATCCGACTAGGAGTTATGTATGTTCAATTGTGTGAAAAGTTATCGAATTTTTTGGTTTCATAGTCACCTAGTAACGGTTTCGTCTTTAAAAGTTGTTAAATGGTTTAATTTCGACAATTATGGTATTAATCACTGATGATAACCGTTAATCATCATCATTGTGTGTTGATTGAATGATTAGTTCGGTTACTTATAGTGGTTTAATGTGAAATTCGAATTTCATCATGGTATGAGACAAATTTTGACTTCACAAAGTCAAAATTATTACTTTGATGAACTTACCCATCCGATCCATGTGGTTTCGATGTTTATACACTTGTTTTGATTAATTTTGGTTCTTCTGGTTTGATTTTGTATGATTTCATGTGATTTTTGTTAACTTTTAGTTAACAGGGTTAACCTGAAATGCCGGATTGTCACATCATCCCCTTGTAAAAGGAATTTTCGTCCCAAAAATTGTTAAATGTTAGAAGTAGTTATGACACTACTTGTGAGTTCAAATTTTACGTGTTAGTGCGATATTTGATCATTCTGTGTACTTGTGTCTACTTGAACGCAAGGTTCAATGTTCACAACATCACATCTAAGTGTGTTTGTTCAATGTAATTGTTTGCATGCACACTACATAACTGTGAATGTTTGTGTTTGATCATACTGTGCTATGTAACCTTGCACATAGCAAATTGTTTACACTAATCATGTTTGTACTACTATGCAATCTAGGACATGAAATGTAGTACATAAAATGTAATGTAGCACAATAGCACAAAATGCTTGTAATCATACTTGTAAGTATTTGAATTTGAATTCTAAAATGTTTGTGCCTACAGTTTGAAATCTGAAGTGTTGGAGTGTGAAGTATCACATCATCCCCTTGTTGAAGGAAATTTCGTCCCGAAATTTAATGTGCCTTCTAAATGTTTGTAGTTGTTGTTTTGAACAGATGGGGGTATTTATTCATTATCTGATCATCTCTTTCCCATGTGAACTCAAGTCCACGTTTAGAAATCCAACGGACCTTGACTATTGGAATTTTGCTTTGTTTGAACTGTTTGACCTCTCGGTCCATGATTTCAACTGGTTCCTCGATGAACCGTAACTGTTCGTCTGCCTGTATTTCTTCAAGTGGAACAAAAAATGTCTCATCAGAAAGACATTTCTTTAAGTTTGAAACGTGAAACACATCATAAACTCCGCTGAGTTCATCCGATAATTTGAGCTGATACGCCACCGGACCAATCCTTTTCAGAATCTCAAAAGGTCCTACGTAGCGTGAGCTACGCTTTCCGCGCTTACCAAGTCGTATTACACCTTTCCAAGGTGATACTTTTAGAAGAACTCAGTCTCCTACTTGAAATTCTAACGGCTTGCGACGTTTGTCAGCGTAACTCTTTTGTCTATCCCGAGCCGCTGCCATACGGTTCCGAATTTGTACAATCTTCTCAGTTGTTTCATGTACTAGTTCAGGTCCTGTTATCTGACTGTCACCAATTTCAACATAACAAACTAGTGAACGACATTTGCGACCATATAAAGCTTCAAATGGTGCCGCTTGAACGCTTGTATGATAACTATTGTTGTAAGAGAATTCCACTAACGGTAAGTGGGTTTCCCAGCTGTCACAAAAATCAATGACACAAGGTCGTAACATATCCTCAAGTGTTTGAATTGTACATTCACTCTGACCGTCGGTTAGCGGATGATATGCGGTACTCATATCTAAACAAGTTCCCAATGACTTATGGAGAGATTTCCAAAAGTTTGAAGTGAATCGAGCATCCCGATCTGATATGATGGAAATTGGTACGCCATGTCGCGATACCACTTCCTTGATGTAAATACGAGTCAACTTCTCCATTTTGTCAGTTTCTTTAATTGCCAAGAAATGTCAGATTTCGTTAAACGATCAACAATTACCCATATCGTATCACAGCCACTTGGTGTACGAGGTAACTTAGTAATGAAATCCATTGAAATCTGCTCCCATTTCCACATGGGTATTTCTGGTTGTTGCAGTAAACCGGATGGTTTTTGATATTCGACTTTAACTTTAGAACAAGTCAAACATTTGCTAACGTACTTAGCAATGTTGGCTTTCATGTGAGGCAACCAATAAAGTGCCTTTAAATCATGATACATCTTTTCTGACCCCGGATGGACTGAATGTCTCGACTTGTGCGCTTCATCCATCACGAGTTCCCTTAGGCCACCATGCAAAGGTATCGCAAGTCGGTTCATGAAACAACGAGTTCCATCAGTCATGACTTGCAATTGTTTTTCCATTCTTCGTAAGGATTCCTGTTCCAAGTTATCCTTTTCTAAGGCTTCAAGCTGAGCACTGCGTAATTTGTCAGGTAAATCAGTATGTATCGTCAACAGAAGTGCGCGAACCCGTCTTGTTGGTGTTGTATCTTTTCTGCTTAGAACATCAGCTACCATGTTAGCTTTTCCTGGATTATACTTGATCGCGCATTCATGGTCGTTCAACAACTCGACCCACGGTCGCTGTCTCATATAGGGTTTCTTCTGATCAAAGATATGTTGCAAACTCTTATGATCAGTGTAAATGGTACACTTGGTTCCATGAGTAGTGTAATTCTTTTCATGAGGTCTCAGTTGTCGTGAAGCGTAAGCAATCAGTTTGTCACGCTGCATCAACACACATCCCAAACCCTGGGCAGATACATCACAATACACCACAAAGTCTTCTGTTCCTTCCGGTAAGGACAGAATCGGTGCACTATAGAGTTTTTGTTTCAGTAGCTGGAATGCAGCTTCCTGCTTATCCGTCCAATCATACTTCGTTCCTTTGTGAGTAAAGGATGTAAGTGGTTGAGCGATTTTTGAGAAACCTTCAATGAATCGTCGATCGTAACCCGCCAAACCTAGGAATTGTCGTACCTCTGTAGGGGTCTTTGGTGCTTCCCAATTCTTAATCGCCTCAATTTTCGCTGGATCAACATGTATGCCCTTTTCATTGACTATATGACCCAAGAATTGAACTTCTCGCATCCAGAAGTCACATTTCGAGAACTTTGCGTACAATTGTTCTTGCTTAAGTAATTCTAACATCAATCGAAGATGTTCAACATGCTCTTCCTCAGTCTGAGAATAGATGAGAATGTCATCAATGAAAGAAATACCAAACTTATCAAGATAAGGTTTGCAGACTCGATTCAAGAGATCCATGAATACTGCTGGAGCGTTTGTCAACCCAAATGGCATGACCAAGAATTCGTAATGGCCATAACGTGTTCTGAATGTTGTCTTAGGAATATATTCCTCTTGGACTCTGAGTTGATGGTACCCAGACCTGAGATCAATCTTTGAATAGTAACTCGAACCTTGAAATTGATCGAACAGATCATTAATTCGAGGTAACGGATACCGGTTTTTGATGGTAACCTTGTTAAGTTCCCGGTAATCGATACACATACGGAAAGTCCCGTCCTTTTTCTTAACAAATAAGACTGGGGCTCCCCAAGGTGAAAAACTAGGTCGTATAAAGCCCTTATCCAACAACTCTTGCAGTTGTGTAGATAGCTCTTGCATTTCAGATGGTGGAAGTCCATAAGGCGATTTAGCTATCGGTTCTGCGTCTGGTGTAAGGTCGATTCGGAATTCTACTTGCCTATTAGGGGGTAATCCCGGTAGGTCTTCTGGAAATACTTCAGGAAATTCACGAACCACCGGGATGTCTTCGATTTTCTTTTCAACTACCGGCTTTTCAGTTATAAGTGTTATAACTACTGTATGACCTTTACGCAAACATTTGTGTGCCTTCATACAAGATATGAGACGCAGTGGCATACTGCTCTTCTCGCCTTGTACATACAGTGTCTCTCCATGTGGAAGAGGTACACGGACAATCTTTTCCTGGCATACTATTTCAGCCTGGTGTTTCGGCAACCAGTCCATGCCAATAACTACATCAAAACTACCTAAAGCGATAGGCATAAGGTCAATGTCCAGTGTTTGATCCATCAAGTCAGGGATACATCCTTTAAGGATATGTTCTACTACAATTAACTTGCCATCAGCTATTTCTACAGTGTAAGGATCTTCTAAAGTAGTAGGACTAACATCTAGCAATTTACAAAACTCACTAGATACAAAACTCTGGTCTGCACCAGTGTCAAATAGCATATAGGCGGAGTGATTATTCAAGAGGAACGTACCCGTAACGACGTTGGGATCCTCCTGTGCTTGACGTCCTCCAACCACGAACGCTCTACCTTTAGTACCATTTGTGTTATTGTTATTGTTGTTGTTGGTGGTGCCGTTGCCATTGCCGTTTGTATCATTAGCCCCTCATTTCTTGAGTTGTGGGCAATCTTTCTTGAAATGCCCTGGCTTGCTACACTCATAGCCTGGTTGGTGGAGTTTGTTTGCAGTTCCCCACGACAATATTTGGCTGCATGACCCTCTTTACCGCACCTTTGGAACCGGTACTTATCACACTGATTCCCTAAATGATGGAATCCACATTTGTTGCACTTTGGGTATTTACCGATATACCCCCCGATGACTGCTGACCACTGTTTGGATTGTGATGAGTCTTGTTTGACTCATGCTTACGGTTCTGCTGAAATGATTGTTGAGTGGAATTCTTCGAACTGCTGCTATCCCACTCTCTTATGGTCTCCCACATTGGATGCTGCTGTTCGCTTGGGTAGTGTCCCTTGTTGCACCGCCTGGTCAGTTAGCTGGTGCGCCAATCGAACAGCTTGTTGAATAGTTGTAGGGTTAGCAGATGTAACTAACCCTTGGATCTTAGATACCAACCCTCCAACGTACCTTTCAATCCACTTGCTAGGAGGAGTTTCCATGTGAGGTAAGAGTCTGGCTAATTCATGGGATTGAGTGGTGAACTCCTCGATATCAGACCCTTCCATTTTGAGGTGCCAGTATTCGTCCTCCAGCTTTTGCACCTCGTTGCGGGGGCAATACTACTCCTGCATCAGTGTCTTGAATCTATTCCAAGTAAGGGCATTGGCCTCACCCAATCCCAATGTTTGCATGTTGGAGTTCCACCATGTTAATGCTGGACCCCCCAAACGACCAGTAGCGTACTTGACCTTGTTCTCCTCGGGCAATTGCACATCTCAAACACCGACTCTGACTTTTCAATCCATCGAAGAAGTACAATGGCTCTTTCCTATCCTTTGAAGTTATGCGGTTTGCAGTCCAAGAACGTCTTGAACGTGCACACCTGTGGGTTTATCAATCCCCCTGTTGGACCATGTGGTCCTGTCGGGTGTGTTTGAGCATCGTTAGCGATAGCCTCTTCAACCCTACTGTTGATAAGTGCGTTTAGTTCAGCAACAGTCATGTTTATGCTTTCCCCAAAATAATCTTCATAGTGAGAATAAATGTTAGAGTGTTACCAAGAAACAATGTGAAATGTGTAAATGATACAGCAAATAAACATGTAATTGTATGAATGAACACAACTGTTAACAATAGATAATAGTTTTCTATAGATAATAAGTCGTACTGATTACAATTCTTTAAATATCAAAACACCAATTTTCAAAACAACTAGTACAGGGACACAACCCGCCCCTTATAGGTCTAAACTAAATAAATCGAAAGCATCGTCAATCGTGGACTCGGAATCAGCATCTTGTGCTGGGACCTCCTCTTCCTCTTCCTCCTCAAAGTTAGATGCAACCAACTCCTCTAGCTCTATAAGTCATCCCTCAACGATTTCTGCTTAGTGCTCTTCCTCCTGGAGACGTGCAGTCAACAGAGTTATGTCAGTATCCATCCTGTTGACTAAGCTATGGAGCTCTGTGTGTCGAGCATTCGCATCCCTAAGCTCATGTTAGAGCTGCTCAACCTTGTCGTCCGCCCACTTCACCTCCCAAGTCAGTCGAGCAATATCGTCTGACTCAAATCGTGGCCTCTTAGGGGCACGTAGTGTAGGTGATACATGGTTAGAAGACTCCTCATCGGGATCCTCCTCAGGATCCTCCTCTGGGTCCTCCTCGGGATCCTCCTCTGGGTCCTCCTCGGGATCCTCCTCGGGATCCTCCTCTAGATACTCCTCGGGGTCCCCCTCATAATCATCTGGCTCACTCCCCTCGGATGGTAGGAGATGCTGGTTAGGTGACTCTACAGCCACTAGTGGAGGTGATGCTGGCAATACTGGAGCTATCGGCTCCTCATCCTCAAGTACATGAACATGTGGTGGTGATGGTGATGCCATATCTGTTACATAATACAATGTGTAAATGCTATGCAAAACTAGTTGTGTAATCAAATGTGTCTAATGTCTAACAGTTATGGTCTAAGTCTACTAATGCAAAACTAGTTCGCTATAACCAATGTCTCTGATACCAATCCGTCACACCCCCAATTTCAACTAACGGAATCATACCGTTTAGGGCGTGACAAACCAGGATCTCAGGCATTAGACATAACGAAGACATCTATATGCTTTTCAAACATAAATTTGGTCTAAATTGTAAATTCAAAGTTTTAACGTTTGTGGAAGCGTTTAAAAACCAACAAAACATAACAGTTGCAAAATGTAAAGTACAAAGTTCAATGTCTTAAATAACCAAATCCAAAACACTTGAATTGAAATCTATGCATGAGACTCAACATCCTAGTCCCTGCTCGTCCTTACTTGTGCTTTTAGTGTCTTGAGTAAACATGCAAATAAAGTCAACACAAAGGTTGGTGCATATGCAGGTTTAAATATGTAATCACAAATGTTTGAACAATTGTTTGAAATGAAATGTTTGCAGATAACATAATCATACATTGCATAGTCATGATAGCTACTCATTGTACTATTTACATAAGCGGTGGACACCGAAGCTGACTGTTAGAATGTTGGTTGCCTTTCCACTATTGTCTAGAACAAACAATAGTAATGTTTGAATTGGCTAGTTAAACACCTGTGTAGACGTACAATCTATCAAGTGAGGTTTGTCAAACCCAATAGATCTATCTTCAACTACCACGCTTTGCACTACGGCAAACTAAACGGTTTGATATGTGAGGACTTGTAATGCTATGTTCGCACTTATCGTAAATAGCTAACTCATGCAAGTGATATGTATCTAAAAGTGTTTGTTTGCACATGTTTTCTCCCCCAAAACAATAAAAGTAGAAAGGGGCCGTGTACGCACCTATGAATGTGAATCGAATGATCAAATGCTCACGGAGTCGCGTAGATTAACTTCTACAGTATCGAACGACGTCAGCAGTTAAATACAACACGAAGTTTGTATGGGTGACGATTCATACAGATGTCGGCGTGAGTCTTTAACGTGGACGTAAAATAATAACAATTTTAAATAAAATCCACCAAAACAATTTAATAAACAATAAAAATTTTAAAAACACACAACCGTTCGTACGAATGGGCTCTCATTCGTACAAACTGGTCTAATTCGTGAAGTTTTTATAGACACAGTTTGTTAGCACGAATGTGAGCCATTCGTACGAACGACTGATTCATGCGACAGCACAGCTATAAAAGCAACACTTACGTTTTTCAAACCCAGTTTTTACCCAACTCTCACAACCGAACCCCACTTTCGCCCCTCTCGATTTTCGGCCATTTCCACACAAAATCGGACCATTTCACTATCCAAATCGTGTGTATTTCAACCCCTACATTTCCATTTCATGATTTCAACCCTTTTTATCTCATTTCGGTCAAATACGAGCTCCATAGTAAGTATTAGCAACGATCCTTATCTCCAAAACACTCCAAAACTTTTTACCATCAATTTTGACCATAAAAACACCAAAAAAAACCATCGATTTCAAACATGGCGTTCTTGGTAACCTTGCAGGCGAATGAGCCGTACAAAGGGCTCATTCGTGTGAACGAGAAGCCTCGTTCGTGAAGAAAAGTCACGCGAACGAGCTGTCGAACGAATGTGCTATCACACGAACGACATAGGCTCGTTCGTGTGGAGCAACAATACGAATGCATACCCAATCGCACGATCGGATGACACGAAGAAGAGTATGCATTCGCATCACTCCGTTCGTGTGAATGAGGGCCATTCGCATGTACCTCCCATTCGCACCAAGAACAGCTCAAAACGGCTAAGTGTTGAAAGTTCTATCTTACACCATTTGTACTGATAAGAACCGAACCTTAGACCCGATCTTAAATCTAATCAAACTAAAACCAATGAAAATACATTTTCCAAAATCACATCAAGAAACATAGCACATAATCACCTAACACGATGCTAACTAATATTTAACACAGGATTCAAACCAAAAGAACATACTGGGTGAGTGCATCGACGACCCAAGACCTCTGGTGAGTTCACAGACCCCCTATTTGCAATTTTCTTCGTTCCAAATCATTCGGGCCGGGACACATGAAACCTCTTGTTCGAGTGATCAACGAATAAGAGTTATTTTCAAATGATTTCAATAAAAGGATCAACCCTCAACCACTTATACGAATGTAGTGCACGACAGTTCGAGGAGATGTCCGTTGACCACAACAGTTCGAGGCTTTGTGCCCAACCAAGAGGTGAACGGACAAAAGTCGTGGAATTGTGTAGTGCACAATTGAATACCATCATTTTCATGGGAATCCCCCATCAACCGAGCAACATTTTTACATGGTATCTGTCTAGGGTAATTCACTAGGACATGCGTCCACACAACAACACATCGGGAGTTCGCTGAGGAATTCTCGAACAACACACATCAAAGTGATTTACCATTAGTTAGCGTGGGTCAACCGACGGTAACGTAGATGGTACCATAGGTTTAACAAACATCCAGCGCTGAGGCTGGTACGTTACACGCAAGCACACATACAACAACAACTCATATTAGTTCCAGGGGAACTAATCACACATCATATCAGTTAGGGTTGGTAAATGATCACAAGAGTGATATTACAGACATACCACACAACAAAAGCAAGAGTTTTCAAATCAAATAAACATTCAAGACCTGGTCTTGAACGGGTTTTAAACGAGTACACAGTAAACAATGTTTTTACTACAACAAAGAAGCGTCACGTGTGTGATTTTCAAAAAAAAACCAAACCGTGTCTCCTATATTAGGAGACAGAGCATACGCTTCTTTATCACAGTTTCATTTTGCAATCATCTGTCGCGTCGAGTGGGGTGGAGGTACCCAAGTGACAAGGTCCGATTTCCGTTAGGGACACCCTCGTGGACCATCGAAGGGGTGGTGGGCTGGCGGCTGGGCGGGCGGTAAGATTGACCCTACGTATGCCATATACATAAACCACCTTCGGTGATTTGGGATGGTGTCAGTAATGATGGTCATACCGGTGCACTTGGGTAGTTAATCCGTGTTTTCAACACCATTCACACATCATATTTTTAAAACGATGTGAATGGAAAGATTTTCACTAAACCTTTTACAAAACCTAATGTTTTCAAAACAAATGTGACTCACCAACCTAGTGTTGACAGATTTTACATGTTCTCAGGTGAAGAACATGTGAAAGAAAGATGACTTTAGAGAAAGAAAGATAGGATCCCTTAAAGGAACCTACAACTCCTGCATAGAATCTCTCCGGTTATCCCGGATACAAGATTCAAGACTTGCGTCTGTGCAAGTAACCTTGTGGGACATCTGGTCCTCTTTCTAGATGTCCAAATCAAACTGTAATAGAATTAAATTATGAAACAGTAGTAATTTAATTTTATTCATTTAATGTATTTTAGTATTTCTCATATCATCGTGTGCAATGTAAAAATCTGATCACTCTGATTACAATCACGCCTCGGGACTATTCCGCCCGACGGGTCTCCGATCCGGCCCGCCGGCCCGGGTTGTGACACATTGGTATCAGAGCCATGGTTATAGAGAATTAGGTCATTTACTTAAACGGTTTGGCCTAGACTATAACCTAGGGACCTCATGTAGAGAAATCAGGATAGGAACAATTGCATATATTACATGCTTTTAATCATAGGTACTAATCTTTTTCACTTCTGGGGTAATCAGAATGCCTCCAAAGGAACAGCCACGTACCAACCTGGACACCACCGCCCTAGCTACTTTCATCGCGGAGCAACTCATCGCTTCCATCCCCGACATTGTGGATCAAATCAATCGCGGACCTCAATACCCAGCAGACACCTCCATCGAGCCAAAGACTGAAGCCAAATCCGCTACAAGGGAATCGACGGGCGAATCCAGCTGCCCTCTTCCCAAGAGACGAAGAACCGACAACCCTGACCAAGCTGGTCCCAGTCACCGGGGCAAATCTCGCAGATCCTACGCTGAAAAATTTCCCCTTTGCAACAAATGTCAGTATCACCACCCTGACAGCAGAAGGTGCCAGTTATTCCCAAATTGTGGGAAGCCGGGTCATTGGGCCCAACACTGCAACTCAACAGTGGTCCCAGTTCATAAACGGTACCCCGACACCTCTACTAAGTGTGCCCGCTGCAAACACCATCATGTCGCTAGCCAACCATGCAAACAATGCACGAATTGCGGGATGATGGGCCACGAAAACCAGAACTGCTGGTCTCCAACAACCCAATGTCTAGGCAGTGTGACCACATCCTACCTTCCACAAAGCAACGTCAAGCGCTGTTAAACATGCGGGGAACCGGGTCACGTAGCTAAGAAGTGCCCCAAGTGAGTGTGAATCACCACGGATGACTACATCAAGTTGTTGACAGCGCCCAGGCGCTCGAGACACTGTCAACGCAGCACCGACACAGGTACCTTCTTCTATATCCGTCATAGATGTAGTGTGCATAATTTACATATATGCATTACCATGTGTTCACCCATCCCCAGTCATTTAACAACCCGAAACCCCAAGGGACCGACGAGCGAGTCACACCTTAGGGTCTTGGTTAAGACTAGAGGAACAAGTGTAAGGATGACCTCAGTCACCACTAGCTAATGAGGGACACAAAAATAAAGGAGACAGTAGCTCACCATAGCGAGCAGAGCGTCCGTAAAAGCGCTTCTCGGGACATCTTGAGTAATGTCGACCCGATGCGACTCCAAAGCTCGGCCCTGATCACCTGGCAACTACAAGGAAACAAGTACTCCTGAGAGAGTAGGAGTTATTTCAGGAATCAAGAGAACTCATGCAAGCCCGATATCCCTTCAATTGAGTTTTCTAACCCTGAAAGCTACAGGTCCCGCTCGGGTGAACCATCGAAGTCTAAGTCGACGAATACTGAACACGACAACACAGGCGAAGTAAATGAAAAGAGGAATGTTCAATAATTGGGCTGTCAATCTGGTTAAATGAGAGACTTTTGACCACTTCGGCCTGATTTTGAATAGTCGTTTCCTACACATTCAAAGATTGTTTGTCGACTAAACATCTTCGCGCGGATGAGACCTGACTATTAATTTTGGGATTCGAAGGCGTAATGGAACATAGACCGCCTACAGTCGTGATCACTTCCCTACCACAATGCTCCGTGACATACGACTTGGTCATAAATTGAAGGATTTGTGGGGAGGCCAACTACAAGCGGTTGACAATGGTGAGAAGAGATAGTAATTACCTCACTTCAAAACATAAGGACTTTAGTCCTTTGAGGAGGTAGTGCTAACATCACAGAGCGTCAAGGAAAAACCAAAAGGCATAGGCCTTTATACGCCTGTATTGTGATGTTATGGTGGAGGCGGAAGCTGCACACCATCTGCAGCTTGAAAACAAGGCATGCTCTGCCATTTACTTGCGAATCATCATCCTTGAAATGGCAGAGCAGTTATAGTCTGCTCACATCTCCCAGAGCAACACGAATACAATGGAGCTGAAACTCAAGAAGTAGGGCTTACATGTTGTGAGAACAACTCAAAACATCCTTCCAAGCAAGGGAGGCAAAGTCCCCACTAACGTAGACATTTCCCGAAACCTGAGATTTCAGGGAAATACACTCAGTGTGTGCAGTATCAATAACTACACGGGATGATGAAGAAGTCGATCTTAAGGATGAATGTGAACAGACGGTCATTGATTGTCTCAGTTCAACACATTAAGATCGAGGACGACGAAAGAACAAACAAAGATGTCAAGAAATGATAATCTCACCTCCCAAATGAGTATCACTTTCAACAACCCAACATTAGAAAGCATCATCTACATGCGGCGTCCAACGCAACCACTGACGAAGGAACCCTGCGTGCAAATCAAAGGAGGAAATTTCTCCATGGGCTCGACAGGATTGGAAGAGAAACAATCATGGATTGTTCCAAGAGAACTATGCTGCCAGATTGTGCAATGCCACAGCTGACCTATCTGTGCCCGACTGTCGGGTGATAAGACGATGAAGGCAATTGCCAATAGGCAGAATTTCCAAAACCCAATTGAGGACGATCCACAATTTTTTCTACCCGAACTAATTACAACACTAAAGCCTCAAAGCAGTCACAACTTCTAGGTGAGGGGACATCCATACAAATCCATGAGCAAACCGTGAATCTGGGGATTTGAAGGAAGGAAAACCACATGCAACCACATCTGGAACAATGCAAGAAAACCGAACGATGCAAAGAACATGGTTCAACACATTGCATTGTCAACAGTGAGTACAGTGAGGAAGTAGACGTTCTTGGAAACGTAAAGTGGAAACACTGCTTCAATGAAAAGTCTAAACATATTAGACTAACTCACTAGGCAAACCTCGAAACCTACGCGAGCCAAGTTTATAAGCCTAACCCAACTGGGAAGTATCAAGAATGACCGATCCAAGTTATACATCTGCTTCAATCAGACCACATCCATCAACTAGATCAACAAAGGACACAAAGACACAGATGGTATCGTAACATCATTTGTGTATAAATCGTTTGTGTAAAACCGAGTTGACCACATTACTCCATCGTGAATTGTAAGGCTTCAAGTGGACAATTCGATACGTCTTTGCGGAACCACGAACCGACACTACGGTTGGCAACTCCTAGGACTCGAGTGAAGTACACAAAAGTGGATATAAGACAGTGACAACATTTTTCCCATGAACGCCTCAGTGCAACATGGAGAACATGGAGACTCGAAGTCATAACCGGTTGTCTCCGAAAACATTCAAAAAGAAAATGAGGGCCCGATAACACATATTCAAATTACGGGACAAAATTCTTTCAACAGGGGGAGATTGTGACAACCGGCACCCGAGCAATCATGAGTCGGAAATCCAAGGGTGCACACAATCACAGTGTAAGACATAGGATTACGGGAGAGAAGTAAACAATAATAAACGACGATAAAAATACACGGGTTTTCCTAAATAATTAGGAAAATCCACTTAATCACATGAACATGAATCAGAAGAAAAGGTAAACAACCTGTGAAGGAAACAATGAACAAAACCTCAATGGATAACATTTGGGGTATCGATCCAACGAGATGTCGACATGGGTGACGATCCATGTGGATATGTTGTTAGATTTGGATACCCAAAATGAAATCCTTACAGTAACGAACGACGTCAGCCGTTAAATACAATGTGGCGTTTGTATGGGTGATGATTCGTACAGATGTCGGCGTGAGTCTTTAACGTTGATGTAAAATAATAACAATTTTAAATAAAACCCTCCAAAACAATTTAATAAACAATCAAAATTTTAAAAACACACAACCGTTCGTATGAATGGGCTCTCATTCGTACGAACCGGTCTAATTAATGAAGTTTTTATAGACACAGTTCGTTCGCACGAATGGGAGCCTTTCGTCCGAACGGCTGATTCGTGCGACATCACGGCTACAAAAGCAACACTTACGTTTTTCAAATCCATTTTTCACTCAACTCTCTCAACTGAAGCCTTCTTTCGCCCCTCTCGATTTTCGGCCATTTCCACACGAAATTGGACCATTTCACCGTCCAAATCGTGTGTATTTCAACCCCAACATTTCCATTTCAAGATTTCAACCCTTTTCCTCTCATTTCGGCCAAATACGAGCTCCACGGTAAGTATTAGCATCGATCCTTAGCACCAAAACACTCCAAAATGTTTTACCATCAATTTCGATTGTAAAAACACCAAAAAAACCACCGATTTCAAAAATGACGTTGTTGGTAAACTTGCAGGCTAATGAGCCGTACGAAGGGCTCATTCGTGCGAACGAGAAGCCACGTTCATGAAGAAGAGTCACGCGAACGAGCTGCCGAATGAACGAGTTGTTGAACAAACGGGCTATCACACGAACGACATGAGTTCGTTCGTGTGGAGCAACCATGCGAACAAAGACCCATTCGTATGAACGGATGACACGAAGAAGAGTATGCATTTGCATCACTCTGTTCGTGTGAATGAAGGCCATTCGCAGAACCACCCGTTCGCACCAAGAACAACCCAAAACGACTAAGTGTTGAAAGTTCTATCTTACACCATTTGTATTGATAAGAACCGAACCTTAGACCCAATCTTAAATCTAATCAAACTAAAACCAATGAAAACACATTTTCCAAAATCACATCAAGAAACAGAGCACATAATCACCTAACACCAAGCTAACTAATATTTAACACAGGATTCAAACCGAGAGAACATGCTGGGTGAGTGCATCGACGACCCAAGACCTCAGGTGAGTTCACAGACCCCCTATTTTCAATTTTCTTCCTTCCAAATCATTTGGGGCGGGGAACATGAAAACTCTTGTTCGAGTTATCAACGAATAAGAGTTATTTTCAAATGATTTCAATAAAAGGATCAACCCTCAACCACTTATACGATTGTTATACGTATAAGTGTACTTTCAATTACTTTTACTTTTACTGAGCGTTCGTCGCTCCAGTTAATTTTTCATCAAACAAAAGCTACAAACAAGTTTCGAGGGTTCAAAACACAAATCATCGAGGAGATGTCCGTTGACCACAACAGTTCGAGGCTTTGTGCCCATCCAAGAGGTGAACGGACACAAGTCGTGGAATTGTGTAGTGCACAATCGAATACCATCATTTTCATGGGAATCCCCCATCAACCAATCAACAATTTAACATGGTATTCACCTAGGGTAATTCACTAGGACATGCGTCCACACAACAACACATCGGGAATGTAGATGGTACCATAGGTTTAACAAACCTCCAGCGCTGAGGCTGGTACGTTACACGCAAGCACACATACAAAAACAACTCATATTAGTTCCAGGGGAACTAATCACACATCATATCAGTTAGGGTTGGTAAATGATCACAAGGGTGATATTACAGACAGACCACACAACAAAAGCAAGAGTTTTCAAATCAAATAAACATTAAAGACCTTTTCTTGAACGGGTTTTAAACGAGTACACAGTAAACAATGTTTCACTACAAGAAAGAAGCGTCATGTGTGTGATTTTCAAAACAAACAAAGCCTGTCTACTATATCAGGAGACAGAGCATACGCTTCTTTCTCACAATTTCATTTTACAATCATCTATCGCGTCGAGTGGAGTGGAAGTACACAAGTGACAAGGTCCGATTTCTGTTACGGAAACCCTCGTGGACCATCGATGGGGTGGTGGGCTGGCGGCTGGGTGGGCGGTAAGCTTGACCCTACGTATGCCCTATACATAGACTACCGTCGGTGATTTGGGATGGTGTCAGTAATGATGGTCATACCGGTGCACTTGGGTAGTTAATCCGTGTTTTCAACACCATTCATACATCATATTTTTAAAACGATGTGAATGGAAAGATTTTCACTAAACCTTTTACAAAACCTAATGTTTTCAAAACAAATGTGACTCACCAACCTAGTATTGACAGATTTTACATGTTCTCAGGTGAAGAACATGTGAAAGAAAGATGACTTTAGAGAAAGAAAGATAGGATCCCTTAAAGGAACCTACAACTCCTGCATAGAATCTCTCCGGTTAGCCCGGATACAAGATTCAAGACTTGAGTCTGTGCAAGTAACCTTGTGGGACATCTGGTCCTCTTTCTAGATGTCCAAATCAAACTGTAATAGAATTAAATTATGAAACAGTAGTAATTTAATTTTATTCATTTAATGTATTTTAGTATTTCTCATATCATCGTGTGCAATGTAAAAATCTGATCACTCTGATTACAATCACGCCTCGGGACAATTCCGCCCGACGGGTCTCCGATCCGGCCCGGGGTGTGACACATTGGTATCAGAGCCATGGTTATAGAGAATTAGGTCATTTACTTAAACGGTTTGGCCTAGACTATAACCTAGGGACCTCATGTAGAGAAATCAGGATAGGAACAATTGCATAAATTACATGCTTTTAATCATAGGTACTAATCGTTTTCACTTCTGGGGTAATCAGAATGCCTCCAAAGGAACAGCCACGTACCAACCTGGACACCACCGCCCTAGCTACTTTCATCGCGGAGCAACTCATCGCTTCCATCCCCGACATTGTGGATCAAATCAATCGCGGACCTCAATACCCAGCAGACACCTCCATCGAGCCAAAGACTGAAGCCAAATCCGCTACAAGGGAATCGACGGGCGAATCCAGCTGCCCTCTTCCCAAGAGACGTAGAACCGACAACCCTGACCAAGCGGGTACTAGTCACCGGGGCGAATCTCGCAGATCCTACGCTGAAAAATTTTCCCTTTGAAACAAATGTCAGTATCACCACCCTGACAGCAGAAGGTGCCAGTTATGCCCAAATTATGGGAAGCCGGGTCATTGGGCCCAACACTGCAACTCAACAGTGGTCCCAATTCATAAACGGTACCCCGGCACCTCTTCTAAGTGTGCCCGCTGCAAACATCATCATGTCGCGAGCCAACCATGCAAACAATGCACGAATTGCGGGATGATGGGCCACGAAAACCAGAACTGCTGGTCTCCAACAACCCAATGTCCAGGCAGTGTGACCACATCCCACCTTCCACCAAGCAACGTCAAGCGCTGTTAAACATGCGGTGAACCGGTTCACGTAGCTAAGAATTGCTCCAAGTGAGTGTGAATCACCACGGATGACTACATCAAGTTGTTGACCGCACCCACGCGCTCGAGACACTGTCAACGCAGCACCGACACATGTACCTTCTTCTATATAGGTCATAGATGTAGTGTGCATAATTTACATATATGCATTACCATGTGTTCACCCATCCCCAGTCATTTAACAACCCGAAACCCCAAGGGACCGACAAGCGAGTCACACCTTTGGGTCTTGGTTAAGACTAGAGGAACAAGTGTAAGGATGACCTCAGTCACCACTAGCTAATGAGGGACACAAAAATAAAGGAGACAGTAGCTCACCATAGCGAGCAGAGGGTCCGTAAAAGCGCTTCTCGGGACATCTTGAGTAATGTCGAGCCTATGCGACTCCAAAGCTCGGCCCTGATCTCCTGGCAACTACAAGGAAACAAGTACTCCTGAGAGAGCAGGAGTTATTTCAGGAATCAAGAGAACTCATGCAAGCCCGATATCCCTTCAATTGAGTTTCCTAACCCTGAAAGCTACAGGCCCCGTTCGGGTGAACCATCGAAGTCTAAGGCGACGAATACTGAACACGACAACACAGGCGAAGGAAATGAAAAGAGGAATGTTCAATAATTGGGCTGTCAAACTTGTTAAATGAGAGACTTTTGACCACTTCGGCCTGATTTTGAATAGTCGTTTCCTACACATTCAAAGATTGTTTTTCGACTAAACATCTTCGCGCGGATGAGACATGACTATTAATTTTGGGATTCGAAGGGGTAATGGAACATAGACCGCCTACAGTCGTGATCACTTCCCTACCACAATGCTCCGTGACATACGACTTGGTCATAAATTGAAGGATTTGTGGGGAGGCCAACTACAAGCGGTTGACAATGGTGAGAAGAGATAGTAATTACCTCACTTCAAAACATAAGCACTTTAGTCCTTTGAGGAGGTAGTGCTAACATCACAGAGCGTCAAGGAAAAACCAAAAGGCATAGCCCTTTATACGCCTGTATTGTGATGTTATGGTGGAGGCGGAAGCTGCACACCATCAGCAGCTTGAAAACAAGGCATGCTCTGCCATTTTCTTGCGAATCATCATTCCCGAAATGGCAGAGCAGTTATAGTCTGCTCACATCTCCCAGAGCAACACGAATACAATGGAGCTGAAACTCAAGAAGTAGGGCTTACATGTTGTGAGAACAACTCAAAACATCCTTCCAAGCAAGGGAGGCAAAGTCCCCACTAACGTAGACATTTCCCGAAACCTAAGATTTCAGGGAAATACACTCAGTGTGTGCAGTATCAATAACTACACGGGATGATGAAGAAGTCGATCTTAAGGATGAATGTGAACAGACGGTCATTGATTGTCTCAGTTCAACACATTAAGATCGAGGACGACGAAAGAACAAACAAAGATGTCAAGAAATGATAATCTCACCTCCCAAATGAGTATCACTTTCAACAACCCAACATTAGAAAGCATCATCTACATGCGGCGTCCAACGCAACCACTGATGAAGGAACCCTGCGTGCAAATCAAAGGAGGAAATTTCTCCATGGGCTCGACAGGATTGGAAGAGAAACAATCCAGGATAGTTCCAAGAGAACTATGCTGCCAGATTGTGCAATGCCACAGCTGACCTATCTGTGCCCGACCGTCAGGTGATAAGACGATGAAGGCAATTGCCAATAGGCAGAATTTCCAAAACCCAATTGAGGACGATCCATAATTTTTTCTACCCGAACAAATTACAACACTAAAGCCTCAAAGCAGTCACAACTTCTAGGTGAGGGGACATCCATACAACTCCATGAGCAAACCGTGAATCTGGGGATTTGAAGGAAGGAAAACCACATGCAACCACATCTGGAACAATGTAAGAAAACCGCACGATGCAAAGAACATGGTTCAACACATTGCATTGTCAACAGTGAGTACAGTGAGGAAGTAGACGTTCTTGGAAACGTAAAGTGGAAACACTGCTTCAATGAAAAGTCTAAACATATTAGACTAACTCACTAGGCAAACCTCGAAACCTACGCGAGCCAAGTTCATAAGCCTAACCCAACTGGGAAGTATAAAGAATGACCGATCCAAGTTATACATCTGCTTCAATCAGACCACATCCATCAACTCGATCAACAAAGGACACAAAGACATAGATGGTATCGTAACATCATTTGTGTATAAATCGTTTGTGTAAAACCGAGTTGACCACATTACTCCATCGTGAATTGTAAGGCTTCAAGTGGACAATTCGATACATCTTTGCCAAACCACAAACCGACACTACGGTTGGCAACTCCTAGGATTCGAGTGAAGTACACACAAGTGGATATAAGACAGTGACAACATTTTTCCCATGAACGCCTCAGTGCAACAGGGAGAACATGGAGACTCGAAGTCATAACCGGTTGTCTCCGAAAACATTCAAAAAGAAAATGAGGGCCCGATAACACATATTCAAATTTCGGGACAAAATTCTTTCAACAGGGGGAGATTGTGACAACCGGCACCCGAGCAACCATGAGTCGGAAATCCAAGGGTGTACACAATCACAGTGTAAGACATAGGATTACGGGAGAGAAGTAAACAATAATAAACGACGATAAAAATACACGGGTTTTCCTAAATTATTAGGAAAATCCACTGAATCACATGAACATGAATCAGAAGAAAAGGAAAACAACCTGTGAAGGAAACAATGAACAAAACCTCAATGGATAACATTTGGGGTATCGATCCAACGAGATGTCGACATGGGTGACGATCCATGTGGATATGTTGTTAAATTTGGATACCCTAAATGAAATCCTTACATTAACGAACCACGTCAGCCGTTAAATACAACGCGGCGTTTGTATGGGTGATGATTCCTACAGATGTCGGCGTGAGTCTTTAACGTTGATGTAAAATAATAACAATTTTAAATAAAACCCTCCAAAACAATTTAATAAACAATCAAAATTTTAAAAACACACAACCGTTCGTATGAATGGGCTCTCATTCGTACGAACCGATCTAATTCGTGAAGTTTTTATAGACACAGTTCGTTCGCACGAATGGGAGCCATTCGTCCAAACGGCTGATTCGTGCGACATCACGGCTATAAAAGCAACACTTACGTTTTTCAAATCCATTTTTCACCCAACTCTCTCAACTGAAGCCTTCTTTCGCCCCTCTCGATTTTCGGCCATTTCCACACGAAATTGGACCATTTCACCGTCCAAATCGTGTGTATTTCAACCCCAACAATTCCATTTCAAGATTTCAACCCTTTTCATCTCATTTCGGCCAAATACGAGCTCCACGGTAAGTATTAGCATCGATCCTTAGCACCAAAACACTCCAAAACGTTTTACCATCAATTTCGACCATAAAAACACCAAAAAAACCACCGATTTCAAAAATGGCGTTGTTGGTAAACTTGCAGGAGAATGAGCCGTACGAAGGGCTCATTCGTTCGAACGAGAAGCCACGTTCATGAAGAAGAGTCACGCGAACGAGCTGCCGAATGAACGAGTTGTCGAACAAACGGGCTATCACACGAACGACATGAGTTCGTTCATGTGGAGCAACCATACGAACGAAGACCCATTCGTATGAACGGATGACATGAAGAAGAGTATGCATTTGCATCACTCCGTTCGTGTGAATGAGGGCCATTCGCAGAACCACCCATTCCCACCAAGAACAACCCAAAACGACTAAGTGTTGAAAGTTCTATCTTACACCATTTGTATTGATAAGAACCGAACCTTAGACCCGATCTTAAATCTAATCAAACTAAAACCAATGAAAACACATTTTCCAAAATCACATCAAGAAACAGAGCACATAATCACCTAACACCAAGCTAATTAATATTTAACACAGGATTCAAACCGAGAGAACATACTGGGTGAGTGCATCGACGATGCAAGACCTCAGGTGAGTTAACAGACCCCCTATTTTCAATTTTCTTCCTTCCAAATCATTTGGGGCGGGGAACATGAAACCTCTTGTTCGAGTTATCAACGAATAAGAGTTATTTTCAAATGATTTCAATAAAAGGATCAAACCTCAACCACTTATACGATTGTTATACGTATAAGTGTATTTTCAATTACTTTTACTTTTGCTGAGTGTTCGTCGCTCCAGTTAACTTTTCATCAAACAAAAGCTACAAACAAGTTTCGAGGGTTCAAAACACAAATCATCGAGGAGATGTCCGTTGACCACAACAGTTCGAGGCTTTGTGCCCATCCAAGAGGTGAACGGACACAAGTCGTGGAATTGTGTAGTGCACAATCGAATACCGTCATTTTCATGGGAATCCCCCATCAACCAATCAACATTTTTACATAGTATTCGCCCAGGGTAATTCACTAGGACATGCGTCCACACAACAACACATCGGGAATGTAGATGGTACCATAGGTTTAACAAACCTCCAGCGCTGAGGCTGGTACGTTACACGCAAGCACACATACAACAACAACTCATATTAGTTCCAGGGGAACTAATCACACATCATATCAATTAGGGTTGGTAAATAATCACAAGGGTGATATTACAGACAGACCACACAACAAAAGCAAGATTTTTCAAATCAAATAAACAGTCAAGAACTTTTCTTGAACGGGTTTTAAACGAGTACACAGTAAACAATGTTTCACTACAAGAAAGAAGCGTCATGTGTGTGATTTTCAAAACAAACAAAGCCTGTCTACTATATCAGGAGACAGAGCATACACTTCTTTCTCACAATTTCATTTTACAATCATCTGTCGCGTCGAGTGGAGTGGAAGTACACAAGTGACAAGGTCCGATTTCTGTTAGGGACACCCTCGTGGACCATCGATGGGGTGGTGGGTTGGCGGCTGGGTGGGCGGTAAGCTTGACCCTACGTATGCCCTATACATAAACTACCGTCGGTGATTTGGGATGGTGTCAGTAATGATGGTCATACCGGTGCACTTGTGTAGTTCTTCCGTGTTTTCAACACCATTCACACATAATATTTCAAAACGATGTGAATGGAAAGATTTTCACTAAACCTTTTACAAAACCTAATGTTTTCAAAACAAATGTGACTTACTAACCTAGTGTTGACATATTTTACATGTTCTCAGGTGAAGAACAGGTGAAAGCAGGATGACTTTAGGGAGAGAAAGATAGGATCCCTTAAAGGAACCTACAACTTCTGCGTGGAATCTCTCCGCTTAGCCCAGATCCAAGATTCAAGACTTGCGTATATGCAAGTAACCTTGTGGGAAATCTGGCCCTCTTTCCAAATGTCCAAGTCAAACAGTAATATAATTAAATTATGAAATGGTTGTAATTTAATTTTATTCATTTAGTGTATTTTAGTATTTCTCATATCATCATGTGCAATGTAACAATCTGATCATTCCGATTACAATCACGCCTCAGGACTATTCCACCCGACAGGTCTCCGATCCGGCCCGGGGTGTGACACGTTCATACGAAATCGTGTACGAATTTAAGTTCATTCGGTTAAATCGTATAAACATGGCTCCCATTCGTGCGAACGAACTGTGGCTATAAAGCTTCATCGAATTAAGTCGATTCGTACGAATGAAAGCCCATTCGTACGAATGGTTGTGTGTTTTAAAATTTTGATTGTTTATTAAGTCGTTTTGGTGAGATTTTATTTGAATTATTATTATTTTATATTAACATTAAAGACTCACGCTGACATCTGTATGAATCGTCACCCATACAAACGCTGCATTGTATTTAATTGCTGACATTGTTTGATACTGTAAAGATTTCATTTAGGGTATTCGAATCTAACAATATATCCACATGGATCGTCACCCATGTCGATATAGCGTCACCCGTGTATTTTGTTGTCGTTTATTATTGTTATCTTTACTCTCGTATCACTATGTCTTACACCATGATTGTGTCTCACACGCCGGGCCGACGGGCCGGATCGGAGACCCGTCGGGCGGAATAGTCCCTAAGCGTGATTGTAATAGGAGTGATCAGATTGTTACATTGCAAATGATAATATGAGAAATACTAAATTCAATAAATGAATAAAATTAAATTACATCTGTTTTATAATTTAATTCTATTACGACTTGACTTGGACACCTGGAATAAGGACCAGATGTCCCACGAGAGTTGCTTGCACAGGGCAAGTCTTGAATCTTGTATCCGGGCTAACCGGAAAGATTTCAAGCAGGAGTTGTAGGTTCCTCTAAGGGATCCTATCTTTCTCTCTCTAAAATTCATCCTGCTTTCACATGTTCTTCACCTGAGAACATGTAAAATTTGTCAACACTAGGTTGCTGAGTCACATTAGTTTGAAAATATTATGTTTTGTAAAAGGTTTGGTGAAAATCTTTCCATTCACATCGATTTTGTAAGTCGTATGTGAATGGTGATGAAAACACGAATGAACTACACAAGTGCGTTAGCCTGAACATCATTACTGACACCATCCCAAATCATCGAAGGTAGTTTATGTATAGGGCATACATAGAGCCAAGTGTGACACCTGGAAATTTTAGGTAAATTGAAACTCTTACATCCTCTACATTTCACATTCATACTTGTCGCATTTCATTTAATTATGTATAATTAGATGACTCAAACACAAACAACTGCGAAACGATAGTTCGAGGAACTATCGAATCGTACATTGCACATTGGTTTGGGAAACCAAGTGTGGCAAACACAAACACAAACGCAAAACAATAATTCGGTGAATTATTGGATTGTGCAATACATGTTGATTACGGTACGCCAAGACCGCTCGGTGAAGGGCTTGGCGGCACGAGACGCGGAGCAGGAGTTTGAACTCCGGAATTCTTGGCGGTACGCCAAGCCACGCAAGATCGGCCTTCGCGGTACGCGACGGGTCCCAACAGACAGATTCTTTTAAAGACAAACCCCAAATCATTTGTTCGGTTTCTATCACACACCATGGAGCATTTTCTCTGCAAATAGACCAAAATACTCTGAAATCAACACCCAAATTCTCTGGAATCACTATTGAAGCCATTTCTTGGTGATTGAAGACCATAGGGACATCAAGGAAGCTTGTGAAGCTCTCAATCAACAAGAAGATCGAATCCAGCCACATTTGGAGCTCCACAACCTCTGTGTAACTCAAAAATCAGTCACCTAAGTGCTGCTAAGGTAGTTTCTATGACTTATCTATGGTTAGATCGAACATGCAATGGGTAAAAACCCACATGCATGAGCATCCACCCACATGCAACTCCATGTGGCTATTGTGCACGAATTTGTTGGTGAGTTTGTGTACTATTGATATAGATCTACTGATTTTAGAGTATAGGATTGATTGGATTTGAGTTTTGATGGGTTATTGTGTTGATTTTGGTACACTTGCCATAAAAGGAAACTTTTATGTTGCATGTCATAGATTTGTGATGATCTAGACATGTTAGACATGTCTAGATGTTGTCAAATGTATATTGAAGTGTTTAGAATCACATTTGGGTATTTGATTTTGGTGAAAAACTTGGTTTGATAACATCTTACTATATATGGAAACTTTTGTAAATCAAAAGAGGGCTTTTGATGTTTTAAGATGTTTTGGTAAACTTTCATTATTGAAATATGTTTAAAAATGATTTCTAAGCATATTGGTAAGTTTGATTTATAAAAACGAACGTTTAAACGAGTACTTACTATTTTAGGAAACTTTATTTGGGGCAAACGCCATAAACGATGATTTATGTGCAAACCATATTTTTCTAGTGTTTAATGCATTTTTACAAACATATTAGAAGTGTTAATATTATGAAATGGGATTTCATAACTAGACTTTCTAAATATTGAAACTTTCCCGAAATGGAAATGTTATGATTTTCGAAACATAACCTATGTGTAAACATCATGATTAGATTCATAAAATGCATAGTCTTATTTGATTTAAGACACATAAGAAAACTTGACACAACAAACGTGTCACCAATGATTCTGTAACAACTATAAGAAATCCCAACAAACTTAAACATTAATTTGTAATTAGATAATAAGGCCCAATAAGATATAAGGGCTCAATAAGATGTGAAGGCCCAAATAGGCCCATTAAAACTCAATATGTTCAACTTTGGCCCAATAAGGCTCGTTAAAAATGTATCTTAGGAAGGAAAACGTAAAATTATAACAAGATGATATTCTTTTAATTATTAGAAAATATTAAAAACATAAGAGATATATTATGAGCGAGAAAAATAATTATACGAACCAAGTACGTCGTATACGCGATATTAACGCGTTTCAACGTAAATAATTAAACAAATTAATTATAAAGGAGAAAATAAGCATTCTAACATTATTATGGATTATTTTTACGTAATTTAGGAAGTTTCGAGTCAAGAAAGTTAAACGAAAACGAAATACGATCGCGAGACGAGAAAGATACGCGTATGAAACCCTAGTTACACCCTAAGTATAAAAGGAAGGGCAAACCCTTTTTCCTCCTCATTTTTCAGCCGTCACACACACCTACATGTGTGTGTACAGGCGTTCAAAGAAAAACCACGAGAGAAAGAGAGAGCTACAGAGGTGTTGGTGGTTCGCGGCGGAGCTTAGGGCGGAGCAAAGGCGGCGCACGGCGGCGGAACAAGATGGTTATATCTCCGAACTCCTCTCATTCAGCCCTACAACTTTTCCTTCTTCTGTTTCGCGAGATGACGACTTTAAAGGGGTCAAAATGGGATGAGAAGGTGATGACGGCTAAGGTTTTCACCCAAGCAAACGGCAGCTACAGGCTGAGTTCCGGTTTCAAGCAGGTTTTGAAGGTGTTAGGAGGTGGAACTTGGGTCAGAAAGGTGACATGCAACAGCGGCTAGGACCAAGGCAGTGGCTTAGGACGGCGGGGATAGGTTCCGACGGTCTCTCAAGCTAAAACCGACAAACAAGAGTAAGAAATCACATTACCAGCCTTGATTTGTACATGCATGTCGGTATCTTTAAGGTTTTTGGTTCTAACATTTGTGAAGGGATCGTTCGTGTGGCTGTGATGATAACCAACAGGATGTTGGTGGCGGAGGACCAACCATAGTGGTGGTATTCGAACCAAGAATGGCACGAGAAGGAGCTGCCACGACCATGACTCTTCGAGTGTTGGTTCGAGAGGTAGAGCAGCCTGCTCTTTTGGCTTAGTTGTTTCCCAACATAAAACCAAAGGTAACCGTGATTATACGAGCTCCGATCTACACATGCATGTCATTTTATCAGATTGTTGTGTTCTCATACATGATTTTTGGGTTGTCACTTGAGGCTGTAATGCTACCTGAAGGGTTCTGGTGGCAAAGGAGCTACCACCATGCTTCAACCGTGGTTGACAGTAGTAGCCGAAGAGAGATTAGGGTTTTAGTGTGTTCCAAGCTTTGGTCAACGAAAGTCAGACGCGTATAGGACGAGTCAAACCCGGACAGCCTTGGTCAACAGCAAAAACCGACTACTCGATTTTATTCGTTATTTAAAAATAGAATTTAGAAACGTGTTCGAGTTATGAAACATACGATCGGTTAATTAAATTGGATTGTACGCGCGTGATGAACGAATGGGAAGGTAAAAACACGCGCCATTATCTTTTAACGTATGGTTAATATTTTAAACAAATAAATTAAAGAGGTTGAGCATTTGGGTTAAATAGGATAAAATATAATTCATAATAATAAGTTAATAATAAAAATGTTAATAAAACCATAAAACGTGTGTGATTTATATTATACATTCGGAGTGACATTTGTAAATAATAATAGCCATGAAACCTAAAATGCTAATATATAAATTGGAATTTAAATCATAACAACTTGTTCAATGTGTTAATATCAATACCTACATAATATGTAGAAATGGTAATAAGCGTTTAAAATAGTTATTACAAGTCTCGATATGTAATATGGATACTTATGAAATTTGTTACATTTTGTATAAAATAACCTAGAAACTTAAATTGAATAAAATTTATGAATTGGGAACTCAATGAATGTGTATGATACATATACTATTTCATGTATATATTAAATCATTAAATATACATACACATGCTATATATATACACACATCTATAGAATAACATACAATAAAATGCTTAAGTATGATCATGTATGCATAATTATATGTTTATAAAAGTGTTTAAATCCAACATGTTAACAATTAATTTTATACACATATGGGTAAAGAAAATGTAAATTAGGTTGGATTTAGTAATAAGATTGCGCATAACTATAT
The DNA here is from genome assembly GCA_009363875.1 of Mikania micrantha. Lineage (NCBI taxonomy): Eukaryota > Viridiplantae > Streptophyta > Magnoliopsida > Asterales > Asteraceae > Mikania > Mikania micrantha. The sequence goes on along the minus strand of CM018691.1, from coordinate 119,879,701 downwards.
AGTATGTAATATGTTAGTGTTAATCAAATAAGGACTTGACAAAAGTGTTAATTCAATATTGATAAGATTACTTACTAACTTCCTACATTTTTGTCAATGCTTTAAGCATATTGCTAAATAAAGTTTTCGTGATTTTCAATTTATTGTTTATAAGTATATGAACTCATTAAAAACATGATGATCATCTCAACATATAATATATGATACCATTTCTATAGTTTTACTCATAATTAAAGTTTAACAATAAAAACGATATTAATATCATTAGTGAAATTAGTTTTATTATTATTAAGATTATTATTATTATGTTTGATAATTGATTCATCTAAGAATGTTTACTTACATTTAAACATAGAAAATAAATTATGAATACTTTAAACACTTTCTTATTCAATATTTAAAATAATTACAATAGTTAGTATATACAATGACTACAACATGTAAATATCTTAGATACTAGTGATAATTGCAACTATTTTGTGATGTATGAAATACCTATTAATTATCTCTAATACTATTATGTTAAGTGAATACATTATAATAATTATCTTATTGTTTTGTAATACCTTATGCATTACATTAATTTATATTATTAGTAAGACACCATGACTAGTATTATACTTAAACAATTTTTATACTGATTGTCTCTCAAACTCACAAACAAGGTGAACCAACTTTAAAATATAAGACCATTAGTCACAATAAAATTCGATTATCTTAGAATACCGTAAACATACTAGTCACATGAGTATTATAAGCTATACTAAACATCAAATAATACCAACATTTGCACACACATTTATACGTACAAATATAAGGTAAGACTTCGTTATGTATGGTAATATAAAGAAACTTTAAACTAGTAAACTCTAAACACATTAACCCAAAGAGCTCAACCACATTAAACAACCATAATGTATGAAATCTACAACTTATACATGTATAGATTAATACAAATAGGAACTCGCTTTGATGATAACTCTGGGAACATAGCAAATCATGCATAGTGGCACAATGACGTATTTGTACAGGAACAAAACGGAACCAGTTAAAGCAACCAGGTGAGTTCATGTGATCCCTTTTCTTTTTACTGTTTTGGGATACTGAAAGCATGCTCAAAAACTGTTTATAAAAATTTGTACTTATGTGATAATGAACGTCCGTTTCAATATAATTGCTTCCCCTAGACATTAAACATAATTTACAGCCATTAACTCCGGAGGAGAGCCGGTGGGTATATGGGTAGTGCTACTTGGGGAATCCCCCACGCAGAGTGGCCCGAAAGGGTGGCCTTATAAAAATAAGGTTGAAACCCCACTGAGGTTAATGTCAACCGTTGTGGCATATATTCGCTTTGACACATTTACACCGGGGGCAGGAACAGGTCTTGGAATGGGAAGCAGATTAAAATGTTATGTTACGGGCTAGCATTATAAGAGGCAAACGCTCGGCATGGCACAGGGTTGGTTGTATTGATTTTGAATTATCACATATTATTTATTATTGTGTCTGTATACTAAAACTCATGAGCTCACCAACTTTATAGTTGACGTATTTTAGCATGTCTTTCATGTAATTAGAAACAGGTATGGCTCGGATACAGGGTTGCTTGAACAAGAACACTACATGGAAAACAAGAACTTGGCTTAAAGATTTATAAAGTGTGCTGATGCCTGGATAGACCCAATAACTCTAGAAAATCTCCCACTAGTTATATTATGTCTTTAGATTTGTTGTAAACAAATTTGATATTTAGACTAAACCTTTGGTTGAATTGTAAATTATTTATTTTGTCTTCCGCTACTTTGTGTTTTGAATCAATCGTTAGTCAAACCCCCTGGTTGGGTTGTGACAGATTCGTCGAGTCAACACAAGTCAACACACGCACACTCGGTTGAGCACATCGAAACTTGGAGTTGTATGGGATACAACACACCACAAAACTTATACTCATCACCGATATGGTTATAGGTGCTTACTAGCAGGATTGCTAGCATTCGTAGGTAGCGAACATACGTAAAACCAGAAATGCTTATCAGGTGAGTTCACGACCTCTTTTTATCTTTTCTACCTTTGGGGGAGAAAACATTGCATTACAACTGTTTTGAACAACAACTCATTTTAATTACATATGGACATGCTTTATCACTATATGTATATGTGTGGCACACATCACAAACTCAAAGTCCTCGCGATACTCCTCGGACCGTTAGTAGAGCGGAGCGCTTAGCGTGGTAATCTTGAATAGTACTATTTGGTCCTGACAAGCACCACCGATCGCGCCTGGGAGGCCAACCCGACTGGAGGTCGGAATGGGTGCAATATTGACCAATACACTTTGCCATTGTCTGGTGATGGACATGGTGGGAGGCACAACTGTCAGCTTCGGTACGAACCCACATATAATATAACTGTATTGACTAGCTATCAATCGGTACTGCATTGTAATGAAATGTAATTCAGAAACACTTACTTTAAACATTTTGATGTTTACTGCTTATGAAAAACCTATGTTGTCACCAACCTTTGTGTTGAGCCTTTTACTCGCATGTTTTCTCAGGTAACTAAGGCACGCGCACGAAGACTAGGATGCTAGGATGGAGTCCATGCATCATTTTTAGTGTCAATGTCATTTGAGAACATCTAAACATTTGACTTGTTATATAATGATGATTACTTCAACGCTTCCGCACTATTACTTCTTATGAATTGAAAACTGTTTTAAATTTATGCTTCCGCAACTAATATTTACAATGTTTATTTGACAACTTAAACTTTTACTTCCGCAACTCTGATTTCATAAAACTGTTTTGTCCAAGTATTTGGATGTACGTATGCAACCAAACATGTAGGTCTCGCAACTGTATGATCGGAGACTGCAATCCTGATCGGTCCCGTCGCACCCTCGACAAGGCCGGGAGGGCCGGGGTGCGACATATTGGTATCAGAGACCTTCGGTTATTGCGAATTAGGTTTGCATTTAGTGAACTTAGTCTATAACCACTAGTCTCCACACACATAGAGTGTTAGTAGCAATAGTACTAATCTACGTAATCATTTATATTTTGCATACATGATTGTACGCATACATTTACTTCGCGCATTCTAGATATGGCGTCAGCATCATTGCCGCATGTCTCTGCACACGATGAGGAGCCGATAGCTCCAGCAGTACCTGCATCACCTCTACCAGTGACCGCAGAGATGCCTGACCAACATCCCCGATCGTCCGAGGGAAGCGAAACAAACAACAACGACTCTAACGAGGACCCTGAGGAGGACCCCGTGGAGGATTCACCTGACGATGCATCATCCATACTGGAACCGCTCGAGCCCAAGATGCAGTGTCTTGAGTTGGATGTTATTGCCAGAATAACTCGGGACCAGGCCTGGGCAAACAATCGAATCGAGTGTCTCGCAGAGGAACTGAGATACACCAACACACGATATGCAGAACTCTGTAGCAAAGTCAACAACGTGGATCAGGATATGACCCAGTTTATTGCTCTATTCCAGGCGGCTGAAGACCAAGCTGCCATTGCTGAAGCAATAATCGAAGAGCTAGAGAACAGGGCTGCCATTCCAGACCCGGAAAAGTCAGACACCGAGGAAGAAGAACCAGCAACGGACGCTGATTCTGATTCCACTATCGACAATGCCTTCGACTAACTTAGCATAGACTTAGTAGAGACGGTTTGTGTCTCTGTACTGCATGTTTTGGTATTAAATGAATTGTAACCAGTACGACTTATTGTATATCAAGACTATTATCTGTTATTGAAAATTTTTTCTATGCACATCTATACATGTTTCTTTTACGTACCAACCGCATATAATCCTAATTCTTGGGAACACTCTAACGCTTATTCTCGCTATGAAGATCATGGCTGGAAGACGCAGAGGTCAACGGAACGCGGAAGGACGTGGGAACATCAGCCCGACACCAGCTGAACTAATTGCACTCATCAACGAGCGATTGTAAGAGGCACTTGCTGCACGGGAAGCTATCCTCAACCAAAACCCACTGAATCATGGTGATAAATCTCATTCTAAATTCACCTTACACCATAATCACCCGCCTCCAATTCATCATGTTTACTTAATACTTAATCGAATTCCACTCTTTACATATCTCAGGAGCAAACCTCAAACCACCCCTCTGCACCTTCAAAATGTTTCTGGACTGCAAACCCCACTCGTTCAACGGCACTGAGGGAGCCGTCGGACTATTACGCTGGATGGAAAAGGCGAAGTCAGCCTTTGCCATGAGCAACTGCAGGAACGAAGACAGGATCAAGTTCGATGCTGGAACTCTTGAGGGAGCTGCCCTCACTTGGTAGAATGCAAATGTCCAAAACTTAGGGCTCGAGGCAGCCAACGCTCTACCTTGGGATGAGTTCAAAAGGATGCTGAACCGCGAATACTGTCCACGTGGTGAAGTGCAGAAACTTGAAACTGAATTCTGGAACAACAAGATGGTTGGTTCCGAGGTCGAGGCCTACACAGCCCGATCATATGAGCTGGCACACCTATGCTCGGAAAGGGTAACACCACCCTACAAACACATTGAGAAGTATATTGAGGGACTGCCACCTCAAATCCAGGGAATGGTACTTTCTGCTGACCCCATTACCCTACAACAAGCTATGCGACTCGCCCGCAATCTCACTGACTCGGCAGTTGCACAAGGACTCTTACCACCTCGTGGTGCTATAGCCAAACCTGCTGGCAACAAACGCAAATGGGATAACACCCTGAACAAACCTTCCACTCTTCAACCACCGCCACAGCAACGTAAGTGTGGGTCACCTCAAGCTTACACTCCACCCATCCCAACCAATCAAAACTCAGGAGCCTATGTAGGCAAACATCCCAAGTGCAACAAATACAACTTACACCATGCCTTGGGACAGTGTGGCTCTATCCGATGCCAATGGTGTGGCAAAGGAGGACACCTCGCCAAAGATTGCAGAGGCGAGATACTGGCAAAAACCCCACAGCCACAACAACAGTAACTTGAAGCACCAAGGGGCTGCTTCGGATGTGGAAAGCCAGGGAACTTCAAGAAGGACTGCCCACATCTGAAGAACAACAACAATAATGGGAACAACAATGGTCTGAAGGGACAAGCCTTCGTGATCGGGCGAAAGAAGCCAAAATGGATCCCAACCTCGCCACAGGTACGTATCTCCTAAACGATCATTACGCTTCTGTATTGTCTGATACTGGAGCTGAGAAAAGTTTTATATCTAGGGATTTTAGTGAGATACTTGCCTTTACCCCCAACACCTTTAGAGCTTGAGTATATAGTAGAGCTAGCTGATGGTAAACGGATTGTAACTAAGCACATTCTGAGAGAATGCACTTTAGAGCTAGCAAACCATAAGTTTAAGATTGATCTCATGCAAGTTACACTAGGCAGTTTTGATGTCGTAGTGGGCATGGATTGGTTGTCTGATAACCAAGTTGAGATAGTTTGCCACGAGAAGGTTGTACGTATACCCCTTCCTAGTGGAGAAACTTTAAACATCAATGGCGAAAGGAGCGACACTCCTCTGAACATCATCTCGTGCATGAAAGCTCACAAATGCCTATGAAAGGGATACACCGCCATACTGGCATTGATCACCGACAAGACTGAAGAAGAGAAGAAACTAGAAGACATTCCAGCCGTATGCGACTATCTAGATATATTTCCTAAGGATCTACCAGGACTACCACCACCTCGACAAGTGGAGTTCTGCATAGATCTCGATTCGGGAGCAGCACCTATCGCACGAGCACCCTATCGACTTGCACCTCCGGAGATGCAAGAACTATCCAATCAACTGCAAGAGCTACTGGACAAGGGTTTTATTAGACCAAGCTTATCACCTTGGGGAGCTCCGATATTATTTGTGAAGAAGAAGGATGGAACGTTTCGAATGTGCATCGACTACCGTGAGCTAAATAAAGTGACAATCAAGAACCGTTACCCCTCACCTCGCATCGATGATCTGTTCGATCAGCTACAGGGATCGAGCTACTATTCCAAGATCGATTTAAGATCTGGGTACCATCAACTGAGAATTCAAGAAGAAGATATCCCCAAGACAACTTTTCGTACACGGTATGGCCATTACGAGTTTTTGGTCATGCCATTTGGGCTGACTAATGCACCCGCAGTATTTATGGATCTCATGAATAGAGTCTGCAAACCCTACCTCGACAAGTTCATCATTGTTTTTATCTATGATATTCTCATCTACTTGAAAACTCAGGAAGAACACAAAGAGCATCTTCAATTGGCTCTTGAACAGCTACGGAAAGAGAAGCTGTATGCTAAACTCTCAAAGTGCGACTTCTGGATTCGAGAAGTCCAATTCTTGGGTCATGTTGTTAATGAACAAGGGATTCATGTGGATAAATCTAAGATAGAGGCTATCAAGAACTGGGAAGCACCAAAGACCATAACTGGAGTGCGACAATTCCTAGGCTTGGTAGGCTTCTATCGAAGATTTATTGAAGGATTTTCCAAAATAGCCCAACCACTTACAGGCTTAACCTATAGAGACAAGAAATATCTCTGGACTGACAAACAAGAAGCTGCATTCCATCTTCTCAAGCAGAAGCTCTGTAGTGCACCTATCTTATCTCTTCCTGATGTAACAGACGACTTTGTAGTATATTGCGATGCCTCGATACAAGGACTCGGCTGCGTGCTGATGCAGCGAGAGAAGGTGATCGCATATGCTTCTCGACAACTGAAAGTCCACGAGAAGATTTACACTACCCACGACTTGGAACTTGGAGCCATGGTATTTGCACTCAAGATCTGGAGCCACTACCTGTATGGTACGAAGTGTACTATATACACTGACCACAAGAGTCTCCAACACATATTCGAGCAGAAGGAACTGAACATGCGACAACGTCGTTGGCTCGAATTGTTGAACGACTACGAGTGTGCTATCAAGTATCACCCAGGGAAAGCCAACGTTGTGGCCGATGCCCTAAGCCGGAAAAATACCTCGAAACCCAAGAGGGTACGAGCTTTACAGCTCACCATCCATCCCAATCTTCCTGAGTAGATACGCAATGCCCAAGTTGAGGCACTTAAAGAAGAAAACCTAGTGGCCGAATCACTAAGGGGAATGGAGAAACAACTAGAAGTAAAAGCTGATGGCTTACAATATTTCATGGAACGCGTCTGGGTTCCACTTCACTGGAATTTACGAGACCTTGTGATGGACGAGGCTCATAAGTCTCGATATTCCATTCACCCTGGATCTGATAAGATGTATCATGATCTGAAGGTACTTTATTGGTGGCCAAACATGAAAGCTGCTTGTAACATCACTGTATTTCGGGCATTAAATTACATACATAATTGTACTGTTAAGTCCTGATATGATAATTGTTAATGATTATGGATTAATGAATGTTATTATCACTGGTATACATTATTAAGAATGTATATTATCACAATAAGCATAAACCCTGGGAAGTTTAGTTGAGACACAACTAAACAGTACCAGAGAGTTTACTGCAGATGCATTGCTTGATATGGACTGTTGAGTAGGAATAGTTGTGGTTTAGGATTCTATAATCAAGGATAGGCAATGATATAATGATGGTCTATCGAAGAGGTGGTGGGATGGCGGCTGAGGCAGTTGCGACTGACCTCTACGTATGCCCTATACATATGCCCTATACATAAGCATATTTCGGTCTGTTATGGATGTGTCAGTGATATGGTTTAGTGGGTTTTGGATTGGGATTTATAATTTTAAAGATAATAAATAATGTAAGCTTTATTAGAAATAATTACGCGATGGTGAGGTTACGATCACAACTTAAACGCGAATATTAATTCAGAAATATTAACTTAATAATCTATTCCCGTGGGTGACGATTCACACGAATATAATTATTAAGAATAATATTCTGAAACGATATTCCATAAACCGTAAATCGTATCGAAATACGGTACGAGCGTTGGATTCGGAAAGGTGACGATCTTTACTAATGCGTACGTAAGTAACGCGTTTCGATGAGATAACGGAATAATATTTAACGATATTAAATTAATAAATGGAAATTAAAAACGTTTATTAGGAATTACAACCTAAGACGTATACGAATAAATCGGTTTATTAAATAAATTATATAACGAGATTAATCGAAATCATTGTTCGAAATAATCTAATTAAAAGCATTTTATTTAAAACGTAATCTATTATTTCAAACGTTTTATTGTTTAAATATATTTTACGAGCAAAACCGGTCATTTTATAACTGTTATCGCGATAAAAACGAGACCGAGCATGTGGGGACGGAACGCGATATAAGAAAGAAGAGTTACATCTTCTTCCTCATTTCTCATACTTTCACTCTCTCACTAGAAGACCAAATTCGTCCTCTCTCTCTCTCTCTTGTTTTTCTCACTCAAATCTCAACCATTTTGGTTGATTTTTGTTCCTAAATGTTTGTATGATCAAGGAGATCGTAAACCCACGAAGATTTCAAGCTAAAGATCGAGATTTGAAGGTGGATGGAGCATCTACTTTTCGGTTTTCTCTCTAACAACAACCGGGTTAGCTACTTACACTTTAAACGATTTCTATACTTGTAAAACCCTAAGATAAACTAGTAGGAGTGTGAGGAATCCATAAACAAAACTGCAACAGGTTAAAACTTGATGAGAATGATGACGAACAGTGTGGTTCGCGACCTGCTCGCCGGCCGAACCTCGTGATGGCCTAACATAATACTCAAACGAACCTACGCCATGTAGCAGCAAACCTGGAGTGCTGGCCGAACCTTGGCCAGCCGAACCCAGCTTCATGAACCTCCTTAGGCCACGAACCTCAGGTGGCCGAACCCCATAGGGTGGCCGAACCTTGAAGTCTGTGAACCTAAATGCCTCGGCCGAACCCCTAGCCACGAACCATCAGCTGGTCACGAACCTGCTGAGCTTGTGTGGGCCGAACCTGGTGCGTGTGGGCGAACCTTAAGGTGCTGAACCCTAAGATGGCGAACCCATGGGCGAGTCCTTCTTTGGCCGGACTTGGGTGAAAGAAACCAAGGATAACCGAACCTATACAGCCAAACCCTAACCTAGCTGAAGCTAGTGCTTAGCCGAACCTTAGAACCCTTCGATCAGTCATAGGAGCAGCGAACCTATGGGTGTCGGTGGACTAAGTGCAGTCGACTTTACGGTTCTGTTGAACTAAGAGGGGGCTACGCTCAGACACCTAATTGGGGATAAGTAAAAGGGCATGAGACTCATTAATGCATGCATGAGCACTTTGGGTTACCACCTTTTTATTAGTAACCTAAGTTGTAAATTATGAGATTTCATACATTAAATATTATATGAATAATTCAAGTATGGATTCTTAAACTTAAATTAAATTTTTACTAACTTAAACTATGGTGGTTAACATAATTGAACATGCATGTAGGGATATGCCTATGATTAAGTACATCACCTATTATTATGCATATCTATGAGAATACACTTATGATATCATAATAAGTTATCATTATAAGATAGTTAAAGATTTGCAAGTCTAAACTATATCGTAATGATGATCACTTATACACGATGAGGGAGCTATCTTAACTTGGATTAAATGAACTAAGTTGATGACACCTTCAATAATTAAAAGTAAACACTTATGAACACTTAATCGAAATGAAACGTGTATGATTATGAACACAAACACACGAAAATTACAGGTTGATTGAGTTGTTTTGGATTTGATACACGTGAGCACACATTTTGCAAAAACACTGAATCTAAGGACTCAGGTGACTTCTCATAACCTCCTTTTTAAACCATTTTGTTTTTAAACTCGGAGGTGGAACATGTATACCAGTTTTACATATTATTTTGATAACACATGGGTGACACTTGGTTTATCATATTGATAGTCATATTATTGGATTATCACAGCTCCATGAATCGTTGTTGTTGACTTCAGTCATCCACAATGATTGCATGTATTGTCACGTGGATTACCACAACTCCATGAGTCGTTGTTGTTGACTTCAGTCATCCGCAATGATTGCATGTATTGCCACTTGGATTATCACAGCTCCGTGAATCGTTGTTGTTGACTTCAGTCATCCACAATGATTGCATGTATTGTCACGTGGATTATCACAGCTCCATGAATCGTTGTTGTTGACTTCAGTCATCCGCAATGATTGCATGTATTGCCACTTGGATTATCACAGCTCCATGAATCGTTGTTGTTGACTTCGGTCATCCTCAATGATTGCATGTATTGTCACGTGGATTACCACAACTCCATGGGTCGTTGTCATTGACTTCGGACACTCACAATGATTGCATGTATTGTCACTTATACTATTTGGAGACATTGATGATTGAGATTGGTTGAATATATATATATATATATATATATATATATGTGATTGATTATCTATGATTATTTGAAATATGTGATTGTGTGTTTGTATTTGTGTTTGGGTGTTGGATTATCTCGCAGGTGCACTATGTGGATTTTCTCGAAAAATTTATAAACTTTCATAAACATTTTTGAAATATAAAAACTTATGATTACTCACCAACTAATTTGTAGTTGACACTTGATTTTTACATGTTTTAGGAAACGAGGAGAAGTAGGTAGGGCAGGATAGCTCTACATCTTTTGGACATCATCACGTAGGGTCTTGAACTTAGCTAAAATAACTGAAATTCTGGAGACTAGAGTTTAGTTAGTTTGGCTAAATCTTTTGTGTAATTGTTGTAACTAGCTCATGATGAACATGATTTTTGATGTAATTAATTTGGTAGATTAATTGTTATGTGATGATTTAATTAGATGCCCACGAGTTTATGAACAATCTACACATCCCTCGTGGCATCCCGACGTTTCCGTCATCGGTCGGGATGTTACAGATTGGTATCAGTGCCTAGGTTATAGGGAATTAGGTTACTAGAAATGGTTGACCTAGTCTATAACTGTAGGATACCCTAGTATGAATTATTTCATACACTAGTTAGTATATTCAGGATTTCATGCTTATGTGTTTATTACATGTTAACTGAACTCCTGATATATATCTGATTACATATGTTATTTGCTGATTTATATGAGTGATTGTGCCCTAATGATTCGATAAGGACATGCACGTGGTGTATCGTAAATGTGGTGGCTGGTGGATGAAGCAGTTGTGACTGACTTGTACATATGCCCTATACATATACCATCTACGGTACATCAGGTGGATGTCAGTAGTGAAAAATAAGGGAACTACCCGTTTGGGAAATTATCTGCTTAGGAAATTAACTGCTTAGGAATTTATTTGCTTTAGGAATTATTTGTTTGATTTTTGATCACCAGACAAGGACACACTCGTGGCATACTACAAAGGTGGTGGGACAGTGGCTGGGGCGGTTGCGACCTACCCCTACATATGCCCTATACATATACCATTTGTAGTATATTGGTGGTGTGTCAGTGTCAGGAACTTAGGATATTATTAGGAAATGTTGGAAAGTTTTGGTTGATGGAATGTTGGTTGAATTTGGTTTGGATTGATAATTTGGATAATCACATTTGATGGACATATATAAACTCACTTATGAAACACACTTATTGGACATGTGGGGTGAATAGGATCAACGAATGATGCGAACACTTAATGACGAAATGGATACTTAGTGCTGAGATGGACGCGATGAATGATATGAACACTTAGTGACAGACTGAATACTTGAGTATTTAGATAGACACTTGGTGAAAGTATGAACGCATAGTGATGATACGAACACTTAGTGGTGGTATGAACACTTGGGATTGAGATGTGAACATATAGTAAACTTAGACATTAGGGGAGCTTAAATGTCAGGTGAACTTCGACATTAGGTGAACATAAAAAACAGGTGAACTTAATGTTAAGGTGAACTTAGACATTCGGCGAACCTAGATGTCAGAGGGAATGGAATACACTTCACTCATAATTATTCCCCCCATAGGATAAGGATGTGAAGTGGAACATTTGAGAAACACATGTATACCCTAAATTCTAACAAGGGCATAATCGTGGTGCAATGCTACGGTGGTGGGACGGCGGCTAATGCGACTGCGGTCAAATCTGTAACATTACTGTATTTCAGGTTGTCCGTACATGTACGACTGTACTGTTATGACTTGATATGATAATTATTAATGATAATGAATTATTGGATGTTATTACTGATATTGGTATACATATTGAGAACATATTATTATATGCATAAACCATGGGAAGTGTAGATACATGTTTTGTCCCTAGTTCGGTTATGTAAATGGCTATCATGTAATCATTCAAAGTATTAATGGAAATTGTCTTTGTATCTAATTCATCATGTTTATGTTTATTGATTATTGATTATTAATGTTTATCTAAGTGTTTGATTTGATTATTAAATGTTTAAGTATGAAAACTGCTCATTCGGCCGAATGACTCTAGAATGAAGTCATTCGGCGAATGAGAGTTGTATCGAATGTCTAAGTTCAGAATGAGCCATTCGCCGAATGACTCATTCGAATGACTGCTCATTCGAGCTTAGTCATTCGCCGAATGAGCTGCTTCGGCCACTCATTCGGCCGAATGACTACAGCTTATAAATAGAAGTTCAAATCATTTCAAACCCAACTTTCCAGAGCCATCCTTCTTCCCTAGCACTCCAGTGTCAAAACCCTTGAAGATTTGAGCGGTTCTTGTACTTCCAAGTTCGATTCTCAACCCGTGGTGTTCGATCGTTGCTTCCAAGTTGTTCTTACAGCCTCGGATCACCACGGTTTCTGTTGGTTTCGTTTGGAAAACCCTGGAATAGGATTCCGCACTATCCCAGAGGTTGTCGAGTAGTTTTTCATTGGATTCGGATTGTTTCCGAGCTCCCGATCGGTCCAACAAAGTGGTATCACTTTAAATTAGATTATTTCATTTATTTTTAGTATTTTCATTTTCTCTAGTATAGTTGTCTTTTATTAACAAAAACACAAAAAGATTTTCTATTTTTAGGTTTTTAGGGGGAGATATAGAAGTTTGAAAAACCAAAAACAATAGAAAATTTGAAAAATCCAAAAACAATAGAAAAATGAAAAATGAAATAGTCCTGATTAATGACATAACACATTGATTTCATTATGTCATAAAAACAGAAATGAATGCATGATCTAAAATCACAAGGAAATAATGATGGGATGTACTGATAGGCTGACTATACAAAATAAATAAACAATATATGAGAACTTAGAAAGTCTGATTTGTGGGATCCAATTTATTAAGGCTTTTGAGTGAGAAATGGTTTTTGATTCAAATCAAGCATACACCTGTCATCATGGAATCAAATGAGTTTTCATTCAAAGAAAAATAAAGGCAAGCTGGTATTAAGCTTGAAGAAAAATCAAAAACAAGCTGGTATTAAGCTTGATAAAGAAAAAGTAAAAACAAGCTGGTATTTAGCTTGAAGAAGACCTAACGCAAGCTGGTATTAAGCTTGAGAAAAACTTAAACAAATAAAAATAAAGTTCGATTCCATACATGTGCCATATTGCTGGGACGGACCTAGCTGAAGCCATCCATGTGGATAGAACAAGAAAAACACAAAAAGATAATGAATGATTGAATCTTATTGAATTCATGATGACTGGTATTAAGATATGCTGAAATGAATTTTGAGCTAATTTTGATCTTAATTGATGAAATGAATCGGGGAACTCAATCAGAAAATATGAGGGATCATGTAGTTTGTTTAAGAGTTGAGTATTGTTCAGTTTAAATATGGACAAATATATCAGTAATCGTGTCAAAATGAAATTGTGATTGAAGTAAAGCATTCATTGAAGGTTATATGATGTGATCAGAGATTTGTGTTATATTATTAATGGGCTTTTCACAAAAATATGTGTTTTCTTGTGTTTATTTGCTTTTAAATTGCGTTTGTACAGTTGTTTAGTTGTTTCAGAAAAATACAAAAAGATTTTCTATTTTCAATTTTGTTTTAGATGATCATTTGTAGATTCGGATGCCTGTCATCTCTGAATCCTGAACCAACTAGACATTTCTTCATAATTGGTTAAAAGTTTGATGCACAAAATGTTAAATCTTTGAAAGTTTGAGTTTTGGAGATGTCAATGTCTCATTCGTACGAATGAGAGGCAGAATGAACTCATTCGGCCGAATGAGAATGAGTCATTCGACCGAATAAGCATCTCAGAATGAACCTCATTCGACGAATGAAGAATGTCGAATGTCTCATTCGAATGTCTCATTCGGCGAATGAAGATCATCGATTGACTCTTTCGCCGTATTCATTCGGCGAATGGAAAAGAATCTTTGTGACCTTTCGCTTAGCTCATTCGGCGAATGAGAGCACAGTATATAACTGTGGTTCGGCCGAATGAGGGTCATTCGACCTTTTGCTCTTTCGCGATATCAGAGAATACCCATTCGGCGAAACACACACTTATTCATCCTCTTCGATTTCTTGTGACTGAGACAGTTCTTGCCACTGATAATCTTATTGTTCTCATTCTCAGGTATATGGAGATCAAATTTCAGCCGATTCCATCCATGAAATCATCTCTAACAGATTCAAATTTAGGGTTTTAGGGTTTTTGATTTCGCCCAACGAATAATCTGTTAAGATGGACCTAAAACTCGAAATGTCATGTATTAAATATGCTAATCGGTCGTTTCTGAGTGCAGTATAACAAGTTTTTGGGCTTGATTTAAGACTTTGGACAAAAAGGAATTTTGAACTGTCATATTGCCGAATGTCGTCATTCGGCGAATGACTCATTCGGCGAATGAGCCTCATTCGACGAATGGATCATTCGGCGAATGACAAGTCATACTCAAGCCTCATTCGACGAATGACTCATTCGGCGAATGAGCCTCATTCGACGAATGGATCATTCGGCGAATGACAAGTCATACTCAAGCCTCATTCGACGAATGAGAGTCATTCGACGAATGAGCCTCATTCGACAGATAACTCATTCGGCGAATGGACTCATTCGGCATATCAGAAGAAAGTTTATCTGATTTTTTTTAAATCTCATTGTTTAATTGATCATCTTGTACTGATATATGTATTTCTTGTATTGTGCAGCATGGCAGGATACAAATCAGTACCGAAGCATAACATCTGTGCCCATCTTGATCTGACGACTCCGAACGCGAAGCATTATGCTGATATCATTACTTTCCTGAGGCGTTCCAGGATTTTCACTGCCATTTCGACCATTCATGTGCCCTATTTATCACATCAGCAGGAATTCTGGACCTCAGCGGATATTGATTGTGAGACCGAGCCTACAGTCATCAGGGGCAAGGTCAGAGGTCATGACATTGTAGTATCGGCTGAGCACATACGGAGGGTGTGTGGCTTTCAGGACTCTCCGGATCATCCAGTTCTACTTGACAGATTTCTTGTTCTTGGATGCTTCCTCAGATGCAAGTACGAGGGAGACATTGGAGCCGGGATTTTGAACAAAGCGTTCATGTCCCCGCAGTTCAAGTACTTGGCACATGTACTTGTACACTGCCTTGGCTCCAGGAGAGGAGGCTTCGATGATATGCGCGAAACGATACAGTGCGCATTTGCTGCTCTAGTGCTCAACAAGCCATTCAACTTCTCCGAGATGGTTTTTCTGCATATGAAGGAGAACGTGGGGCTGAAGGGTGACAAGAAGTTTTTGATGTACCCTCGATTCATTCAGCAGATCATTGATGCACAGATTCCTGATCTCCCAAAGCTGAATGCTGACATTATCAGATTGGAGCACATGAATGACATAACTCTCAACAGAGTTTTGTCATACAGAGGGAAAGAGAGGAAGCCTACTACACGATCATTGTTTGGTCACCTCTCTCGACCTGACTACAGAGCTCCAGCTGGAAGGAGATGGAGACACGATGACTCCGATTCTGATGTGGAGGACATTGTGGTCCCAGTTGGTGGTGATGATAGTGATGGTGATGAGGGAGATGGTGGTGCAGGCCCGAGTGGTGCTGGTGTGGAGGTGAGCACTGTTGCTGTTGAGAGCACAGGTGCGGGTGAGATGTCATCAGTACACATAACCACTGCTGCTTCAGTGAGCATGGTTGATGTTACTGCTTCTGGTGTTGGAGCTGATGTTGCTGTGTCTACAGCTCAAGAGGAGGATGTGGATATCGAGTCACTGATGGACTTGGATTTCTTGTCTACTACTACTTCATCAGTGACTGCTCCTCTCGATGTCTCTATTCCACATTCCTCAGGTGGTGATGGTGAGTCAGAGGACTCGAGTGAGGAAGAAGGTGTAGCAGGTGAAGGTGATGAAGATAGTTCTGATTCTGAGAAGACTCATGATGATGAGTTTGAGAAGGTGGATGAGGGTGGAAGAGTGGTGATGAGGAAGAGAAGGAGGACAAATGATGATTTGGAGGATATTACTGATACGATATTTACTCCAGAGTTTGACATTTCTCCCACTCCAAGGTCATCTGCTCCTACTTCCACAGCTACGATATCTTCTGCTGGTGCTTCCACCTCATCCAGAGCTGGAAGGGGAAAGAGAACCCGTTTCTCTTTCCAAAGGAGGTCAGAACTGACTACAGCTGCTGCAACTACTGTCACATCAGTAGCAGCTGTGTCAGTTTCTTCACTGACGAGGACAAGGGCCATTCACACTCAGGCCATTACTGCCCCTCTGTCCACTCCTTTCATTCGAGAGCCTGTTTATGTTGCTGCTTCCTCTGGCCCCTCCACAGTTCGTGCTGATGTTCACATACCTGCTGTTTCAGTTGTAGATCAGCTTAGTACACTGAACAGTATGGTCTTGAGACTGATGGAGAGGAGCATGGAGCAAGAGAAGAAGAATAAAGAGCAGGAGTTGGTTATTGCTCAGCTCACGCAGAGGATTGAAGAGCAGGATACTCTGCTGCTTCAAGCTGCAGACCAGAGGGCCGATTTGAGGGCCAGGTCTGCACAACAGGAGGAGCAGCTCCTGAAATACATTGATGAGCACAACCAGTTGGCTTTGACAGCCTCTGGTTTCAGTGATCGGATCCTGCAGCTAGAGTCTGAGAATGCTCGTCTAGCTGGACTTGTCGAGGGTTCGAAGGAGAGTACTCCCAGACTGGAAGGAGCTGAGGATCGTTCCGATGATTCAGACAAAGAAGAAGATGAAGAAGAGTCTGATGAGGAACAGGTGGATTACGAAGACTCAGACAATGACGATGAGTCTGATGATGATGATGATCATGATGATGAGGCCAAGGACGGATCTGGGAATGGGTCTTCTGGTTCATCGAGTACTGATGATGATGACGATGATGATCAGGCCCCTCCCTCATCAGAGATTCGATCCAAGAAGGCCAATGATAAGAAGAAAGCCTCTGCTCCACCTCCTCCTGCACAGACAGATGAACCCAAAGCAGCCGAGGAAGTAGAAGCTGTGCCGTTGAGACGTCAGCTAGATAAGACGTTGACTATGATCTTGGACGCTCAGGGCATTATACAGCACTCGGTCAGCTACGACAAGGAGGAGGGTGAGATCATACACTGCTTATCTAAGGAGCAGATAGCTGAGCTGTTCAGGTTGAATCCTGACGAGGTGGTCACTGATGACACCTCTG
Organism: Mikania micrantha; assembly: GCA_009363875.1. Lineage (NCBI taxonomy): Eukaryota > Viridiplantae > Streptophyta > Magnoliopsida > Asterales > Asteraceae > Mikania > Mikania micrantha. The sequence goes on along the minus strand of CM018691.1, from coordinate 119,862,073 downwards.
TACCTAGTACTGAAGAGCCCGAACCAGAATTCTTTGATGATGTAGATGATGTCATTCTGGAAGACATCACTGATGAAGAATACCCGAAGTATACATCGGCTGAAGCTGAGTTGCCTACATTCATTGAACCATTTGATCAGGAAACGGAGGATCTCTTGGTCAGATATCTTGAAGAGCAAGTAGAGGCTAGCAAGGCTGAAGCTGATGACTTAAAGAAAAGAAAGGAAGAATGGGCTGCGTACTGGGAGGTTCTAAAGAAACAAAGCACTGAGAAGATGCCAGCAACGCACAAGAAAGTCTACAGGACCAAAGGATATAAGGCTGGAGGTCAGATACTCAGCTGGGCATACTTCCATGATCTTGGGTGCTACGCAGTAAAGAGGGAAAAGGGTATAGATTACTTCAAACACCCGCATGATTTCAAGACGCTGCCTGGATTCGAGGTCAATCAACTAGCACGTCTGAACATGCTATACTGTGAAGACTCCGGGATGTCTGCTTGGTTCTCTCGACAAATCAAGTATGAATACCGGAAGAGATGGGTGAATTTTCAGCCGCAGCAGCCAGAGAGGTACTATCTACCAGAGATTGACGGAGATACCCGGAAGCATAAAGTAATCCTGAAGTGGCTTCCCCCTAAAGTCATGAAGAAGATTCCTTTACGGAAGATGCGTCAAGACTTTATGGAGGGCTTCCGATGGTGGTACTATGATGGGAGAACCGGTGAGGCTGTGATCGTGCTGTGCAAAGACAAGAAATGGGAAACTGTCAGAGTTTTTGATCCCATGTGGCTGACCAATCTTTCATTGAATGATGTTAAAGCTTTCTATCGACATCAGATTTTCTTCGACGTACAGGATATGGAGCAGGCTCTTCAGTATATGAGAGTTATTCGTCTCTGTATCTGCTTAAAGATTCATGCTGGTGCTGATTGGAAAGCTATCTCAGACAAGATTGCAAAGAAAGACATTCCAAAGAGTTGAACTAGGTCCAAGGGGGAGTATGTAGATACATGTTTTGTCCCTAGTTCGGTTATGTAAATGGCTATCATGTAATCATTCAAAGTATTAATGGAAATTGTCTTTGTATCTAATTCATCATGTTTATGTTTATTGATTATTGATTATTAATGTTTATCTAAGTGTTTGATTTGATTATTAAATGTTTAAGTATGAAAACTGCTCATTCGGCCGAATGACTCTAGAATGAAGTCATTCGGCGAATGAGAGTTGTATCGAATGTCTAAGTTCAGAATGAGCCATTCGCCGAATGACTCATTCGAATGACTGCTCATTCGAGCTTAGTCATTCGCCGAATGAGCTGCTTCGGCCACTCATTCGGCCGAATGACTACAGCTTATAAATAGAAGTTCAAATCATTTCAAACCCAACTTTCCAGAGCCATCCTTCTTCCCTAGCACTCCAGTGTCAAAACCCTTGAAGATTTGAGCGGTTCTTGTACTTCCAAGTTCGATTCTCAACCCGTGGTGTTCGATCGTTGCTTCCAAGTTGTTCTTACAGCCTCGGATCACCACGGTTTCTGTTGGTTTCGTTTGGAAAACCCTGGAATAGGATTCCGCACTATCCCAGAGGTTGTCGAGTAGTTTTTCATTGGATTCGGATTGTTTCCGAGCTCCCGATCGGTCCAACAGGAAGTTTAGTTGAAACACAACTAAACAGAACCAGAGAGTTTATCGCAGTTGAATTCACAGATATGGATTATTGGTTTGGAATGGAAAGGAATTAGGAGTTGGTTGTTGTTTGGTTGCTAAACATAGTCAAGGACACATGGTCATGGTTTATCGAAATAGCAATGGGACGGTGGCTGGGGAGGTTGCGACTGACCCCTACATATGCCCTATTCATATGCATATTTCGGTCTATCACGGATGTGTCAGTGATAGGGTTTAGTGGGTTTTGGATTGGGATTTATACTGTTAAAGTTAATAAATAATGAAAGTTTTAATGTAGATAATCACGCGATGGTGAGGTTACGGTTATAAATTAAACGTGTATGTTATTTCAGAAATATTAACTTAATAATGTATTCGCGTGGGTGACGATTCATACGAATATAATTATTAAGAATAATTTTTTGAAACGATATTCTATTAATCGTAAATAGAATTGAAATACAATACGAGCGTCGGATTCGGAAAGGTGACGATCTTTACGAATACGTACGCGAGTAATGCGTTTCGACGAGATAAGGAAATAATATTTAACGATATTAAAATAAGAATAACAAACCAATAATGTTTATTAGGAATCACAACCTAGGACGGGTATGAATAAATTATAAACGATTTAACGAAAATTAAATGAAATCATTTTGCGAAACAATGATATTTAAGTAAAATCATTTTTATGAAAATGAAACATAATTATGTAAATGCTTTATATTTCAAAACACGTTTACGAGTAAAACCGGGCATTATACAAATTTTATCGCGATAAAAACGAGACCGAGCACACGGGGATTATGCGGGTATTAAAGAAGAAGAAGTCTTCTTCTTTTTCATTTTATACATACACTTATCTCTCTAAACAACCCAACCCGCCACCCCTTTCTCTCTCTACCTTCTCTCTAAGTTTTCTCCTTCGTTACCTAACGGATTCGCGAGATTTTGGCGCCTAGACGACCGCGTGATTGAGAGGAACAAGAAGATACGAAGAAACCCAACATTGGAGCACGATCTGAAGGTAAATCGCGTGGTTTTCTTTTTGGTTGTTTTCCTTACATAATCGGTCGTGATATTGAACTTGTAACCATATGTTATCACTTAAAGACCCAAAAATAAGTAAGCATAAGAGGGTAGAGATGGTAGGATTGTTCCTGCAATAAGTAACGTTTGAGGATGATGATGAGGACTGGTGGTTCGCGTAGGAGCAGCCTTGGGTGAACCCACGACCTGCTGAAACAGCTACCAAGGGTCAAACCTTGGGCTCACGAACCCTCGTGGGCGGGAACAAGGGGTGGCCGAACCTCCTAGTTGGCCGAACCCCTACCGCTCGACGAACCTATTGCAGCTAACCTGGACAAACCTTCGATCACCTAACCAGGGTAGATGGGCCGAACCTTGGCCTAGGCGAACCCTAGCCTTGGCCGAACCTAGGTGCTCTTGGCCGAACCCTACACAAGGGCCGAACCTTAATCCAACAAACCATCATGGCTGAAGCTGCCTTGGCCGAACCTCGCCATGCAACCTTGGCCATGCGAACCTTCAGCCTCGGCCTAACCTTAGTCATGCAAGCAGTGTCTTGGATGAACCATGGGCCTACAAATTGAAGAGCTACGAATCCAATGGTGCTAAGAACCTTGATGACCGAACCTATTGGGGCGAAGCTAGACCATATAGCCGAACCATTCTTCTTGGCCGAACCTATGGCTATTTCACCTATTTTTAGGCAGCGAACCTAAGGGGTGAATGAGCCATGTATTAGCTGAGCTTAAGGACTAAAAACACTAGGAACGGACCTAAGTTACTTGGACTAAAGCTATGAACAAAGGGGGGAGATTAACACATGTATTTGAATATCCATGCATCCATGAATAAGTCAAGTCAATAGTTTTTTTAAAATAAAATAACATAAGTTTGAATTATGGGATTTTACATGGTATTTACATTCTATGTAAATGAACCACGTATAAACGTCTTAAATTTAAATTGAATTTTTATAACTTAGATTATAGGGGTGGATCTAATTAATCATGCATGCATGTATACAAAAGGGATCATAGAGTATAAGGTTAATACCTTTACAATGTTGTAGACTTTTGAGGTATTATTTGTAAACCATCATATATATATTGGACAATTTAAAACTAATGAGTTTAAAGCACAATTGTATGATGATTATCGATAAACCATAGGTATTACAAGTTAACTTAGGGTAAGTAAACTAGGTTAATAAAATATCTAATGATTAAAAGTAAACACTCATGAACACTTTATCAAAATGAAACGCATATACTTATGAATAGGAATCACACGATAATTACAAGTTGTTGAGTTGTGATGATTTCTCTTACGTGAGCGCGCATTTCACAAGAACACTGATTCTAAGGACTTAGGTGAGTTCTCATAACCTCCTTTTTAAAACCATTTTGTTTTTAAACTCGGAGGTGGAACATGTATACCAATTTAAATATAATTTTGATAACACATGAGTAATACCTAGTTGATCTTTATGATATTCATATTATGGGATTATCATTGTTTATGGATTATCACTGATTACCATAACACCGTGTGACATTGATGTTGACTTCGGTCGTCAGCAATGATTACATGTATTGCCACTTCGATTATCACAACTCCATGAGTCGTTACTGTTGACTTCGGTCATCTGCCCCGATTGCATGTATCGTCATGTGGCTTGCCACCACTCCATGAATCATTGTCTTTAACCTCGGTTAATCACATTGATTCCATGTATTGTCACTTATACTATTTGAGGATATTGATGATTGAGATTGGTTGAATGTGTATGTGATTGATTATCCATGATCATCTATGATTATTTGAAATATGTGACTGTATGATTGTGATTCTGTGTTTGGGTTATGTGTTGGAGTATCTCGCAGGTGCTCATGTGGATTTTCTCAGAAAACTATAACTTTTATGATTATTTTGTAAAACATTTTTAAATATAAAAACTTATGATTACTCACCAACTACTTCGTAGCTGACACTTGATTTTCTACGTGTTTCAGGGAACGAGGAGAAGTAGGTAGGGCAGGATAGCTCTACATCTTTTGGACCTCATCACATAGGATTCTTGGACTTAGCTAAAATTAACTGGTTTACTGAAGACTAGTATTTAGTTAATTTAGCTGATCTTTTGTGTAATTGATTGTAATTAAATCATGACAAACATGATTTTTGTGTAAACATTTATTTGATTTGATTGATATGTGATGATATATATATTTAGATGCCCACGAGCTTTTGACCAATCTACACATCACTCGTGGCATCCCGACGTTTCTGCCATCGGTCGGGGTGTTACAGATTGGTATCAGAACCTGGGTTATAGGGAATTAGGTTACTAGAAATGGTTGACCTAGTCTATAACCGTAGGATACCCTAGTATGAATTATTTCATACACTAGTTAGTATATTCAGGATTTCATGATTATGTGTTTATTACATGTTAACTGAACTCCTGATATATATCTAATTACATATGTTATTTGCTGATTTATATGATTGATTGTGCCCTAATGATTCAATAAGGACATGCACGTGGTGTATCGTAAATGTGGTGGCTGGTGGCTGAAGCAGTTGTGACTGACTTCTACATATGCCCTATACATATACCATTTACGGTACATCAGGTGGATGTCAGTACTGAAAAATAAGGGAACTACCCGTTTGGGAAATTATATGCTTAGGAAATTAACTGCTTAGGAATTTATTTGCTTTAGGAATTGTTTGTTTGATATTTGATCACCAGACAAGGACACACTCGTGGTATACTACAAAGGTGGTGGGACAGTGGCTGGGGCGGTTGCGACCTACCCCTACATATGCCCTATACATATACCATTTGTAGTATATTGGGGGTGTGTCAGTGTCAGGAACTTAGGATATTATTAGGAAATGTTGGAAAGTTTTGGTTGATGGAATGTTGGTTGAATTTGGTTTGGATTGATAATTTGGATAATCACATTTGATGGACATATATAAACTCACTTATGAAACACACTTATTGGACATGTGGGGTGAATAGGATCAACGAATGATACGAACACTTAATGACGAAATGGATACTTAGTGCTGAGATGGACGCGATGAATGATATGAACACTTAGTGACAGACTGAATACTTGAGTATTTAGATAGACACTTGGTGAAAGTATGAACGCATAGTGATGATACTAACACTTAGTGGTGGTATGAACACTTGGGATTGAGATGTGAACATATAGTAAACTTAGACATCAGGGGAGCTTAAATGTCAGGTGAACTTAGACATTAGGTGAACATACAAAATAGGTGAACTTAATGTTAAGGTGAACTTAGACATTCGGCGAACCTAGATGTCAGAGGGAATGGAATACACTTCACTCATAATTATTCCCCCATAGGATAAGGATGTGAAGTGGAACATTTGAGAAAAACATGTATACCCTAAATGCTAACAAGGGCATAATCGTGGTGCAATGCAACGGTGGTGGGACGGCGGCTAATGCGACTGCGGTCAAATCTGTAACATTACTGTATTTCAGGTTGTCCGTACATGTACGACTGTACTGTTATGACTTGATATGATAATTATTAATGATAATGAATTATTGGATGTTATTACTGATATTGGTATACATATTGAGAACATATTATTATATGCATAAACCATGGGAAGTTTAGTTGAAACACAAATAAACAGAACCAGAGAGTTTATCGCAGTTGAATTCACAGATATGGATTATTGGTTTGGAATGGAAAGGAATTTGGAGTTGGTTGTTGTTTGGTTGCTAAACATAGTCAAGGACACATGGTCATGGTTTATCGAAATAGCAATGGGACGGTGGCTGGGGCGGTTACGACTGACCTCTACATATGCCCTATACATATGCATATTTCGGTCTATCACGGATGTGTCAGTGATAGGGTTTAGTGGGTTTTGGATTGGGATTTATACTATTAAAGTTAATAAAATAATGAAAGTTTTATTGGAGATAATCACGTGATGGTGAGGTTACGGTTATAAATTAAACGTGTATGTTATTTCAGAAATATTAACTTAATAATGTATTCGCGTGGGTGACGATTCACACGAATATAATTATTAAGAATAATGTTTTGAAACGATATTCTATTAATCGAAATCGAATTGAAATACGATACGAGCGTCGGATTCGGAAAGGTGACGATCTTTACGAATACGTACGCGAGTAATGCGTTTCGACGAGATAAGGAAATAATATTTAACGATATTAAAATAAGAATAACAAACCAATAATGTTTATTAGGAATCACAACCTAGGACGGGTATGAATAAATTATAAACGATTTAACGAAAATTAAATGAAATCATTTTGAGAAACAATAATATTTAAGTAAAATCATTTTTATGAAAATGAAACATAATTATGTAAATGCTTTATATTTCAAAACACGTTTACGACTAAAACCGGGCATTATTCAAATTTTATCGCGATAAAAACGGGACCGAGCACACGGGGATTATGCGGGTTATTAAAGAAGAAGAAGTCTTCTTCTTTTTCATTTTACACATACACTTCTCGCAGGTGCTCATGAGGATTTTCTCAGAAAACTATAACTTTTATGATTATTTTGTAAAACATTTTTAAATATAAAAACTTATGATTACTCACCAACTACTTCGTAGTTGACACTTGATTTTCTACGTGTTTCAGGGAACGAGGAGAAGTAGGTAGGGCAGGATAGCTCTACATCTTTTGGACCTCATCACATAGGATTCTTGGACTTAGCTAAAATTAACTGGTTTACTGAAGACTAGTATTTAGTTAATTTAGCTAATCTTTTGTGTAATTGATTGTAATTAAATCATGACAAACATGATTTTTGTGTAAACATTTATTTGATTTGATTGATATGTGATGATATATATATTTAGATGCCCACGAGCTTTTGACCAATCTACACATCACTCGTGGCATCCCGACGTTTCTGCCATCGGTCGGGGTGTTACAGATTGGTATCAGAGCCTGGGTTATAGGGAATTAAGTTACTAGAAATGGTTGACCTAGTCTATAACCGTAGGATACCCTAGTATGAATTATTTCATACACTAGTTAGTATATTCAGGATTTCATGCTTATGTGTTTATTACATGTTAATTGAACTCCTGTTATACATCTGATTTACATATGTTGCTTACTGATTTATTGCTTACTTGTGCCCTAATGATTCGATAAGGACATGCACGTGGTGTATCGTAAAGGTGGTGGGACGTTGGCTGGGGCAGTTGAGACTGACCCCTACATAGGCCCTATACATATACCATTTACGGTACATTAGGTGGATGTGAGTATTGAAGAATAAGGGAACTACCCGTTTGGGAAATTAATTGCTTAGGAAATTAAATGCTTAGGAACTTATCTGGTTTAGGAATTATTTGATTGGTCTTTGATCACCGGACAAGGACACACTCGTGGTATACTACAAAGGTGGTGGGACGGTGGCTGGGGCAGTTGCGACTGACCCCTACATATGCCCTATACATATACCATTTGTAGTATATTGGGGGTCTATTAGTGTCAGGAACTTAGGATATTATTAGGAGGTGATGGGAAAGTTGTTGATGGAGTGTTGTTTGGATTTGATTTGAATTGACATATTGGATGATCATATTTAATGAACACATATAAAATCACTTATGAACACACTTATTGGACACGTAGGGTGTTAGGATCAATGAATGATACGAACACTTAGTGATAGACTTAAGATTTGGATGATGATGATGTAGACACTTGGAGAAAATATGAATGCATAATGATGATACTAACACTTAGTAATGGTATGAACACTTGATGAATATAAATTATAGGGAGGATATGAACACTTAGTGACTATAAGAGCACTTAGTGATGATATGAACCCTCATTGATGATTATGAACATTGCGATTTAGTATGGATTTTTAGTGAACTTAGACATTAGGGGAAACTTTAATGTCAGGTGAACTTAGACATTAGGTGAACTTAGAAATAGGCAAACCTACATGTCAGGTGAACTTAGACATTAGGCAAACCTAATTGTCCTAGGGGACTTGAGACCACTTCACTCAAAATTTTCCTACCTAGGATAAGGTTTGTGAAGTGAGATTATGGTAAAATGCATGATACACCCTAAATTCTAACAAGGGCTTAATCGTGGTGCAATGCAACGGTGGTGGGACGGCGTATGAGGCGACTGCGGTCAAATATATGAATGCCCCATATATAAGCTTGTTGCATTGCATCGGGAGGTTGTCAGTGTTGGTATAGGGTGGGGAATGTTTGGAACTTAGGAATATTTAGTTAATATTAGATATGACCAACTAGGACACTTAGTATAACATTAGGAAATTATAATTTGTTATGAGTTTAATGACAGATAGGAGAAAAATATAGTTCCTATATGTAATCCTAACTGTGAAAAAGAACTCATTTGACCATTGTTTGTATAACTTACGTTGTAAACGGTAGTAACATGTTTCTAATTCTTTAGAAACATGCCGCCGCGCCGTCACAATGAAGGTGATTCAAACAATGGGGATGCTAACAAAAGTAATGCCAACTCGGGCATGCAAGAGTTAGCAACACTCATTACTGGATTGGTGAATCAACTGACTAAAGCCAATCAAACTCTCAATCAGAACCAAGGTGGTGCAAACCCACCAGTCTGTACATTCAAACACTTCAACTCCTGTAATCCACTGAAGTTTACGGGTTCTGAGACGGCCACTGGTCTGCTACAGTGGTTTGAGAGCATGGAGAACACCTTCATTAATAGTGATTGCCCCGATAATCTGAAGGTGCGCTATGCCACCAGTGTTTTCCAAAAGAGAGCACTGACCGGCTATCTGCAACACTGACTTACAACCATGTGAGGGTTGGAACACTCACAAGGAAGGGATCGAAGAAGGTTGAAACCAAATCATCTGCTAAAGAGATCTCAACTAAGGTCAAGACTGAACAAGGCAGCTCTTCAAAAAGCAGCAACAAGAAGAGAAAGACCAGGAACTTCGTTGTTACGACTCCTGCTGCTAAATCTGCTCAACAGTCATCAAACAACACCACCGCCAGAAATTATGTTGGGAATACTCCCCAATGTAATACCTGTCGACATCATCACGCACCTAACTTTCCTTGTCGCATTTGCAACAACTGCGGCAAGTTGGGTCATTTTGCTAATGTTTTTCGGAGTGCACCGCACGTACAAAGGATGCAACCTGCTCCGCTTGCACTGCCAGCTCCGCAAGCGCAACCAGTTCAAGCTGTACCCGTTCGCCAGGTACCTGTACAAGCAAGAGCCTGTTACGAGTGTGGTGAAGTGGGTCACTTCAGAAATCAGTGCCCAAGACTAACGGGAAACAATCAAAGGGTGGCTCGAGGCAGAGCGTTTCAACTGAAGGCTCCAGCTGCTCAAGCCAACCAGGATGTGGTCAATGGTACATTTCTGATCAACAACTCTTATGCATCTGTTTTATTTGATTCTGGTGCTGATAGGAGTTTCGTTTCATATGATTTTGAATGCATGCTTGGTAGAACACGTACAAACGTAGATAAACCGTTTAACGTGGAAGTGGCTGACGGAAACACTATTGATATTGACACTGTTATTATTAGATGTACTGTGAACTTAAGTGATCACGTTTTCCCAATTGATCTTATACCTATGCATCTTGGTAGCTTTGATGTTATCATAGGCATGGATTGGTTAGCCACCCACAAAGCGGAAATCATTTGTCATGAGAAATACATTCGTATTCCCTTACCTTCGGGTGAAACTTTAAGAGTTTTCGAGGAAACTTCTAGTAAAGGTCTTAAGCTGATGTCATGCACTAAAGCTCACAAGTACCTTAGGAAGAAATGTATAGAATTTTTAGCACACGTTGTGGAGAAAAATGTGAAAGGAAAGAGCATTGAAGATGTTCATGTAATCAGAGATTTCCCTGAAGTATTTCCAGACGATTTGCCAGGTCTTCCACCAGAACGTCAAGTAGAATTTCGGATTGACTTAGTACCTGGTGCGAATCCAGTCGCCAAAGCTCCTTACAGACTTGCGCCTTCGGAGTTACAAGAATTGGCAAGCCAACTGCAAGAACTGACTGATAAGGGATTCATTCGCCCGAGCCATTCGCCATGGGGTGCACCGGTCCTGTTTGTCAAGAAGAAGGACGGGTCATTCCGAATATGCATCGACTACCGCGAGTTAAACAAATTGACTATCAAGAATCGTTATCCACTGTCGCGCATCGACGATCTTTTCGATCAACTTCAAGGCTCGGCATGGTTTTCGAAGATCGATCTGAGGTCTGGGTATCATCAGCTTCGCGTACATGATGATGATATTCCCAAGACGGCGTTTAGAACCAGATATGGCCATTATGAATTTCTGGTAATGCCTTACGACCTTACCAATGCACCAGCGGTTTCATGGATCTCATGAACCGTGTTTGCAGGCCATACTTGGATAAATTTGTGATTGTATTCATTGATGATATTTTGATATACTCCAAGAGCAAAGAAGAACACGAGCAACACCTTAAGTTGGTTTTGGAGATCCTAAGAGAGGAGCGACTGTATGCCAAATTCTCCAAGTGTGAATTCTGGCTTAAGGAAGTTCAATTCTTGGGACACATAGTCAACAAAAAGGGTGTTCAGGTGGATCCTGCGAAGATTGATGCGGTGAAGAATTGGAGTACACCGACAACACCAACGGAGATTCGATCGTTTCTTGGACTTGCCGGTTACTATCGGCGGTTTATGTCAAACTTCTCCAGGATTGTTGTCCCTCTCACTTCTTTGACTCAGAAGAATAAACCTTATGAGTGGGGACCAAAGCAAGAAGAGGTGTTTCAGACTTTGAAGCAGAAACTCTGTGATGCTCCTGTCTTGACATTGCCAAATGGAAATGATGATTTTGTGGTTTACTGTGATGCATCCAACCTAGGCCTCGGTTGTGTTCTCGTGCAACGGGGAAAGGTTGTGGCGTATGCATCGAGACAGTTGAAAATTCACGAGAAGAACTACACTACTCACGACTTGGAACTTGGTGCAGTCGTGTTTGCTCTAAAGATATGGAGACATTATCTTTATGGCACTAAGTGTGTAGTGTAGGTCTCAAGCCGGATCAAGAACAAAACTTTATCTTCTAAATCATCATCAATGATCTCTAACAAGTGCGGAATCCAAGATAGAATCAAGAAAGCAAGTAGAAAAATGTAATCTTTGTATTGATACTGAAAATTCGACTACAAGTGCCTCAATACGTCTAGAGAGCAAATGCCTCGGGATTCCAACCTAAACCTGTACAAAATATGTCTATTTATACTAGGTCTAGGTGTACTCGAAATCTAATACAAAATATTTCGAGTACACGAATACATGGTGTACTCGAACCTTATGTACACGAAAATCAGATAAAAATATGAACTTCAACTCTTCCCAGGTTGACTTTATCAGTCTTCAACGTGTATTGGGCTCTACAAACTTCCCCTAGACTGGCGAAGTCATCCAATAGGAAGAGTGACATTGTGTGGTCCAGCTCCTGCATAAAGTTTCAACTCGACAGCATAAGCAACTACGCGAGTGAATTGCTTAGCATCCTCATCGGCACCAGAATAAACTCGTATTGGAGACTGGTGTAACTTCATCATGTCGTCCTTTCCATACTTCAAGAGATCCATAGGGTCAAGAATAATATCGGTATCATCAATATCGTCTTTGTTCTTGATGATGACTGTTGCAAGGTTTTGATCATCATAGTACCAAGACAAGAAGTTAGCCAAGGAATTGTCCGGAACTCTAGGGGAAACTGGCACTGTTATCTCAACATGAGGTGGAGGATACTTGTAGTATATCCACGGCTTTTTCGTCTTAGGATCGATAATGCATGTTGAAGCAAAACGCCTTCCCTTGGCTGTGCGCATCACAGGAAAGTCCTTTTCACATTGGTCTTTGATGAATTTGGCAAACAGATCAGCCTGTGAGTCCTTGGAAGGATTGAAAAACATAGCTTTGTTGATGCTTCGAATATCAACCTTTGGCATTGTGCAAAAATCTCTTGGTCTCTTATAGTATTCAACCTTTTCGTTCATTCTCTTGACCAGATAGAGATCCCTTCCTTTGTCATACAACCAGCAACACACGTTGGACCTGTCGTTACGAACAGCGAACAGGTTTTAGTCATCAGAAATAAATGTATGTTCCGGATGTTCTTCATTCATCTCCTTGAACCAAGTATCTTTAACCACTGGAGGGGAAGGTGTCCAATCCTTTTTCTTGTCAAACCAACTGACAATCACTTCATGAAGAGATGTGACATCCTGTCCTAATGCATCAATATACTTGTGGGCATTCAAGTAATCGATATAAGGATCGGTGGAGACGTTGCCAAGTACAATATTTTCTAGTTCTTCTTCGACAGATGCCCCTGTAGAAGATTCAGCTTCTCCTTCGGCTTCTTTACCGATTCCTTCAAAAAGATAATCATCTGGAAGATCCTTGAAGAAGTCATCAAGCCCTGCATTCTCCATATCAGCTCCTGGAAGGCTGTCACCGAATAAAATATCATCGGGAATATCTCCAAATAGATCATCATAGTGACTAGTGGGCTTTTCTGAAGAGGATGGATTTCCAGTGGCTCCTCCTTGATCTTTGTCATCTGGAGGTCCTTGATCCTTTTCTTTATCGTCTCCACCATTATCGTCACTACTATCATTGCTATCATCATCTTCCTTGTCATCATCATCTGATTCTGGAACTTCTTCTCCTTTCAGTCTTTTGATTTCCTTGCTCATTTTGTGGTTCTCTGAAGAAAGGAATCTGATGACCCTTTGGTGTGCTTTGAGTTGCCCCTGAAACTTGTTCAGCTTGTCAACTATCATAAGCATTCCATCTTGCAAGTTTCGGATGTTGGCATCCTTTGCTTCAGGTTCCTTTTCAAGCACGTATACCCTGTCTTGCAATCCTACGAGATCGACAGGCACCTCTCTCGGCTCGTATGGTGATTCTGAGTGCAAAGGAGATTTTCCCTTGTCACTACTCGAGCGAGGTGGTGATGATGGAGTTTCGGTATGAGGAATGGGATTAGTAGAAGATGGAGTTGGGGATCTGGCTGGGATCTTGATAACTAGCTTGGGTTTAGTGGGTTTAGAGGGTTTAGTGGGTTCAGTGGGTTTGGTGGGTTCGGTGGGAGATTTAGGAGGTTTTGGTTGTGAAGGAGGCTTGGGTTGTGATACTGATTTGGGTTTTGAGGGTGGCTTGGGCTGTGTAGGTGGTTGTATAGATGGAGGTGGTTGTGTAGGTGGAGAAGGTTATGTAGGTGGAGGAGATTGTGTAGGTGGAGGAGGTAGAATCGAAGCAGCTGATGAGAAGGATAAGCTAGAGGACGTGGATCTCTGGTTTTCCTGGCCATCGTCTTTTGCCTCTTTCTCTTGGGCGACGACTCGGGGGTAGGAGTGTAATCCAAGTCTTGTGCTTCCTCCCTTTCTTCCCTTGTTGGTGGAGGCTTCTCAGCAATGAAATCTTCACTATAAGATGAGGAGGTCTCAGAGATGTGTCCCTCGGGAGTCTTGCCTGTCTGTGTACTCATAGGAACATCATGTTCTTCATCCACAAGGGCAACAGGAGTGCCTTGATCCTCTACAACATTCACGTCTCCCACAAAGAGTCCAAACTTTATCAGTTGCCTCTCACCAATGTATTGCTTTTTCCCATGCTTGTGTATCTTTATGTATCCAAAGATGTCTTCTCGCATTCTCTTGATCTCCAGAGAACCAAAGGTATGAGCCAAGCTTGGATATTTTATGTCAATAACAATCTGCACAAAGCGGGGAAAGGCCATAAATCGTTCTTTTCTTTTCCTTTGATATTGGCATGCATATCAAGAAATATCATCCTGGAGAAGTTGAAATCAATGCCTAAGGCCAGAGCTACGAGACATGAACTGAGGGTTTGATTAAGGACATAATAACCTCCTTTTCTTCCAGAGAGACACTGAGTGACGACATGAGCCAAATATCTCCAATATGGGTGCATTAATTTCTTCTCAGTGGGTGGATAGGCACCTTCATGTCCCATTTGATAAACGGTCCAGTTAACCAAATCTTGATCAAGTTCAACTGGATGAGTTTCCTTGTCTCCAAATTGTAAACACTCTCTAAGAATCTGCTCGGTGATAACGATGAGATTGCCCTGAACCTTTCCAATAATGCTGACAGTCTCCTTGTCATCAGTATGCTCTTCTACAGTGCTCCAGAAATCTCGAATAAAAGAAGTCACAATCAAGGGATGTTCCATGATTGTGTAGTTGACTGGTGACAATATCAATCCTTCAACCAAACTCTTGAACTCGGAATGCTTCTCGGGTGGATTTCCAAGATATGTCGTCATGTTGTGATGTCAGCCATCTGAAATTAAAACAGATTAAGTTAGTTCAAGTTTAAAATTCAATGAAGTATCAAAAATTCTAAGTTCAATTTCATTCTTGTATTCGAAGCTTGTTAATTAAGCAGACTGTATACGAAACAATCTTATTCGAAACAGGAGATGTTTGTGAAACAAGCCGGTATTCGAAATGAGACGTGTACACGAAATGCAGGCTGTACACGAAATCAGGTCTGTATTCGAAGTTCAGCTTTTCGAATACAATGTAAACCTTTAAGACTTCATCAATTTTGCTCCTTAGAACCTCTAATCTTTCTCGAAATATTCGGAAATCATAGGCGACGCCCCGGGCCAACCCTAGGCGGTGCGCGCGGGGGGATAAAAGCGTCTGGGACTTCTCGTCTCGGGCGCTACGCCCTGGGCCAAGCGGCCATGCGGGGCGATGCGCCTGGCGTCTGTGGCGGCGGCAGAAGGCTTATCTTCAAATGATTTCACTCCCAACATCAATTTTGAAGCTATCCAGACGTTCGGGTTGAGCCGTGGATCGTTTCTACACGTCCAGATCGTTGTATTTCAATCAGAAATCCGTTTGAAGGGTAACGATTCGTTTTATCTCATTTATTTTGATAATATATGGATTAAATATAGTTTTGAGTATTATATAATAATCTGGGATGATTAGAAACAAAGGACTAGTTGTTTTAACGGTGAAATCTTGATTTTGATCCGTTATAATGCCCGGTTGTTATGAAACTCATTGTATTAGGTAGAATAATTGGTGGTTTTAGATCATCATTTGGAAGGGTAACCCCAATTCCCAAGGTTGATTGAATGTTGAGATATGAGACTGTGATAATTTAGATATGATTAAGAACATGTGTAGATTAATTTCTACACATGGGTTATTGATGAAAGCCTCAACGAGGTTTTGACTGAAAATAAAGAATGGAACATGTCAAATGAAATAGATTACATAAATAAAACAAGTTGTGTGTTCACATTGTTAAATCCTGTTATATGTGAATATATGATAGGAAGAGGAGGTGAATCTAGTTCTAGAAGGCCTGGAAAAGAAGTGGAGATTATTGTTAAAGGACTGGGTGAGTCCACACTACAAGTAACTGTGATTTTAGCATGTATACATGATTCGTTGAGTTGGTTGATATGAATATAAATGATTGTGGTTATTGTTGTTGCATGATTCATAAGGTGTGTGAACATGTGGTGATCTACGAACGTGTAGATGTTAAATTGGTAATGTGCATGTTTTGATTCAGAAGGTGTGTGAACATAAGACTTGCTATTCCAATGAAATTGATTCACAAGGTGTGTGAATAAACGGTGGATTGGTAATATGCATGTTTTGATTCACAAGGTGTGTGAACGTAAGACTTGCTATTCCAATGAAATTGATTCACAAGGTGTGTGAATAAACGGTGGATTGGTAATATGCATGTTTTGATTCACAAGGTGTGTGAACATGAGACTTGCAATTCCAATGAAATTGATTCACAAGGTGTGTGAACAATAAATGACCTATAAAGGGGTAGACATTTGAAATTCAAATGTCAAATTGTAAATTGTTATTTTTGTGAATTATGATGCACAATTGGAGTTTTGTGTGTTTATATCTGCGTTATATTAAATTTTAATGATTGTGCATGAATGGGTGATATAATGAGGTTTTGATTGAAAACGAACCGTTGGTAAATCGTTTTGTATGTGATTGACTATTGTTGTCAAATTTTATTTGGAACCTCATTAGTGTATCCATATGGTGTTATGGAATACACTGGGTGAATTAGTGAGGCAATCTTACTTAGTTCTAACGAACTAATGGTGAATTTAAATGTGGTGCTTACAGGTACAAAGGAGTAGGGTGAGTGGTGATGGTGATCGGGAATCAAACATGGAGGCTCGTATGGTGGTTTAATCTTTAAATAATCGAACTTTTGTGAAGCTTTTGTGTAATAAATGTTTTGTGAAGTTTGTAAACATACTTAAAGTTGTTTTAACAGGTGTTGGTAAATAGTATTTTAATGGTGTGCAAAGCACAAAAGTTTTTTTTTACTCGGACCTAACGTAACTTATTAAATATTGGTGTAAAATCTCCAAAGGGGACATGGAAGTGACTGGGGTGTCACACACACTTACTTGTTTTATTTCAATTAAAATTCTAACTTTTATAAAATAAAATAAAATAAAATAAAATAAAATAAAATAAAATTGGAAACTTTGGACAAGTTTAAGGTTTGGTCGGATTAAATTCGTGGGATCAAATCTGTCGTCAAAATTTTACTAGCTTAATTAATTTCTTAACGATGCACAACTTTTAAATAACTATTCCCCACCAATGATTTCCACTCGTTATTCCATTACTTAAAAATCAGTCATATGATCAAGGTTTTTGTAAAAATATCTTATGGAAATTTGTGATTGGTTAGATTGTGAAACTAGATTAACATGCAACCTATCAATTTTGTTAAATCCTTTGTTTCAAACTTTGTTTGTGTTTCAACGAACTTAAAATGTTTTGACAAAGTTTAAGGTGAGAAAAGAAAAGAACAGATCTATTAGATTAGAATCAAGAACAAGAAGGGGTTCTATCATCTTGTGCTCATTGGCATCTTTTATTTACTGATCTGTAGACACATTGGCCTTAACGTCACACATCCAGGTCTTTGCTTTCACAAAACAAAGGATGCTTCAGTAGATATTTCCCGTTCTTTGTTTGCACAAAACATAGGTAATACCCAAGTTTTTCAAAATGATTTCAAGTTTATTAAAATGCAATCTTGTTTTGACTCAAGGATTTGAACGAAAGTCAAATAGTTGTCACACATTTCTAGTTATCTAATGATCACAACTTCGCATTTATTTATATATATCTTAATTGATCAAGTCTGATTCTTTCATTTGGAAAACTTGTTTTAACATCTTAGTGCATAATAGATATTCAAAGTTGTTATTCTTTAAGAAATTTTATTAAGATAGTGAAATTTTGATCATTAGAAATTATTTCACTTCCCTATTTAATCGATTCACTTTGCTTGTCCAAATAAACTTTTTTTGTATTTTCTTAAACTTTGAAAAGATAAAATCTTTTTGTAATTTTCTTTGAATAACAAGAGGCAGGATTTCCTTTTCTTAGGTTTTCAAAAACTTAACTCCCCCTAAACTTGTAGATCATCTTAGACTAACTCAAAGACGGAAAATCTTTTTGTTGTTTTTGTATATTTTGACTCAAAGACCAAAAATCTTTTTGTTGTTTTTGTAAATTTTGACTCAAAGACCAAAAATCTTTTTGTTGTTTTTGTAAATTTTCTCCCCCTAAATTTGTGAATAAAATAAGACACAAATTTTAACGTATTTACAAAAAACAAAACAACAAGAAAAAAATTCTTTTAGTTAAAGCTGATTAGTTTGAGAGAGGCAAGCAAGTGATGAAAGCGTGCTGTATCAAATGGTTTTGTGAAAAGATCCGCCAGATTATCAACTGTATGGACCTTTTCAAGATGAATGAGTTTCCGTTCAAAACAGTCACGGATGAAATGAATCCGAATGTCAATATGTTTAGTTTTGGAGTGTTGTACCGGATTCTTGACGATCTGTAAGGCGGCTTCATTGTCACAATAAATAGGAGAGTCAAGAAAGTTCAAACCGTAATCGAGGAGCTGTTGTTGCATCCAGATAACCTGAGAGCAGCAACTGGAGGCAGCAACATATTCGGCTTCCGTGGTAGATGTGAATACGGTCGTTTGTTTCTTGCATTGCCATGAGACAAGGCGATCTCCCAGGTACTGATACCCACCAGTGGTTGACTTCCTGTCCAGGTTATATCCACCAAAGTCACTGTCTGAGTATGTAAATAAACGAAACTTAGAGTTCTTTAGGTGCCAAAGACCAAGACGAGGCTTCCCGACAAGATACCGAAAGATTCTCTTGACAGCTATAGGGTGAGATGCCTTCGGATTCGCCTGATGTCTGGCACACTGACAAACTGAAAACATGATGTCTGGACGACTTGTAGTCAGATACATCAGGGAACCAATCATCGAGCGATAGAGGTGTTGATCAACATCTTCACCATCCAAATCCGAAGTTAAGACAGGACGAGCAGCCATGGGAGTGGATGCCGGCTTTGATTCCATCATTGTGAACTTGGTCAAAATATCTGTGACATACTTTCCTTGGTGAATCAGCACACCCTTTGAATCTTGCTTCACCTGCAGACCCAGAAAGAAGCTCATTTCTCCCATCGCACTCATTTCAAACTTCTTCTTCATTACCCCCTCAAATTCCTTGCACAACACCGAGCTTGTGGAGCCAAATATAATGTCATCCACGTAGATTTGGACAAGAATTAAATCATCCTTATCTTTGCGAACGAACAAAGTCTAATCAATGGCTCCACGGGTATATCCATTTATAAGCAGGTGATCAGTAAGTGTAGCATACCACGCTTGCGGTGCTTGATGAAGACCATAGAGAGCTTTGTCTAACTTGTAGACATGGTCTGGAAACTGAGAATCTTCAAAGCCTGGGGGTTGGCACACATAGATTTCTTCTATAACCTTCCCATACAGAAAAGCAGTCTTCACATCCATCTGATACATCGTGAAGTTCATGTAGGAGGCATAGGCCAAGAAAATCCGTATGGCTTCAAGTCTTGCGACTGGTGCAAAGACTTCCTCATAATCTATCCCCTCCTGTTGGTAGAAGCCCTGAACTACCAACCTTGCCTTGTTCCTGATAATGACTCCTGAGTCATCTCTTTTGTTTCTGAAAACCCATCTGGTTCCAATAGGCAGCTTTCCTTTGGGTAGGGTAACCAAATTCCACACCTTGAGTTTCTGAAACTACATCAGCTCTTCCTGCATTGCCTCGACCTAGCTAGACTCTTTGAGAGCCATTTTTACATTCTTGGGCTCTACCTGCAAAATAAAACAGGAATATAAACAAGAATTAATAGGACCTGATTGACTTCTGGTAGTAGTCTCTTCAGGCAAGAGGCTCTGAGCTGTAATGGATCGGCTCCGAGTGAGAACGCCTCCCGAGAGAGGTCCAATAATATTTTCAACTGGGTGATTCTTGTTTATGCTGAGTGTCGGCAGTTCCACCACAGCTAGATTATCTAGCAAGGTGATGATGTTGTTCACTTGATCTTCTTTTGAGGAAGAGATGTTGTCGACAGGAACAGTTTCACTTACTTCAGCTTCATGATGATGTTATCTGAGAATAGGGGATTATCAAAGGTGTGGTGAGAGGAGGATGAAACTTGATCTATTTCTGGAAATGGCTGAACAGACTGAGAAGTGTATGTTTCTGAAGGGAGAACTTCATGTATCGGGGTTGGCTGATTTGGAGGAGCCTGGAGGGTCAACTGCCAAAAGTTTGGGGTCACAAGGAACATAGTCAACCCTATAGTCGACATCATCACCTTTGTAGAAATCATCAGCTTGCTCAGATGATCCTGCACTCTCGGATGTAGTGTTGAAAGGCCTAAAAGTAGAATCATACTCAAATAGCCAGTTTGGACCAGAACCGACATCAGTAGAATTCATCTTTTGCCAATCAATATAATACGATTCCACGATCATCCTAGTCTTTTTGTTATACACTCTGTAGGCTGCCTTCTCGGATGAATAACCCACAAAGTAACACTCATCTGCCTTATCATCAAACTTGTGGTTTGGCTCTGTATGAAGAAGAGTGCAAGGACATCCAAACGACTTGAAGTGACCAACTTTGGGCTTCTGATTGAAGAGAATCTCATAGGGAGTCTTCTGATGTCGCTTGTTCAACAGTGCTCGATTCTGAACATAACAAGCGGTGTTAAGAGCTTCGGCCCAGAAGAAGAATGGCAGCTTAGATTCTGACAGCATTGTTCGTGCAGCTTCTATAAGCGTTCTGTTCCTCCTTTCAGCAACTTCATTTTGCTGAGGTGTTCTGGCTGCACTGTACTGCCTAGCAATCCCTTTCTCATCGCAGAAATCTATAAGAGTCTGATTTCTAAATTCAGTGCCATTATCAGTTCTAATCACCTTGACCTTTAGAATCTTCTGATTTTCAATCAAGGTAATGAACTTCTTTAGAATCTCTGGTGTTTCATCCTTCTTGGCTAGAAAGAACACCCAAGTGAATCTGGAATAATCATCTGTCACAACAAGACAATATGACTTCTTCCTGATACTCATTACGTTGACTGGTCTGAAGAGATCCATATGAAGAAGTTGAAGAACTGAAGAGATAGAATTGAAAAGTTTAGGCTTATAGGGTCTCTTGTGTTGCTTCCCCTTGGCACATGCGATGCAGTTCTCAATGGTGGAAAAGTCTTTAGAAGGAAAGCCGATAACGTGATCTCCCTTGGGTAATCTGTTTAGATTCTTCAGATTTACGTGACCTAGTCGGCGATGCCATAACAGACAATCATGCTCCGATGCCTTTGAGAACAAACAAGTGTTCTCAGTGAATGAATCTGAGTTCATGTTGATAATGTTGGCATTGTTTATCCTTGGAGTTCTCATCAGAATCCACTTCTCAGGTACTACAAAACCAGACTTCAGAATAAGACACTCCTTGTTTGTTAAGTGTGTGGAAAAGCTCTTGTCGCAGATCTGAGAAACACTCAATAGACTGTGATTGAGCTCTTCAACATAGTACACGTTTTCAAACCTGAGAGTTCCATTTGTGACTATGCCCTTCATGCTTATCCTTCCTCCCTTGTCTCCCGCAAATGATACTTAACCTCCGTTGAATGGTGTAACCTCATGTAACTGAGAGAAATCCCCAGTCATATGCCGGGAGCAGCCACTGTCTATATACCAAACATGTTTGAACTTATTTTGCCGTCCCTGCATTTTACACACAATCAATGAGATATAGGTACCCAAACCATAACAGGTTTAGGCACAGTAGAAACAATGGGTTCTTTCTTGTGAGCTCCCTTTGATTTAACTGCTTTGACCTTATCAATCTTTGATCTAGCACCATTGCCATCTTTGGAACAAAAGGTTCACAGCTAGGATTCAACTTTGAACCCACCTCTTTGGTGACTGTGGAATGACCCTTGAACTCATGATGTAAACGCGAAGAAGTTGTTTCCAAAATAACATTCCTTTTAACAAAATTTGACTTAAAGTTTTTAGACATCTCATTTGTTTTAATTTTAAATTCATGAACTTTTCCAACAATTTTAGAGTTTGAACTAAAAGATGATGTTCCAAAAGATGTTGAACAATCTGTGCTCTTCTCAGCACTTCTTTCTTCAGTCTTCCCCCTCATACCTGCTTTGTTTAAACTATCTGCACACATCTCATTATCATCAGAAATATTGGGACTGGTCTCAATGGTATCTGCTGTTAAAGAAACTGGTTTGTCTAAACCGGAGCTGAAATCGAGCCTTCGATCAGACTGTGACAGCAGATCATCAACAGATGTGTTGATTTTGGGCATGATTGAGTAATTATGGTTAAAAGGTCGTTTACATTCATTATACCCAATACCCTTACCCTTCTTTTCCCGGTATTGCATGGTTGTCATGTTTTCCACAACCTTGCTTGAGTAATCAAACTTTTCACATTTTACCGAGGTTTTAGAAAGTTGAGTTTTAACTTCGTCCAACTCTAAAGTGAGTTCATCGATCTTGCCTCGAGCATCTCGATAGTTGGACTCTTTGTCACTTAAAAGTTCCTTGAGCCTTGCCACATCCCGACCCTCGGCTTCAAGTTTCCTTTTAAAAAGTTCTTCATTTTTAAGAAATTCTGAGTTAAAGTATTTAAGTTTGGTTACTTCTTTGATTAGTGATTCATTATGTGACCTATACTTAAACACTTTATCTATGCAAGAAGCAGAGCAAAGATTTTCAGTTACCTCCTTTTGCTTGTCATCCACCTCTGCCATGAAGGCGTGACTCAGAGTTAGTTCCAATTCATGCACCTAATCACTCCAATCATAGGAGTCAGTTTCTTGAGTCACCAGTGCTTTGGACGTGCTAGTACTTCCTCCTGCAGCAGCAGTCACAGTCTTTTCCTCAGGCTTCTTCTCCCCTTCCTTTGCCACTTTGGCTGCTTGCATTCTCTGACAAAGTGACCCGGTTGATCACAGTTGTAGCATCGAAGCTTTGACTTGTCAAATCAAAGTTTCTTTCCCGGGTTGTTCCCAAAGCTATTTCTTCCATACCGTTTGATGAACTTCCTAGCACGAAACACATCCATAGCCATTTGCCATGAAATATCCATTTCTTCAACATCTGCTGGATTTATCTGCTCCAGATTATCCTGAGTAAGGTTGGCAGGTGCTAACTCTCTCCAGCTATGAATGTATTGTAGCTGTTCATGAATCCTTTAAATAGCAGTAGATTTTCCTCACTTTCTGGATTGATCTTTGGTACTGATCGAGTTTGTCCCGATGACAAGAATGCAGTCTCAAAAGGGATTGACTGTGATGAAGAAGGCTGATAATGTTGCATCCCTGAGGCTTGAAGATTGATTGCAGACAGAAGAGCGGAATTTTCAGACATGGGTGCAATGCCCATTGAGCTTGCATGATTAAGTGCTCTCTGTTTATCATCCATATCATAAGAGTTGATGATCGAGATCAGTTCACTTAGGGATGTCTTGTACATATCTTTTGTTCTTTTGATTGTTGTACAATTTGAGTTCCAGGTGTAAGGCAGTGAGTTCAGTAGCTTCTTGTTCACTTCTCCCTTGGTCATCTCAATTCCAGAACTTGTCATCTCAGTCATCAGATGTGTGAATCTATTAAGTTGTGCTTCAAGAGACTCTCCCTTGATGTGGTTGAACATGTTGAACTTCTGTCTCAGCATATCCTTGCGACTCTCTTGCATGTCCTCATTTCCTTCAAACCGTTCAACCAAGGCATTCCAAAATTCCATTGCAGTCTTATGTTCCTTAAAGCAATGAGCTACATCAGTTGATAGAGCCATTGTGATTGAAGCATAGGCCTTTTCATCCTTTTCCATCATCAGGATGTCATTGTCAGTGTACAATTCCGGATCCTTAGCAACAAGAAGACCATTTATCTCACTTTGATATGATGGCACAAAAGGACCTTCTTCAATTGACCTCCACAACCTAGGATCTGTATACTTGATAAATGACTGAAATCTGAACTTCCAATCTTGAAAGTTATCTCCTGACACAAGCCTAGGCAGCTTTGTTCCTGTGCCAATCTCATTATCCAAGTTAAGCAGGTTGGATAAGTTTGTCAGATTTTTTGAAGCCATGATGGATCAGAAAATTTTCTAAGTGTAGTACACGAATTCCCTGTAGCTCCCTGTAGATCAGATCAATAACACTACTCGAAGTAGAACAGATTAATCTATACTCGAAGTCCCTTGTTCTTTGAAATCTTTGTGTATTCGAAATTCCCTTTGTACTCGAAAATGAAGTTGTATTCGAACTCTTTTTGTAATCGAACTTACTCTTGTACTCGAAATAACTTGTACCCGAAAATCCCTCTGTAATCGAAAATCTCTTGTACTCGAACTGCAGCTATTCTTCAAACACTCTATCTATACTCGAAATAGCTGAACTCGAAAAATTTTGAACTCGAAAATACTTAAGAAAAATTTTATGAAAATATTTCTTAAGATTTGGAGTCCCAAATTTACACAGTAGCTAGATGGAGGAGAGAAGAATGATAAAGTGCTAAACTTGCTTCCGAAAATTGTTACCTTGACGATGAAAAGAGCACTCTAGCTCTGATACCACTTGTAGGTCTCAAGCCGGATCAAGAAAGAAACTTTATCTTCTAAATCATCATCAATGATCTCTAACAAGTGCGGAATCCAAGTTAGAATCAAGAAAGCAAGTAGAAAAATGTAATCTTTGTATTGATACTGAAAATTCAAGTACAAGTGCCTCAATACGTCTAGAGAGCAAATGCCTCGGGATTCCAACCTAAACCTGTACAAAATACGTCTATTTATACTAGGTATAGGTGTACTCGAAATCTAATACAAAATATTTCGAGTACACGAATACATGGTGTACTCGAACCTTATTAACACAAAAATCAGATAAAAATATGAACTTCAACTCTTCCCAGGTTGACTTTTTCAGTCTTCAATGTGTAGTGGGCTCTACATATAGTCTTTACAGATCACATGAGTTTACAACATATTCTCAATCATAAAGAGCTTAATATGAGACAACGGAGATGGGTTGAACTGTTGAATGATTATGACTGTGAGATTCGCTACCATCCTGGTAAAGCGAATGTAGTAGCAGATGCGCTTAGTCGCAAAAGTCAAGTTCAGATCCATAGTGTCCGAGTGCACACTAATCTCCACAATGATGTTCTCACAGCCCAACAATACTCATTGGCTCAAGATAACTTGAAAAATGAGATGTCTTGCGGGGCCGAGCTACTATTGGAAACTAAAGATGATGGTTTGATGTATTATTTGAATCGATTATGGATACCGAACAGAGATGATCTTAGGATGATGATTTTGGATGAAGCGCATAAGTCTCGTTACTCAATCCATCCGGGTGCCGATAAGATGTATCAAGACCTTAGAGCCTTATACTGGTGGCCTGGAATGAAGAAGGATATTGCTGAGTATGTGTCTAAGTGCCTTAACTGTGCTAAAGTCAAGGCAGAACACCAGCGACCTTCAGGATTGTTAATACAACCAGAAATACCCATGTGGAAGTGGGAGAATATCTCCATGAATTTTATTACCAAACTCCCATGAACCGCCAGTGGTAATGATAGTATTTGGGTGATAATAGATCGATTAACCAAGTCGGCTCATTTCTTACCGATACGCGAGACATACCCTATGCGGAAGTTAGCCCGTATCTACGTTGATGAGATCGTTAGTCGACATGGAATTCCCTTGAGTATAATATCGGATCGTGATGCTTGTTTCACGGCACGATTCTGGGAATCACTTCATGAAGCTTTTGGAACAAGATTGGATCTTAGCACCGCTTATCATCCTCAAACGGATGGACAGACGGAGCGAACGATTCAGACATTGGAAGATATGTTTAGGGCTTGTGTCATCGATTTCGGTGGCAATTGGGATAGCCATCTACCATTAGTCGAATTCTCGTATAACAACAGTTATCATGCGAGCATTGGTATGGCGCCGTTTGAAGCTCTTTATGGTAGAAAATGTCGGTCACCTATTTGTTGGACAGAGGTCGGCGATTCACAGATCACTGGTCCCGAGATTATTCAAGAAACGACTGACAAGATCCGTCAGATCCATGACAATCTGTTAGCTGCACGTAGTCGACAGAAAAGCTACGCGGATAAGCGAAGGAAACCTTTAGAGTTTGAAGTTAATGATATGGTATTACTCAAAGTGTCACCTTGGAAAGGGGTGGTACGATTCGGGAAGAAAGGTAAGCTTGCTCCACGTTATGTTGGCCCTTTTAAGATTCTTGAACGGATCGGGAAGGTTGCCTACAAGTTGGAACTTCCTCCTGAACTTAGCAATGTACACCCAACATTTCACGTGTCCAATTTAAGAAAGTGCTTAGCTGATCAGGATCTTCAGGTACCACTCGACGACATTCACGTCGATGATATCATGCAGTTTGTTGAAAAACCAGTTGAGATAATGGATCGTGAGGTTAAAAAGCTCAAACACAGTAGAATTCCGATTGTCAAAGTACGATGGGAGTCGAAGCGTGGTCCAGAATTCACCTGGGAACGGGAGGATTAGATGAAGCTTAAGTACCCACATTTATTCACTATGGTCACTCCAAGTTGAATTTTGGGACGAAATTCCCTTAACTAGGGGAGACTGTAACATTACTGTATTTCAGGTTGTCCGTACATGTACGACTGTACTGTTACGACTTGATATGATAATTATTAATGATAATGAATTATTGGATGTTATTACTGATATTGGTATACATATTCAGAACATATTATTATATGCATAAACCATGGGAAGTTTAGTTGAAACACAACTAAACCGAACCAGAGAGTTTATCGCAGTTGAATTCACAGATATGGATTATTGGTTTGGAATGGAAAGGAATTAGGAGTTGGTTGTTGTTTGGTTGCTAAACATAGTCAAGGACACATGGTCATGGTTTATCGAAATAGCGGTGGGACGGTGGCTGGGGCAGTTGCGACTGACCCCCTACATATGCCCTATACATATGCATATTTCGGTCTATCACGGATGTGTCAGTGATAGGGTTTAGTGGGTTTTGGATTGGGATTTATAATATTAAAGTTAATAAAATAATGAAAGTTTTATTGGAGATAATCACGCTATGGTGAGGTTACGGTTATAAATTAAACGTGAATGTTATTTCAGAAATATTAACTTAATAATGTATTCGCGTGGGTGATGATTCACACGAATATAACTATTAAGAATAATGTTTTGAAATGATATTCTATTAATCGAAATTGAATGGAAATACGATACGAGCGTCGGATTCGGAAAGTTGACGATCTTTACGAATACGTACGCGAGTAACGCGTTTCGACGAGATAAGGAAATAATATTTAACGATATTAGAATAAGAATAACAAACCAATAAAGTTTATTAGGAATCACAACCTAGGACGGGTATGAATAAATGGAAATTTATAAACGATTTAACGAAAATTAAATGAAATCATTTTGCGAAACAATGATATTTAAGTAAAATCATTTTTATGAAAATGAAACATAATTATGTAAATTCTTTATATTTCAAAACACGTTTACGAGTAAAACCGGGCATTATTCAAATTTTATCGCGATAAAAACGAGACCGAGCACACGGGGATTACGCGGGTTATTAAAGAAGAAGAAGTCTTCTTCTTTTTCATTTTACACATACACTTCTCTCTCTAAACAACCCAACCCGCCACCCCTTCTCTCTCTTCCTTCTCTCTAAGTTTTCTCCTTCGTTACCCAACGGATTCGCGAGATTTTGGCGCCTAGACGGCCGCGTGATCGAGAGGAACAAGAAGATACGAAGAAACCCAACATTGGAGCACGATCTGAAGGTAAATCGCGTGGTTTTCTCTTCAGTTGTTTTCCTTACATAATCGGTCGTGATATTGAACTTGTAACCACATGTTATCACTTAAAGACCCAAAAATAAGTAAGCATAAGAGGGTAGAGATGGTAGGATTGGACATGCAACAAGTAATGTTTGAGGATGATGATGAGGACTGGTGGTTCACGTAGGGGCAGCCTTGGGCGAACCCACGACTTGCTGAAACAGCTACCAAGGGCCGAACCTTGGTCTCACGAACCCTCGTGCGTGGGAACAAGGGGTGGCCGAGCCTCCTAGTTGGCCGAACCCCTACAACTCGATGAACCTATTGCAGCCAACCTGGACGAACCTTCGATCACCTAACCAGGGTAGTTGGGCCGAACCTTGGCCTAGGCGAACCATAGCCTTGGCCTAGGCGAACCCTAGCCTTGGCCGAACCTAGGTGCTCTTGGCCGAACCCTACACAAGGGCCGAACCTTAATCCAACGAACCATCATGGCTTAAGCTGCCTTGGCCGAACCTCGCCATGCAACCTTGGCCATGTGAACCTTCAGCCTAGGCCTAACCTTAGTCAAGCAAGCAGTGTCTTAGACGAACCATGGGCCTGCAAATTGAAGAGCTACGAATCCAATGGTGCTAAGAACCTTGATGACCGAACCTATTGGGGCGAAGCTAGACCATCTAGCCGAACCATTCTTCTTGGCCGAACCTAGGGCTATTTCACCTATTTTTAGGCAGCGAACCTAAGGGGTGAATGAGCCATGTATTAGCCGAGCTTAAGGATTAAAAACACTAGGGAACGGACCTATGTTACTTGGACTAAAGCTATGAGCAAAGGGAGGATATTAACACATGTATTTGAATATCCATGCATGCATGAATAACTCAAGTCAATATTTTTTTTAAAATAAAATAACATAAGTTTGAATTATGGGATTTTACATGGTATTTACATTCTATGTAAATGAACCACGTATCATCGTCTTAAATTTAAATTGAATTTTTATAACTTAGATTATAGGGGTGGATCTAATTAATCATGCATGCATGTATACAAAAGTGAACATAGAGTATAAGGTTAATACCTTTAAAATGTTGTAGACTTTTGAGGTATTATTTGTAAACCATCATATATATATTGGACATTTAAAACTAATGAGTTTAAAGCACAATTGTATAATGATTATCGATAAACCATAGGTATTACAAGTTAACTTAGGGTAAGTAAACTAAGTTAATAAAATATCTAATGATTAAAAGTAAACACTCATGAACACTTTATCAAAATGAAATGCATATACTTATGAATAGGAATCACACGATAATTATAGGTTGTTGAGTTGTGTTGATTTCTCTTACGTGAGCGCGCATTTCACAAGAACACTGATTCTAAGGACTCAGGTGAGTTCTCATAACCTCCTTTTTAAAAACATTTTGTTTTTAAACTCGGAGGTGGAACATGTATACCAATTTAAATATTATTTTGATAACACATGGGTAATACCTAGTTGATCATTATGATATTCACATTATGGGATTATCATTATTTATGGATTATCACTGATTACCATAACACCGTGTGACATTGATGTTGACTTCGGTCATCAGCAATGATTACATGTATTGCCACTTGGATTATCACAACTCCATGAGCCGTTACTATTGACTTCGTTCATCCGCCACGATTGCATGTATCGTCACGTGGCTTGCCACCACTCCATGAATCATTGTCTTTAACCTCGGTTAATCACATTGATTTTTATGTATTGTCACTTATACTATTTGAGGATATTGATGATTGAGATTGGTTGAATGTGTATGTGATTGATTATCCATGATCATCTATGATTATTTGAAATATGTGACTGTATGATTGTGATTCTGTGTTTGGGTTATGTGTTGGACTATCTCGTAGGTGCTCATGTGGATTTTCTCAGAAAACTATAACTTTTATGATTATTTTGTAAAACATTTTTAAATATAAAAACTTATGATTACTCACCAACTACTTCGTAGTTGACACTTGATTTTCTACGTGTTTTAGGGAACGAGGAGAAGTAGGTAGGGCATGATAGCTCTACATCTTTTGGACCTCATCACATAGGATTCTTGGACTTAACTAAAATTAACTGGTTTACTGAAGACTAGTATTTAGTTAATTTAGCTAATCTTTTGTGTAATTGATTGTAATTAAATCATGACGAACATGATTTTTGTGTAAACATTTATTTGATTTGATTGATATGTGATGATATATATATTTAGATGCCCACAAGCTTTTGAACAATCTACACATCCCTCGTGAAATCCCGACGTTTCCGCCATCGGTCGGGGTGTTACAAAATCTACGTATGCCCTATATATAAGCTTGTTGCACTGCATCGGGAGGTTGTCAGTGTTAGTATAGGGTGGGAAATGTTTGAAATTTAGGAATATTTAGTTAATATTAGATATGACCAACTAGGATGCCTTAGTATAATGTTAAGGAATTATTACTTTGTTATGAGTTTAGCGACAGATAGGAGAAAAATATAGTTCCTATATGTAATCCTAACCGTTGAAATGAACTCATTTGACCATAGTTTGTATGACCTACGCTGTAAACGGTAGTAACGTGTTTCTAATCTCTTCAGAAACATGCCGCCACGCCGTCACAACGAGGATGGTACAAACAACAACGCTGATGGTGCTAACAACGCTAATGCCAACTCTGGCATACAAGAGTTAGCAACGCTTATTACTGGATTGGTGAATCAACTGACTCAAGCCAATCAGACTTTCAACCATAACAGGCGTGTTTGCACATTCAAACCCACCAGTTTGCACATTCAAACCCTTCAACTCCTGTAATCCACTAAAGTTTACGGAATCTGAGGGAGCCATTGGTCTGCTGTAGTGGTTTTAGAGTATCGAGAACACCTTCATCAACAGTGATTGCCTAGAAAATTTGAAGGTGCGCTATGCCACCAGTGTTTTCCAAAAGAGAGCACTAACTTGG
Source organism: Mikania micrantha (assembly GCA_009363875.1). Taxonomy (NCBI): domain Eukaryota; kingdom Viridiplantae; phylum Streptophyta; class Magnoliopsida; order Asterales; family Asteraceae; genus Mikania; species Mikania micrantha. The sequence goes on along the minus strand of CM018691.1, from coordinate 119,830,997 downwards.
TGGAATGGCGAAAAGCGAACTAGGGGAGTAGATGCTGCCCTAGCACTGACGTGGACTGAGGTCAAGAACCTGATGACCACTGAATTCTTTCCTCGCAGTGAGATGAGGAAACTGGAAACTGAGTTCTGGGAACTCAAGCAAGACAGCGGTGAGAATGTAATCTACAATTCTCGCTTTCATGAGTATAGTCTGCTGGTACCTCATCTGGTTACACCATTGGAGAGAGCTATTGAAAAGTACATAGGCGGTTTACCTATGCAAATTCAAGACACAGTCTATGGTAGCAACCCTACCACATTGGAAGCTGCAATCCGTCTATCTGCAACTTTAACTGATAATCATGTAAGGGCTGGAACACTCACAATGAAAGGATCTAAGAAGACTGACACCAAAGCAGCTGCAAAGGAGTGTTCAACTGAGGTCAAAGCTGAACAAGGCAGCTCTTCAAAAAGCAGCAACAAGAAACGAAAGGCCAGGAACTTCGTTGTTACTACTCCTGCTGCTAAGTCTGCGCAGCAATCAACAAACAACTCAACAGCCAGAAATTAGGTTGGGGCTACTCCTCAATGTAACACCTGCAGATATCATCACACACCTAACTTGCCATGTCGCGTCTGCAACAACTGCGGCAAGTTTGGTCATTTTGCAAATGTCTGTCGGAGTGCACCGCAAGCACAAAGGATGCAACCTGCTCCGCTTCCACTGCCAGCTCCGCATGCTCAACCAATTCAAGCTGTACATGTTCGCCAGGTACCTGTACTGGCAAGAGCCTGTTACGAGTGTGGTGAAGTGGGTCATTTCAGAAACCAGTGCCCGAGACTGATGGGAAACAATCAAAGGGTGGCAAGAGGCAGAGCATTTCAACTGAATGCTCCAGCAGCTCAAGCCAACCAGGATGTGGTCAACGGTACATTTCTGATTAACAAGTCTTATGCATCTATTCTATTTGATTCTGGTGCTGATAGGAGTTTTGTTTCACATGATTTTGAGTATATGCTTGGAATGACACATACTAAGATAGACAAGCCATTTAACATAGAAGTGGCTGATGGTAATACTATTGATATTGACACTCTTATTATTGGATGTACGGTGAACTTAAATGATCACGTTTTCCCAATTGATCTTATACCTATGCAACTTGGTAGCTTTGATGTTATCATAGGCATGGATTGGTTAGCCACCCACAAAGCGGAGATTGTCTGTCATGAAAAATATATTTGTATTCCCTTCCCTTTGGGTGAAACTTTAAGAGTTTTTGGGGAGACTTCTTGTAAAGGTCTTAAGCTGATGTCATGCACTAAAGCACACAAGTACCTTAAGAAGAAGTGTATAGCATTTTTAGCACATGTTGTGGAGAAAAAGGAGAAAGGAAAGAGCATTGAAGACGTCCCTGTGATAAGAGATTTTCCTGAAGTATTTCCAGACGACTTGTTGGGTCTTCCACCAGAACGTCAAGTAGAATTTCGGATTGACTTAATACCTGGTGCTAATCCAGTCGCCAAAGCTCCTTACAGACTTCCGCCTTCGGAGTTACAAGAATTGGCGAGCCAATTACAAGAACTGACTGATAAAGGATTCATTCGCCCGAGCCATTCGCCCGAGCCATTCGCCATGGGGTGCACCGGTTCTGTTTGTTAAGAAAAAGGACGGGTCGTTACGAATGTGCATCGATTACAGCGAATTGAACAAGCTGACCATTAAGAATCGATATACGCTGCCGCGCATCGATGATCTTTTCGATCAACTTCAAGGCTCGGCATGGTTTTCGAAGATCGATCTTAGGTCTGGGTATCATCAACTTCCCGTACATGATGATGATATTCCCAAGACGGCTTTCAGAAAAAGATATGGCCATTATGAATTTCTGGTAATGCCCTTCGGCCTTACCAATGCACCAGCGGTTTTCATGGATCTCATGAACCGTGTTTGCAGGCCATACTTGGATAAATTTGTGATTGTATTTATTGATGATATTATGATATACTCCAAGAGCAAAGAAGAGCACGAGCAACACCTTAAGTTGGTTTTGGAGATCCTAAGAGAAGAACGACTGTATGCCAAATTCTCCAAGTGTGAATTCTGGCTTAAGGAAATTCAATTCTTGGGACACATAGTCAATGAAAAGGGTGTTCGCGTGGATCCTGCAAAGATTGATGCGGTGAAGAATTGGAGTACACCGATAATGTGACACCCCATAAATTCCAGGTTAGCTTAAGTGTCGAGAAACGATGATCGTATTCGAGAAATACGCGAAAAATCGGTTCGAAACAACAAAACTAAGCTTATTGGGCTACTCAGGAACCCATCGCGGTACTCGATGGCCCAACAGGAGTTCCTGTCGCGGTACGCGACAGACATCGCGAAGAGTTGACTCCCGGATTCCTTCGCGTAGCGCGAAGCATCTTTCTGGCCTAGTGTCGCGGTACGCGACGGGTGTCAGACGGCAAATCTTTATAAAACCAAGAGGAAATCGTTTCTAGCCGGCCTATAACCCTTTTCTCGAGTTCTAGACCCTCCATACTCGTCTTCTTCACCTGCAACTCACCCTTAGAACCTCTGGAAGCCATTTTTGAGCTTTGAAAGCTTGGAGGACACATTGGAGCACAAACCACCACCATCACCACTTCATTTCTGCTAAGAGCAAGCTGTCCAGAGGAACTAGAGGCTGTGAAGTCATCATCTCAGGGATCCCGAAGCTTTAGAAGGTAGTTCTTACACCCCTCATGGCTAAAATGGTCATTTGTCACTTCTACACACACATGCAAGGCATGAAACACACATGCAAGCACCTTTGATGCACATGCACGAAGTTTGCCTCTGGGTTTGTCGATTTAGATGCGTTTCTTGATGATCCATGATGATTATATGGAGTTTTATGATGATCCAAGATGTTGAATATATGTCTTGATGCTTAAAATGATGATTTATGATGTTATTGATGCATGCATGTACGATCCATGAGTATTGAGATGATTTTGAATGATGGTAGATGTTTATTGATGATATTAGAAGGATAACTCATGGTTAGATTGTGTTAGAATGGTTAAAACCATGATTTTTGAAGAAACTTTCTATTTATAGTAACTTTTTATTTATAAAATGATGTTATGGTTGGTATTAGCAACATGCATGTATGTGGATCTACTACTAGGATGTTATTAAGAGGATATTGATACTTAGAATGTGATCTTGATGTTGAATATGATCATTTTTGGCATGGTTACTATTTTTAGAAACTTTTCTAGTTAAAATGTTGCTAGATGATAAATTTGGGTATATTTACATGATTGAATGATGCTAGATAGATTATTATGATGATTGGTGATGAGAAAATAGGATTAGAAATGTTAAAATGATCGTTTTCATGAAAAACCATAAAGTTACTATATTTAGTAACTTTATTTCTACAAAAACCGATTTATCAACGTGTTGAATGATTTGGACATGCTAAATGACTTATTATGTTATAATGTGATGATTAGATGCTAAGTTAGATAGTTTCCGATGTCTTGTATGCCATAAATGGAAAACTTTCCATTTTAGGAAACTTTTATGTTCAAACATGTTGTAAACAACTTATATGATTTTGTATGATGATGTGTTATGTGTTAACATGATCACGTAGGACTAATGAGCATGCTAGAACTTTAAAACTGTTATGCTTTGTGAACTTTCCAAAACTGGAAACTTACTATAAATAGTAAGTTGTCCATAAACGCGACTTGCGCGTTTTGCACACGACGAGCACTTACACATTTGCTACACGATTCACAACCAACACACGGTTCACCAACGGGTCGTTAGGTCAAACACGGTCAACACGACCAACACGGTCAACCACGGTCAACGCGACCCGCATAACAACCAGGAGTTGTTTAGACACGAATACGGTCCTGTGAGACCAACACAAATATGATCGCAAACTTATAACACCTATGTGATATAGGTAACTACTAGCCAGCGAGCTACTCCGTTCTCGTAAGAACGCACTCAAGCAGACTCAGGTGAGTTTACAGCCCCACTTTTACTCATTTAATGTTTTACAAATCTTTTGGGGTGAGAATGCTATGCAACTGCTTTAGATATATGACTGGTATGTCACAAAACTATTTTGAGTGTACTATTATCGCAACAAGTCCTCTCTACCCTTACCGTTAGTTGTGTACAAACGAGTCGTTATTACGTAGTACTACTGGGTTTGACCAACCCCACTCGGCAACAACGTTGACAGGATGTCATAACGAGTGTAATATCGATGTTGATGTCGGGTTCCGCGATGACCCGCAGAGGCAAATGGAAACAGTCGAGTTTCGGTAAGATGACATGACACACTCTACGGATCGTAGATCCAACAAAACTACTTACATACCCAGTATATATAACTGATTTACTGTTTTCCAATACTTAAACCTGTGAACTCACCAACTTTATGTTGACACTCTTTAGCATGTATTCTCAGGTAACTAATGGAGCACACGCTAGGATGCGCACAAGGAAGCCTTAAGGAGTCTGGCTTGCATATAGACTCGTGTCCTAGGCATTGTGTGAATTGGAAATGTTTTAAAACAATCTGAACATTTTAGTGTCTGTTAAACAGTTTACTTTCCGCTGCAACTTACTTATTTTATCAAACTATTTCCGCTGTTTATGTAATGATTATTCCGCTGCTTTGATTAAAAACTTGTTTGTCTTGAAACTGTGTGATTGTACAACTCATATAGAGTCGTTCTATATGACCATGAGCTGTGATCCTGGCCACGTCACACCCACGTGGACTGACACCACGAGTGGGAATTTGGGGGTGTGACAGACTGGTATCAGAGCCTTGGTTATAGGGAACTAGGTTTGCATGTAGTGAACTTAGACTATAGCCACTGCTCTACATTAGACACTACACTAGTTTCACACAACACATTATGTGCTTAACTTAAACAATATGCTTTGTGACTTGATCTAACTCTTACGAACATGCATCCGGCACCCTTAGTGGGCGTTAACACTCAACTCCACATATGACCTATGCAAGGGAATTAGAGAAAAGGCGAACTCAAGACCAAAGGGAACCTCTTCTATGCTATGAAGAAGACTCCTATAGCACAATCCAACTCAAAACGAACGCCTTTTCCAACCTCTCTCTTGAGGGTAAACCCAGTCAAATGACGCATGTTTATGGATTGTAACCTTAGTATCGACACTCAGGAAGCAAGACTTCTAACCCGAGATTGTTAAGTAGCCTGAGATTGAATGAACTAGAATGACGGTGTAAGATAAATTGACGATTATGGTGGCCAACGTAACCGTGAATTTATAGGTACATACAAATTCTGGCAAGTTCAATTGATAAGCTATAACCATCAGGGAAACTGTATAGTACACCTCTGAAAGGGGAGATTCGAGCTCCACTATTTCCATCGAGTAGTTTATTTCCTTATCATATATAGTATTGTACTATTTTTAGAACCAATATGAACAAGTTGTGCTCATACAAATCATTTTGGTAGCAGTAACCTTGTCAAATCTATGATTTTACTTTTGAAATGATATCTTAAGCTTATGATATATTTCCTCTCTACACATGCTTACACGCAATAACTCTAACAGTGAGTAATACAATATCTATTGTATATAGATACCAACAAATGGATGGTCAAGGAACGTATGTGCGCACTGACAACCCGTCAATCGATTCTGCGACTGTCGAGGCCATGGTAGAACAACTGGTTAACAAAGCCAATACGGGTTACGAGGCTGCCTGCTTAAACAGTGAGACAGGAAGTGAGACTCACAACAACAGCTCAAGAGGATGCACCTTCAAAACTTTCCTCAGCTACCATCCTCAACCATACACGGGATCAGAAGGAGCAGTAGGGCTGCTCCAATGGGTTAAAAGGGCCGAATCAATCTTCCATATGTGCAAGTGTTCTGAAGAAGACAAAGTGAAATTTGCTACCGGGACTCTAGATGGACAAGCCCTCACTTGGTGGAACTCGCATGTCCAGAAACTGAGTCTGAAGACTGCTAACTCAATTCCCTGGGAAAATTTCGTCAAAATGTTGAAGGAAGAATACTGTCCACAGAACGAAATCCAGAAACTGGAGGGGTTCTGGAATTACAAAATGGAAGGATCTGAAATCGAACAATACACCACTCGATTTCACGAATGGTGTAAACAATGCCCAGAAATGGTGACCCCAGACTACAGGAAGATCGATCCATACGTTAGTGGATTACCTAAACAAATCCAAAGCCTGATTACCACGACAGACCCCACTCTCATTCAACCCACTATTTGTTTGGCTTATCATCTGACTAACCAAGCGGTAGCGCAGGGTAAGCTACCCAAGAGGGGTGAACACCTGAAGTCTCAGGATTACAAGCGCAAGCGGGAGACTAGTCACAGCCAGACGCCCTCTTCCCAACAAATGCAACTCCATAACCAGTCAGCAACAACTAACGACTCTACTGCTACACCATCCAGTACCAAGGGCAAGAATGCCTACCAGGGGAAATACCCTAGGTGCAAAAGATGCCCATATCATCACAACGGCCAATGTGAACGCTATCGATGTCGGAAATGCGGAAGAAACGGTCACATGGCCAAGGAGTGTAGAAGCAAGCCAGTTGGTAGCAAAGACAACCAGAAAGTCGTTAAAGGGTGTTATAAATGTGGCAAGCCTGGGCATTGGCGCAGGGATTGCCCACAGCTGAAGGAAAAAGAAAGCGTGACAATGGGCCCTGCATTTGTAAATGACTCCAAGGAAGCAAAAGATGATCCTATCATTGTGACTGGTACGTTCCTTTTACATAATGCCTATGCTAGTATGTAATGTGATATTGGTGCTAAGAGTAGCCTGATGCTTAGCGAATTTAGCAAAATGCTTAACATTACCCCGACGTCACTAGACTATACGTACACCGTAGAGTTAGCCAACTGTAAGCTGATTGAGACATAACACATTTTCAAAGGAAGCGTCTTGGTGTTGACGGGTCACGGATTTGAGGTCGGCCTAATCTCAGTATCTCCCGGAAACTTTGATGCAGTGGTGGGGACATACTAGTAACTACAGACCAAGCAGAGAGTGTGTGCAATAAGAAGATAGATCAATGTTACGTTGTCAAATGGAAATCAGATCCCTATTCAGAGAGAACGACGGAGGATAACGCAAAACACCCTGTCATAGGCTGGCAAGCACCTACAGAAAGGATACTCAACGATATTAGTTCGTATCACGAAACAAACATAGAAGGAAATAAAAATGGAAGATATTGAAGTTGTTTGTAATTATCCCAAAGATCTACCTGGACTACCCCAAAGCGACAAGTGGAGTTTCAGGTAGAACTCACACCGTGAGCCGCACTAACCGTCAAAGCGCCATACCACTTGGCCCAACTAAGATACAAGAAACTGACTAATCAATTGCAAGAGTTGTTAGGCAAAGAGTTAACCAGATCAAGATTATCAACATGAGGAGCACCAGTCCTGCTTGTGAGAGAGAAAGGTCTTTCCGAATGTGTATCGACTACCGGGAATTAAGCATGGTGACAAACGGGAATCGATACCATTACCACGAATGGGCGCGCTGTTAGACTAGTTGTAAGAGTCAAGCTATTACCCAAAAATCGCCTTGAGAACCGATTACCATCAAAGGGGGATACAGGAAGAGGACAAACCCAAGACAACCTTTAGGACACGAGATTGACATTACGAATGTTTGGTCATGCCCTTCGGACTGACCAACGCACCAGCCGTATTCATTGACCTTATGAATCAAGTGTGCAAACCATGTCTCGATAAATTCGTAATGGTACTTATTGTCGATATCCTGATTTACTCCAAGAACCAGGAGAAACAGCTGAGCAATTGAGGCTTGTCTTGGGGCCACCGAAGACCGAGCAACTATACGCGAAATTCTCTAAATGCGATTTTTGGATTCGCAAAGTCAACTTTCTTGGACACATGGTTAACAAGAAAGGGATACCTGTAGACCCAGCCAAGATCGAGACCATTAAGAACTGGACAGCACCAAAGACTTCGACTGAGGTGCGACAGTTTCTGGGATTGGCCGGGTACTACAGGCGATCTATTGAGGGATCCTCGAAGGTCGCACAAATCATTGACTTCCCTTACGCACAAAGACAAGAAATTCGAATGGGGTGAGAAACAAGAAGCTGCTTTCGACTTGTTGAAGCAGAAATTGTGCAGTGCACCTATTCTATCACTACCAGACGGGTGCGAAGACTTTGTAGTTTATTGTGACGCGTCAAAACAAGGACTCGGTTGTGTATTGAAGCAACGCGAGAAGGTGATAGCTCATGCGTCACGACAATTGAAAGTGCACGAAAAGAACTACACGACTCATGACTTGGAATCGGGAGTCGTAGTGTTCGCACGAAAGATCTAGTGACACTACCTATCCGACACGAAATGCACGATATTCATCAATCATAAGAGACTGCAACACACCTTCGACCAGAAGGGACTGAACATGAGACAACTCAGATGGGACTAGCTGATAGGAAATTGTGATTGTACTATCAAGAACCACATTGGAAAAACTAACGTAGTAGCCGACGCGATGAGCCGGAAAGAAACAACCAAGGGCGTATGTGCACTACAACTTACGACTCACTCGGAGCTACCCAATCAGAATCCGAACTACACAACAGGAAGCTATGAGGGTCGAGGACCTCACTCATTTACCCCTGCGTGACACGGATAAACAGATGAAGGTGAAGGCCGACGTAACCTACTATCTTATGGATCGGAACTGAATTCCACACTACGGAGGACTGAGAGGCGTAGTGATGGATGAAGCTCAAAGGAGCCAACATTCTTTACATCCGGTCCCTGACACAATATACCGTGACCTAAAGATGACCCATCGGCGGCCGAGCGTGAAGGCAGAATTAACAACTTACGTGGGTAAGTGGTTAACGTGCTCAAAGGTCCAGATGGAGTACCAAAAGCCATCAAGGCTGTTTCAACAACCCAAGATACCAATGTGGAAATGGAGGAAGAGTCCTATGGACTTAATAACTAAACTGCCAAGGACGGCAAGTGGGTGCGATACTGTTTGAATAATCGTTGAACGACTAACGAAGCCTGCACACTTACTACCCATCAAGGAGACCGACTAACTAGAAGAACAGGATCGAATTTACCTGAAGGAAGTGGCCACTCGATGTGAAGTGCCAACCTTGATCATCTCTAACCGCGACAACGGATTTACGTCACATTTCTGGAAATCCTATCATCAGACATTGGGCACAAGATTTGGGTATGAGAACCGTTAACATCCGCAAACTGATGGGCAGAGCGAACGAACTATACAGAGATTGGAAAACAAACTTCGAGCATGTGTCAATAACTATGACACTAGCTGGGAGACTCGCTTACCGTTAGTTAAGTCCTCGTACAACAATACTTATCACACGAGTATACAAGCTGCAACGTTCGAAGCACTCTAGGGACGTAAGTGTCGATCATTCATTTGTTGGGCAGAAGTTGTGAAAGCCAACTGACAAGCCTCGAACTTGTGTACAAAACGACCAAGAAAATCGCGCAATACGTAACAAAATGGCAGCAGCTCGAGACCGACAAAAGAGCTATGCCGACAAGAGACGCAAACCTTTGGAATTCCAAATGGGAGACCGAGTACTTCTTAAAGACTCGCCTTAGAAAGGGATGATTAGATTCGGGAAACTGGGAAAACTAAACCCTCGTTACATTGGTCCATTCAAGATCACAAAACGAATAGGCCCCGTGACCTACGAACTACAGCTACCGCAAGAATTGAGTAGTGTACACAACGTGTTTCACGTTTCAAATCTCAAGAAATGTTTATCAAACGAAACGCCCGCAATTCCTTTAGAGGAAATCCAGATAGACGAACAACTACACTTCGTTGAGGAACCGGTGGAAATCATGGACCGGGAAATCAAGAAGTTGAGGCTTAGCAAGATACCGAACGTAAAGGTACGATGAAATTCGCGACGAGGACCGGAATACACCTGGGAACTAGAGGACCAAATGACACAGAAACACCCTCACTTATTCTCCGACCCGACTAACACCGGCAACACGAACTGAATTTCGGGACGAAATTCCTATTAACTGGGGGATGATGTGACACCCCATAAATTCCAGGTTAGCATTTATTTTATTTTAATAATAATGTGTATTATTATTTCATACGTGGCACTAGAATAATTGTATTTAGTGTGACACGTTGCACAACAGACCAAACACACCGATAATTCGAGAAATTATCGCACAGAACTTGCACGTGTCTTGAATGACGAACGTTGGTGAACGGATCAAACCACAGTACACATACACTGCACAATTAGGTTCCGGAGAATCTAGTTTAGTAGAACAACGCTTAAGTGTCGAGAAACGATGATCGTATTCGAGAAATACGCGAAAAATCGGTTCGAAACAACAAAACTAAGCTTATTGGGCTACTCAGGAACCCATCGCGGTACGCGATGGCCCAACAGGAGTTCCTGTCGCGGTACGCGACAGACATCGCGAAGAGTTGACTCCCGGATTCCTTCGCGTAGCGCGAAGCATCTTTCTGGCCTAGTGTCGCGGTACGCGACGGGTGTCAGACGGCAAATCTTTATAAAACCAAGAGGAAATCGTTTCTAGCCGGCCTATAACCCTTTTCTCGAGTTCTAGACCCTCCATACTCGTCTTCTTCACCTGCAACTCACCCTTAGAACCTCTGGAAGCCATTTTTGAGCTTTGAAAGCTTGGAGGACACATTGGAGCACAAACCACCACCATCACCACTTCATTTCTGCTAAGAGCAAGCTGTCCAGAGGAACTAGAGGCTGTGAAGTCATCATCTCAGGGATCCCGAAGCTTTAGAAGGTAGTTCTTACACCCCTCATGGCTAAAATGGTCATTTGTCACTTCTACACACATGCAAGGCATGAAACACACATGCAAGCACCTTTGATGCACATGCACGAAGTTTGCCTCTGGGTTTGTCGATTTAGATGCGTTTCTTGATGATCCATGATGATTATATGGAGTTTTATGATGATCCAAGATGTTGAATATATGTCTTGATGCTTAAAATGATGATTTATGATGTTATTGATGCATGCATGTACGATCCATGAGTATTGAGATGATTTTGAATGATGGTAGATGATTATTGATGATATTAGAAGGATAACTCATGGTTAGATTGTGTTAGAATGGTTAAAACCATGATTTTTGAAGAAACTTTCTATTTATAGTAACTTTTTATTTATAAAATGATGTTATGGTTGGTATTAGCAACATGCATGTATGTGGATCTACTACTAGGATGTTATTAAGAGGATATTGATACTTAGAATGTGATCTTGATGTTGAATATGATCATTTTTGGCATGGTTACTATTTTTAGAAACTTTTCTAGTTAAAATGTTGCTAGATGATAAATTTGGGTATATTTACATGATTGAATGATGCTAGATAGATTATTATGATGATTGGTGATGAGAAAATAGGATTAGAAATGTTAAAATGATCGTTTTCATGAAAAACCATAAAGTTACTATATTTAGTAACTTTATTTCTACAAAAACCGATTTATCAACGTGTTGAATGATTTGGACATGCTAAATGACTTATTATGTTATAATGTGATGATTAGATGCTAAGTTAGATAGTTTCCGATGTCTTGTATGCCATAAATGGAAAACTTTCCATTTTAGGAAACTTTTATGTTCAAACATGTTGTAAACAACTTATATGATTTTGTATGATGATGTGTTATGTGTTAACATGATCACGTAGGACTAATGAGCATGCTAGAACTTTAAAACTGTTATGCTTTGTGAACTTTCCAAAACTGGAAACTTACTATAAATAGTAAGTTGTCCATAAACGCGACTTGCGCGTTTTGCACACGACGAGCACTTACACATTTGCTACACGATTCACAACCAACACACGGTTCACCAACGGGTCGTTAGGTCAAACACGGTCAACACGACCAACACGGTCAACCACGGTCAACGCGACCCGCATAACAACCAGGAGTTGTTTAGACACGAATACGGTCCTGTGAGACCAACACAAATATGATCGCAAACTTATAACACCTATGTGATATAGGTAACTACTAGCCAGCGAGCTACTCCGTTCTCGTAAGAACGCACTCAAGCAGACTCAGGTGAGTTTACAGCCCCACTTTTACTCATTTAATGTTTTACAAATCTTTTGGGGTGAGAATGCTATGCAACTGCTTTAGATATATGACTGGTATGTCACAAAACTATTTTGAGTGTACTATTATCGCAACAAGTCCTCTCTACCCTTACCGTTAGTTGTGTACAAACGAGTCGTTATTACGTAGTACTACTGGGTTTGACCAACCCCACTCGGCAACAACGTTGACAGGATGTCATAACGAGTGTAATATCGATGTTGATGTCGGGTTCCGCGATGACCCGCAGAGGCAAATGGAAACAGTCGAGTTTCGGTAAGATGACATGACACACTCTACGGATCGTAGATCCAACAAAACTACTTACATACCCAGTATATATAACTGATTTACTGTTTTCCAATACTTAAACCTGTGAACTCACCAACTTTATGTTGACACTCTTTAGCATGTATTCTCAGGTAACTAATGGAGCACACGCTAGGATGCGCACAAGGAAGCCTTAAGGAGTCTGGCTTGCATATAGACTCGTGTCCTAGGCATTGTGTGAATTGGAAATGTTTTAAAACAATCTGAACATTTTAGTGTCTGTTAAACAGTTTACTTTCCGCTGCAACTTACTTATTTTATCAAACTATTTCCGCTGTTTATGTAATGATTATTCCGCTGCTTTGATTAAAAACTTGTTTGTCTTGAAACTGTGTGATTGTACAACTCATATAGAGTCGTTCTATATGACCATGAGCTGTGATCCTGGCCACGTCACACCCACGTGGACTGACACCACGAGTGGGAATTTGGGGGTGTGACAGACAATAACGTGGATCCTGCAAAGATTCGATCATTTCTTGGACTTTCCGGTTATTATCGGTGGTTTATTTCGAACTTATCCAGGATTGCTGTCCCTCTCACTTCTTGAACTCAAAAGAATAAGCCTTATGAGTGGGGACCGAAGCAAGAAGAGGCGTTTCATACTTTGAAGCAGAAACTTTGTGATGCTCCTATCTTGACACTGCCTGATGGAAATGATGATTTTGTAGTTTACTGTGATGCATCCAACCTAGGTCTCGGTTGTGTTCTCATGCAACGAGGAAAGGTTGTGGCATATGCCTCAAGACAATTGAAAATTCACGAGAAGAACTACACTACACATGACTTAGAACTTGGTGCAGTCGTGTTTGCTTTGAAGATATGGAGACATTATCTTTATGTCACAAAGTGTGTAGTCTTTACAGATCATAAGAGCTTGCAGCATATTCTAAATCAGAAGGAGCTTAACATGAGACAACGGAGATGGGTTGAACTGTTGAATGATTATGACTATGAAATTCGCTACCAACCTGGCAAAGCGAATGTAGTAGCAGATGCGCTTAGTCGCAAGAGTCATGTTCAAATCCATAGTATCCGAGTGCACACTAATCTTCGTAATGATGTTCTCACAGCCGAACAACACTCATGGACTCAGGGTAGCGTGAAAGATGAGATGTATGGCGGGGCCGAGTTCCTATTGGAAACTAAAGATGATGGTTTGATGTACTATCTTAATCGGTTGTGGATACCGAACAGGGATGATCTTAGGATGATGATTTCGTATTAAGCTCATAAGTCTCGTTATTCGATCCATCCGGGTGCTGATAAGATGTATCAAGACCTTGGAGCCTTGTACTGGTGGCCTGGAATGAAGAAGGACATTTTTGAGTATGTATCCAAGTGCCTTAACTGCGTTAAAGTCAAGGCAGAGCACCAGCGACCTTCGGGATTGTTAATACAACCAGAAATACCCATGTGGAAGTGGGAGAATATATATCCATGGATTTTATTACAAAACTCCTACGAATCACAAGTGGTAATGATAGTATTTGGGTGATAATAGATCGATTAACCAAATCGGCTCATTTCTTACCGATATGCGAGAGGTACCCTGTGCGGAAATTAGCTCGTATCTATGTTGATGAGATCGTTAGCCGACATGGAATTCCCTTAAGCATAATATCGGATCGTGATGCTCGTTTCACGGCACGATTTTGGGAATCGCTTCATGAAGCTTTTGGAACAAGTTTGGATCTTAGCACCGCCTATCATCCTCAAACGGATGGACAGACGGAGCGGACGATTCAAACACTTGAAGACATGTTGAGAGCGTGTGTCATCGATTTCGGTGGCAACTGGGATAGCCATCTACCTTTAGTTGAGTTCTCGTATAACAACAGTTATCATGCGAGCATTGGTATGGCACCGTTTGAAGCTCTTTATGGAAGAAAATGTCGGTCTCCTATTTGTTGGACCGAGGTCGGCGAATCGCATATCACTGGTCCAGAGATTATTCAATAAACAACAGACAAGATCCACCAAATCCGTGACAATCTGTTAGCTACACGCAGTCGACAGAAAAGCTACGCAGATAAATGACGAAAACCTTTAGAGTTTGAAGTTGAAGATATGGTATTACTCAAAGTATCACCTTGGAAAGGAGTGGTACGATTTGGGAAGAAGGGAAAGCTTGCTCCATGTTATGTTGGCCCTTTTAAGATTCTTGAACGGATCGGGAAGGTTGCCTACAAGTTGGAACTTCCTCCTTAACTTAGCAATGTACACCCGACGTTTCACGTGTCCAATTTAAGGAAATGCTTAGCTGATCAGGATCTTCAGGTACCACTCGATGACATTCGCGTCGATGATACCATGCACTTCGTTGAAAAACAAGTCGAGATAGTGGACTGTGAGGTTAAAAAGGTCAAACGCAGTATAATTCCAATTGTCAAAGTACGATGGGAGTCGAAGCGTGGTCCAGAATTCACCTGGGAACGGGAAGATCAGATGAAGCATAAATATCCACATTTATTCATTACGGTCATTCCAAGTTGAATTTCGGGACGAAATTCCCTTAACTAGGGGGGATATGATAATTGTTAATGATTATGGATTAATGAATGTTATTATCACTGCTATACATTATTCAGAAAGTATATTATCACAATAAGCATAAACCCTGGGAAGTTTAGTTGAGACACAACTAAACAGTACCAGAGAGTTTACTGCAGATGCATTACTTGATATGGATTGTTGAGTAGGAATAGTTGTGGTTTAGGATTCTATAATCAAAGATAGGCAATGATATAATGATGGTCTATCGAAGAGGTGGTGAGATGGCGGCTGAGGCAGTTGCGACTGACCTCTACGTATGCCCTATACATAAACCATTTCGGTTTATCATGATTATATCAGTGTTGAGGCTTTGATGAGGAGAATCCGAGGTTTTGGTTTGAAATGAGAACGAGTTCTGAGTTTGTTATGTTTTGGTTACTAAACATAGTCAAGGACACATGGTAATGGTTTATCGAAATAGCGGTGGGACGTTGGCTGGATAGATTGCGACCTACTCCTACATATGCCCTATACATAAGCATATTTCGGTCTGTTATGGATGTGTCAGTGATATGGTTTAGTGGGTTTCGGATTGGGATTTATAATATTAAATATAATAAAATAATGGAAGCTTTATTGGAAATAATTACGCGATGGTGAGGTTACGATCACAACTTAAACGCGAATATTAATTCAGAAATATTAACTTAATAATGTATTCGCGTGGGTGACGATTCACATGAAAATAATTATTAAGAATAATATTCTAAAACGATATTCCATAAATCGTAAATCGAATCGAAATACGATACGAGCGTTGGATTCGGAAAGGTGACGATCTTTACGAATGCGTACGTATGTAATGCGTTTCGACGAGATAACGGAATAATATTTAACGATATTAAATTAATAAATGGAAATTAAAAACGTTTATTAGGAATTACAACCTAAGACGTATACGAATAAATCGGTTTATTAAATAAATTATTTAACGAGATTAAACGAAATCATTGTTCGAAATAATCTAATTAAAAGCATTTTATTTAAAACGTAATCTATTATTTCAAACGTTTTATAGTTTAAATATATTTTACAAGCAAAACCGGTCATTTTATAACTGTTATCGCGATAAAAACGAGACCGATCACGTGGGGACGGAACACGATATAAGAAAGAAGAGTTACATCTTCTTCCTCATTTCTCATACTTTCACTCTCTCACTAGAAGACCAAATTCGTCCTATCTCTCTCTCTCTAACTTCTCTCTTGTTTTTCTCACTCAAATCTCAACCATTTTGGTTGATTTTTGTTCCTAAACGTTTGTATGATCAAGGAGATCGTAAACCCACGAAGATTTCAAGCTAAAGATCGAGATTTGAAGGTGGATCGAGCATCTACTTTTCGGTTTTCTCTCTAACAACAACCGGGTTAGCTACTTACACTTTAAACGATTTCTATACTTGTAAAACCCTAAGATAAACTAGTAGGAGTGTGAGGAATCCATAAACAAAACTGCAACAGGTTAAAACTTGATGAGAATGATGACGAACAATGTGGGTTCGCGACCTGCTCGCCGGCCGAACCTCGTGATGGCCTAACCTAATACTCAAACGAACCTACGCCATGTAGCAGCAAAGGGTGGCCGAACCTCCTTAGGCCACGAACCTTAGGTGGCCAAACCCCTTAGGGTGGCCGAACCCCTTAGGGTGGCCGAACCTTGAAATCTGCGAACCTAAATGCCTCGGCCAAACCCCTAGCCACGAACCATTAGCTGGTCACGAACCTGCTGAGCTTGTGTGGGCCGAACCTGCTGCGTGTGGGCGAACCTTAAGGTGCCGAACCCTAAGGTGGTGAACCCATGGGCGAGTCCTTGTTTGGCCGAACCCTGGTGAAAGAAACCAAGGATAACCGAACCTATACAGCCAAACCCTAACCTAGTTGAACCTAGTGCTTAGCTAAACCTTAGAACCCTTCGATTAGTCATAGGAGCAGCGAACCTATGGGTGTCGGTGGACCAAGTGCAGTCGAATTTACGGTTCTGTTGAACTAAGAGGGGGCTACGCTCAGACACCTAATTGGGGATAAGTAAAAGGGCATGAGACTCATTAATGCATGCATGAACACTTTGGGTTACCACCTTTTTATTAGTAACCTAAGTTGTAAATTATGAGATTTCATACATTAAATATTATATGAATAATTCAAGTATGGATTCTTAAACTTAAATTAAATTTTTACTAACTTAAACTATGGTGGTTAACATAATTGAACATGCATGTAGGGATATGCCTATGATTAAGTACATCACCTATTATTATGCATATCCATGAGAATACATTTATGATATCATAATAAGTTATCATTATAAGATAGTTAAAGATTTGCAAGTCTAAACTATATCGTAATAATGATCACTTATACACGATGAGGGAGCTATCTTAACTTGGATTAAATGAACTAAGTTGATGACACCTTCAATAATTAAAAGTAAACACTTATGAACACTTAATCGAAATGAAACGTGTATGCTTATGAACTCAAACACACGAAAATTACAGGTTGATTGAGTTGTTTTGGATTTCATACACGTGAGCGCGCATTTTGCAAACACACTGAATCTAAGAACTCAGGTGAGTTCTCATTACCTCCTTTTTAAACCATTTTGTTTTTAAACTCGGAGGTGGAACATGTATACCAGTTTTACATATTATTTTGATAACACATGGGTGACACCTGGTTTATCATATTGATATTCATATTATTGGATTATCACAGCTCCATGAATCGTTGTTGTTGACTTCGATCATCCGCAATGATTGCATGTATTGTCACGTGGATTACCTCAACTCCATGAGTCGTTGTCGTTGACTTTGGTCATCCGCAATGATTGCATGTATTGTCACTTGGATTATCATAGCTCCATGAATCGTTATTGTTGACTTTGGTCATCCGCAATGATTGCATGTATTGTCAAATGGATTACCACAACTCCATGGGTCGTTGTCATTGACTTCGGTCACTCACAATGATTGCATGTATTGTCACTTATTCTATTTGGAGACATTGATGATTGAGATTGGTTGAATATATATATGTGGTTGATTATCTATGATTATTTGAAATATGTGATTGTGTGTTTGTGTTTGTGTTTGGGTGTTGGATTATCTCGCAGGTGCACTATGTGGATTTTCTCGGAAAATTTATAAACTTTCATAAACATTTTTGAAATATAAAAACTTATGATTACTCACCAACTACTTTGTAGTTCGCACTTGATTTTTACATGTTTCAGGGAATGAGGAGAAGTAGGTAGGGCAGGATAGCTCTACATCTTTTGGACATCATCACGTAGGGTCTTGGACTTAGCTAAAATAACTGAATTTCTGGAGACTAGAGTTTAGTTAATTTAGCTAAATCTTTTGTGTAATTGATGTAACTAGCTCATGATGAACATGATTTTTGATGTAATTAATTTGGTTGATTAATTGTTATGTGATGATTTAATTAGATGCCCACGAGCTTATGAACAATCTACACATCCCTCGTGGCATCCCGACGTTTCCGTCATCGGTCGGGGTGTTACACTGATATCGCGACATACGTGGGCAAATGCTTGACTTGCGCCAAACTCAAGGTCGAGTACCAGAAACCCTCTGGATTACTCACACAACCAGAGATCACCATATGGAAGTGGGAACAAATCTCCATGGACTTCATTACCAAATTACCCTGTACTCCTAGTGGACGTGACACTATCTGGGTAATTGTGGACCGACTGACCAAGTCAGCACATTTCCTTGCGATCAAGGAAAATGACAAAATGCAAAAGCTTGCCAGAATCTATGTCAAGGAAGTAGTCTCTCGTCATGGAGTGCCAATCTCCATCATCTCGGATTGAGACGCTAGATTCACTTCTAACTTCTGGAAATCATTGCAAAAGTCCCTGGTACGTGGTTGGACATGAATACAGCATACCACCCACAAATAGATGGTCAAAGCGAATGCACTATACAGACCCTCGAAGACATGCTACGAGCGTGCGTAGTAGACTTCGGCAACAGCTGGGAAACTCACCTACCGTTGGTGGAGTTCTCCTATAACAACAGCTATCATACGAGCATCAAGGAAACGCCTTTTGAGGCACTCTATGGCAGGAAATGCTGATCACCCATATGCTGGGCGGAAGTAGGCGACAGTCAGCTCACTGGCACGGAACTTGTACATGAAACAACCGAGAAAATTGTACAGATCAGGAATCGTCTGGTAGCAGCTCGTGATCGTCAAAAGAGCTATGCCGACAAACGCCGAAAGCCTCTGGAATTTCAGGTAGGAGATAGAGTCCTTCTGAAAGTCTCGCCATGGAAAGGTGTTATTCGCTTTGGGAAACGAGGCAAACTGAACCCCTGATATATTGGACCATTTGAGATCCTGAAAATAATTGGTCCGGTGGCATACCAACTCAACCTACCAGCCGAACTCGATGGAGTTCACAACGTATTTCATGTCTCGAACCTAAAGAAGTGTTTTTCAGTTGAGACACTTGTGATTCCACAGGATGAGATCCAGGTGGATGAACAACTAAGGTTCGTGGAGGAACCGGTAGAAATCATGGACAGTGAGGTCAAACAACTTAAGCAAAGTCAAATTCCGATTGTCAGAGTCGGATGGAATTCAAAACGCGGACCTGAATTCACGTGGGAACGTAAAGATCAGATGATGCGCAAATATCCCCACCTCTTCAAACAGACAACGTCAAACGCCGACGACAACGATTAAATTTCGGGACGAAATTTCCTTTCAACAAGGGGATGATGTGACAACCAGGAAATTTTTGTTCTCAAACACTACCAATAACAACCAAATTTCGGGACGAAATTTCGTTCAACAAGGGGATGATGTGACACCCAGCAATTTCAGGTAAATTGCAACTATTACATCCTTTACATTACACATTCATTCTTGTTGCATTTCATTTAATTATGTATAATTAGATGAGTCAAACACAAACAACTGCGAAACAATAGTTCGAGGAACTATCGAATCGTACATTGCACATTGGTTTTGGAAACCAACTGTGGCAAACACAAACACAAATGCAAAACAATAATTCGGTGAATTATTGGATTGTGCAATACATGTTGATTACTGTTAATCAACCATGCAAACGGTTCGTAGCGACGAACGCAAACTATCAAAGATAATTCGAGGAATTATCGAAACACACACACGAGTCTCACGAATGTTGGTGATCAAACTATAATCAAACAACTTATGTGTTACTATGTGAATAAGTGCTAAACATGTATTAGATGTTTAGGATAAACGTTAGAAATCGATCACGAATGAAATTGAATCAACGGAATCGAAAAACTGAAAAATGGAAGCTTCGTAGTACGCCAAGACCGCTCGGTGAAAGGCTTGGCGGCACGTGACGAGGAGCGGGAGTTTGAACTCCGGAATCCTTGGCGGTACGCCAAGGCCATGCAAGATCGGCCTTGGCGGAACGCGATGGGTCCCAGCAGACAGATTCTTTTAAAGACAAACCCCAATTCATTTGTTTGGTTTCTATCACACACCACGGAGCATTTTCTCTGCAAACCGACCAAAATCCTCTGAAATCAGCACCCAAACACTCTGGAATCACTATTGAAGCCATTTCTTGGTGATTGAAGACCATAGGGACATCAAGGAAGATTGGGAAGCTCTCAATCAACAAGAAGATCGAATCCAGGCACATTAGGAGCTCCACAACCTCTGTCTAACTCAAAAATTAGTCACCTTAGAGGCGCTAAGGTAGTTTCTATCACTTATCTAGGGTTAGATCGATCATGCAATGGGTAAACACCCACTTGCATGAACATCCACCCACATGCAACTCCATGTGGCTATTGTGCACGAATTTGTTGGTGAGTTTATGTAATATTGATATAGATCTACTGAGTTTAGAGTATAGGATTGATTGGATTTGAGTTTTGATGGGTTATTGTGTTGATTTTGGTACACCTGCCAAAAAAGGAAACTTTTATGTTGCATGTCAAAGATTTGTGATGATCTAGACGTGTTACACATGTCTAGATGTTGTGAAATGCATATTGAAGTGTTTAAAATCACATTTGGGTATTTGATTTTGGTGAAAAACATAATTTAATAACATCTTACTATATATGGAAACTTTTGTAAATCAAAAGAGGGCTTTTGATGTTTTAAGATGTTTTGGTAAACTTTGATTATTGAAATATGTTTAAGAATGATTTCTAAGCATATTGGAAACTTGGATTTACAAAAATGAACGTTTAAATGAGTACTTACTATTTTAGGAAACTTTATTTAGGGCAAATGCCATAAACGATGATTTATGTGCAAACGATATGTTTTAAATGTTTAAACATATTTTTACAAACATATTAGAAGTGTTAATATTATGAAATGGGATTTCATAACTATACTTTCTAAATATAGAAACTTTCCCGAAACGGAAACATTATGATTTTCGAAACATAACCTATGTGAAAACATCATGATTAGAGTCATAAGATGTATAGTCTTACTTGCATTAAGACACATAAGCAAACTTGACACAACAAACGTGTCACCAACGATTCGTCGAGTCAACACAAGTCAAAACACGCACACTCGGTTGAGCACACCGACACTTGGAGTTGTATGGGATACAACACACCACAAAACTTATACTAACCACCTATATGGTTATAGGTGCTTACTAGAAGGATTGCTAGAATTCGCAGGTAGCGAACATACGTAAAACCGGAACTACTTATCAGGTGCATTCACGGCCCCTTTTTATCCTTTCTACATTTGGGGGAGAAAGCATTGCATTACAACTGTTTTGAACAACAACTCATTTTAATTACATATGGACATGCTTTATCACTATATGTATATGTGTGGCACACATCACAAACTCAAAGTCCTCACGATACTCCTCGGGTCGTTAGTAGCACGGAGCGCCTAGCGTGGTAATCTTGAATAGTACTATTTGGGCCTGAGAGGCCCCACCCATCGCGCCTGGGAGGCCAACCCAACTGGAGGTCAGAATGGGTGCAATATTGACCAATTCACTTTGTCATTGTCTTGTGATGTACATGGTGGGAGGCACAACTGTCAGCTTCGGTACTAACCCGCATATAATATAACTGTATTGACTAGCTATCAATCGATACTGCATTGAAATGATAAGTAATTCAGAAACACTTACTTTAAACATTTCGATGTTTACTGCTTATGAAAAACATGTGCTCTCACCAACCTTTGTGTTGACCCTTTTACTCGCATGTTTTCTCAGGTAACTAAGGCACCCGCACGAAGACTAGTATGCTAGGATTGAGTCCATGCATCATTTTTAGTGTCTAGGTCACTTGAGAACATCTAAACATTTGACTTGTTATGTAACGATGATTACTTAAACGCTTTCGCACTATTACTTCTTATGAATTGAAAACTGTTTTAAACTTATACTTCCGCAACTTATATTTATAATGTTGATTTGACAACTTAAACTTTTACTTCCACAACTCTGATTTCATAAAATTGTTTTGTCCAAGTACTTGGATGTATGTATGCAACCAGACATGTAGGTCTTGCAACTGTATGACCGGAGATTGCGATCCTGGCCGGTCCCGTCGCGCCCCCGACAAGGCCAGGAGGGCCGGGGTGCGACACCAAGGCTCTGCCGTCAGCCCATCACCCCTTCGGTGGTCCACGAGGATTTCCTTAACGGAAATTGGACCTTGTCACTTGTGTATCTCCACTCTACGCAAAACGAAAAATGGTTGTTTTACGAAGTTATGAGAGAGAAGCATATGCTCTGTCTCCTGATATAGGAAACATGTTTTGTTAGTTTTGAAAATCACACAAGCGATGCTCCTTTATTGTAGTAAAGCATTGTTTACTGTGTACTCGTTTGAAACTCGTTCAAGACCAGGTCTTGAGCATTTATTTGATTTGAAAACTCTTGTTTTTGTTGTGTGGTATGTCCTTAATATCACCCATGTGATCTTGTACCAACCCTAACTGATATGGTTGTGTGATTAGTTCCCTTGGAACTAATATGAGTTGTTGTTTAACGTGTGTATGCATGTAGCATACCAGCCTCAGTGCTGGAGGTTTGTTAAACCTATGGTACCATCTACGTTACCGTCGGTTGACCCACATCAACTAATGGTAAATGACTTAGATGTGAGTTGTTCGAGAATTCCTTAGCGAATTCTCGATGTGATGTTGTGTGGACACATGTCCTAGTGAATTTCCATATATAGATACCATGCGAAAATGTTGTTTATTTGATGGGGGATTCCCATGAAAATGATAGTTCTTGATTGTGCACTACACAATTCCACGATTTCTGTCCGTTCACCTCTTGGTTTGGCACAAAGCCTCGAACTGTTGTGGTCAATAGACATCTCCTCGATGATTTGTGTTTTGAACCCTCGAAAAAGGTTTGTTGTTGTTGTTTGATAAAAAATTGAATGGAGCGATGAACGCTCAGTAAAAGTAATTGAAAAGACACTTCTTCGTATAACATTCGAATAAGAGGTTGAGAGTTGATCCTTTTGTTGAAATCATTTGAAAACAACTCTTATTCGTTGATCATTAGAACAAGAGGGTTCATGTTCTCAGCCCCAAATAAATTTGATTCAGAAAAATTGACAACAAGGGGTCTGTGAAATCACCTGAAGTTATGGGTCGCCGATGCACTCACTCGGTATGTTTCCTCTGTTTGGATCCTGTCTTACATATTAGCTAGTTAGGTGTCGAACGGTTTTGTGTTCGGTGTTTTGATGTGATTTTGGAAAATGTGTTTTAATTGGTTTTAATTTGATTAGATTTAAAATTTGGTCTACGGTTCGGTCTTATCAATACCAATGGTGTAAGATAGGACTTTCAACACTTAGCCGTTTTCGGCTGTTCTTGGTGCGAACTGGCGGTTCGTGTGAATGGCCCTCGTTCACACGAATGGAATGATGCGAACATATACCCTCATTCTAGTCATCCATTCGTGCGAATGGGTATTCATTCGTATGGTTCTTCCAGGAGAATGAACCCATTTCGTTCGCGTGGTTTCTCATTCGTTTGGCAGATCGTTCGTGTGACTCTTCTTCACAAATGAGGCTTCTCGTTCGCACAAATGAGCCCTTTGCACGGCTCATTCGCCTGCAAGTTCCCCAAGACTGCCATTTTTGAAATCGATGGTTGTTTTTGGTTTTTTTACGGTCGAAATTGATTGTAAAACGTTTTGGAGTGTTTTGGTGCAAATAATCGGTGCTAATACTTACTGTGGAGCTCGTATTTGACAAAAATAGGATGAAAAGGGTTGGAATCTTGAAATGGAAGTGTTGGGGTTGAAATACAGACGATTTGGGACGGTGAAATGGTCCGATTTCGTGTGGAAATGGCCGAAAATTGAGAGGGGCGAAAGATGGTTTCGTTTGAGAGAGTTGGGTGAAAAATGGGTTTGAAAAACGGAGGTGTTGCTTTTATAGCTGTGTCTCACACGAATCAGCCGTTCTTACGAAGGCTCCCATTCGTGCGAATGAACTGTGGCTATAAAGCTTCACCGAATTAAGTCGATTCGTACAAATGAAAGCCCATTTGTACGAATGGTTGTGTGTTTTAAAATTTTGATTGTTTATTAAGTCGTTTTGGTGAGATTTTATTAGAATTATTATTATTTTATATCAACGTTAAAGACTCACGCTAACATCTGTATGAATCGTCACCCATACAAACGCTGCATTGTATTTAACTGCTGACATTGTTTGAAACTGTAAAGATTTCGTTTAGGGTAATCGAATCTAACAACATATCCACATGGATCGTCACCAATGTCGATATCTCGTTGGATCGACACTCCAAATGTTATATATTAAGGTTTTGTTCATTGTTTTCCCTCACAGGTTATTTTTTATTTTCTTCTGATTCATGTTGATGTGATTAAGTGGATGTTCCTAACTATTTTATGAAAACCCGTGTATTTTGTTGTCATTTATTATTGTTGTCTTTACTCTGGTAACACTATGTCGTACACCGTGATTGTGTACACCTTTGGATTTCCGACTCATCGTTGCTCGGATGCCGGTTGTCACAACTGCCGTGGGATTCGTTCGTCAATAGTGAACGTTATGTGTTAGTGATCGCATTTACTACACTAAGTTAGTCATATTTAAGTTGTGGTTAGTACCGCTGTTAGTGCCACTCATTTCGCTTTGCAATTGATTGGCCTCGTACTCGGCTATCGCCTTGTTGACCCTTCGCTCTACCATCGCTCAGATGGCTGCTGAGCCAATCGGTCGTTTGTGCTATCGGACATATCTTCCTCTTCCGGCCATAGTTAGTTCTATATGAAATTGATAGTGTGTTAGCCATGGGTTGTGTTAGATGTTAAGTTAGCATGTAACATAAGTATAGTACACAAATAATAAGTCCCAAAATATGATTTCATTAATAATCACTTTTGAGTATAATCATAAGTTCAAGATCATTCTACTAATCAAAATAGTTCATATGAGCACAACCCGCTCATCTAGGTATACAACTACTACCAGAACAGAAAAAGAAAAAGAAATAAACTGAAATAAAATAACTACTCAGATGCGATCGTGGAGTGCGAGTCCCCACTAGCAGCAGGTCCATCATCTTGCCCCTCGAAGGGCTCCTCCTCCGGATCTACCTCTGGGTCCTCATCCTCGTCCTCGAACTGCTGCTCCTCCTCATGCCCGGGCTCTTCAATGAATTGCTCTGCCCATGCGTTTACCATCGCATCGTTCGCCTGGATCTGAGTAGTGTTCTCCTCAGATACAATCTCGACTGCTCCAAGTCGAGCTCCGTGCTCCTGTACCACAGTGGTGACGGCGTGTGGATGCTCCTCTAGGAGTCCCATCCTGGCGCGCATCTCGGCCATCTCAGCCTCCATCTCCCCCTGCATCCGGATGGCACGTTGGGTCATCCTGACCAAGCTGTCCTGCATCCTGTCAGTGTAGGCTAGCTCCTCTCGCAGGTACTCAACCTGCTCACAGAGGTACTGTCGATCCACACAGAGAGCCTTGACCTCTCCGTTAAGCTCATACAGGTGTCAGGCCTCTCGATATGATCTAGAGACATGGGCCGTGAAGGTCTGCTCAAACGGCACATCCAGTGCTGGTAACCGGTGGTCACGAGGTGTGTCACCAAGTGACATAGGAGGTGTAACTTTAGTGTCCGAACCATAGCCAGAACAGTAACTTGTGCAGTAGATCAGGTACGAACTATGTGTATTACATGTGTACTACTATCATTTGATGCTCAATACGAACTTATTGCGCACTTATTTCAGAATTATAATGTGAATCCACGGTTTAACAGTCAGAATCATATATGACAACACAGAGTTGTTATATGAATGTTAGTTAGGAATTTATTACGTATGAATGTATGTGAGATTTACAGAACAAAACAGTAACGGACGTCGTTACGTGAATATTAAACTGACGGATTATTTGTGTGGGTGACGATTCGCCCGAATATATATGTATGTTTAACGTTCTGAATGATGTCCAATAATTAGAAAATCAAATCGAAAAGTATAGTTATCGTCGTGTTCGTATGGGTTACAGTCCGAACGAAGACGCGCGAAAACTGTACTATTCGATTAAACAGTTAAATTAAACGTTTTTTAGAATTTTTTAAAAAATAAACAGAAGATAATTAGCTAATTTATTAGGAATTACAGCCTAAAATAATTTATTAAACTCTATTTGAAAATGGAATCATTTCGTTACGAAAGCAATCGAAACCGACGCTTCTACGCGGAACCGAACGCACCTGAGTGTTGGAAGCATTTATTATGGCATTAAATGCCATTTCTCATTTCCACCTACCAACTCTCTCTCTCTCTCT
Source organism: Mikania micrantha (assembly GCA_009363875.1). Taxonomy (NCBI): domain Eukaryota; kingdom Viridiplantae; phylum Streptophyta; class Magnoliopsida; order Asterales; family Asteraceae; genus Mikania; species Mikania micrantha. The sequence continues at coordinate 119,804,071 of CM018691.1, read as the reverse complement.
ATCTCTCTCTAAACTCGTCCATCTCTCTCTACTCTATAACTACCTTCAAACCTTCATAACTCCTTCATTTCTCCATCAAATTCAACGTTCTAGTAGTCAAAACGATCGTGGCAAAGAGAGGAACGCAGAAGTACAAACAATCTGCTGTGAAACGAGCTGAATCAGTTGCAATTCTAGAGAGAAGATTTGGTTTTTGAGGGTTTCCTACTATTCCGGTAAGTTGACCTTTTTATGTGATTTTATACCTTCAAATCAGTTAGGATACTCACAAAAACGATTTAGGAACTCTTGGGTTGTGTTGGATTGAGTTTTGAATGATTTAAAATAGGGTATTTTGTGAAACCTACAAGTTCATAAGGTTCTGGGTAAATGGGAGGATGAAGTTGAAACAATTCGAGAACCATGCATGATTTTAAACATTAAAGTCTAGAAAATCCTTAGCAATTCGGGAACCTTTTCTTTGAAACCCTTAAATTCGAGAACCAGTATTTAGGAAGCCACAAAATTTGAGAACCATTTGTTACAAATCTCTTGAATTCGAGAACACCATGGAGACACCCCAATGGAAGGGATTTACCAACTTGAGAACATATATACCAAATTAGAGAACCCTTTTTAAACAACCCCAAAACTAGAGAACACATTATTTTAGAAACTCTTGAATTAGAGAACACATTTGTGATCAAAAAATTAAAGAACCACAAGTTCTATTTCATATTCGAGAACCAAAATATTATTTGGGGGACTTTACCAATTCGAGAGCATGTGTATCAGATTGAGAACACTTCCTTTGAACATCACAAATTCGAGAACACTCAACCGATTGTATTCGAGAAACCATAGGGGGTTTGAGTACAACGGGTTAAAACATCCTTAGTTATATCACTTAAACTTTGGAATTAGAAACATGGGTAAACCTTAAAACAAGAGTTTGAATCATAAACAATGGTTCAAAACATGAAAAAGGTTTATAACTAAGATATAGTTAAACAAGGTTTTACATATAAAATGACTTGGTTAGATTTTACTACAAATATTGGTGGGTTTACTTTAACTAAGTATATTCCATATAAATCACAACAACCTAATAGTTGTTAAGTGGTTACGAGTTTCAAAGAACTAAAGAACTATGATGATGACAAGAGGGTTCATGAAATAACTAAGCATGGGTGTGTCGATCATAGATATCAACTCCCAACACTTAGTAAATTTCACGCTTTACGTAACCAACCTAGGTTGTTTAAATAGAATAATCTAAGGTAAGGATTAACTCAAAAAGGAACACGAACAAAATTGTAACAAAGAACTATTAAGGAACTTGTTGTTAATCTAGTAAGATTTACTTAAGTTATAACATGTTTAACTTACATTTTTCATAACCATAACTTATGTTATACTAAAATGTAATGATTTGTAACATGTGAACATATTTTTTTATAAAAATCATCATAATTTGTTTTACTAAAACATTTTAAAGTAATTAAAAGGATTTTTGAACTTAACTTTTATAACTTAAATAATATTTTTATAAATGATGATCTATTAAAAGGTCATTTCTTTTACTAGTATAAACCTTATGTAAATAAGGTTTAGTGGTTAACGAATAAGGGATAGGGGATCATAGAAGGTACATAATTTAGAATAATTAGAGGAATTCTAGTAACACATTAGTAAATATTAGGACACTTAGTTGCGCACAGAGACCGAAACTCAATATACGTCAACTCCAAATACTTATAGTATTCGAATCATAATAAATCAACACAGGTGCTGAAGATACTTAGTTTACTGTCAACGAGTGCGCATACTTACTTGGTACATTTCATAGCAACACAGGTGAGTTCATTGCCCCTTTTCTAAACACTTTTGTTTTATAAATGTGGGGCTGAGAAGCACGTGTAAATTATTTTCTTGGGACTATATTTTACCTAAATGCTTTTATATCATATATGTTTCATATGTGTAACTGTTATCCTAGATTATGTCTAGGTAAACTTCTTTCAGTTTTTAAAAAGGATTATTTACTAATCATAAGTAGATAATTATTTATTTTCAAAGAACTATTTTCAATGATCTAAGTTCAAAGAACTATTTTCAACAACCTATGTCCAAAGAACTACTTTCAACGATCTATGTTTAAAGAACTATTTTCAACGATCTATTTTCAGGGGAATATCCGGAAAATATTCAAAGATAACACGTGCAACGATCTAAACGAACAAGGATGAAAAAGAACGATATAGAACGAACTATAAAATCCTATACTTCTGTTAGTACCCTGATAGCAACAAGCTTCAGTTGTTAAATTGAAGACTGAAGATTGCAGCTGATACAAGATTGAAGATCTTTGTGTTCAGTGTATTTGTTTTGTTTTTCAATATAGTGTTTATATTGTTTTACTTTTTGGTTTTGTATTTTGTTTAAGTATAGTTTCTGTCGATACTATTAGTATCGATAGTATCTATATCGATATTAATAGTATCGAAGTTAGTAGTGTCGATATTAGTAGTATCAACATTAGTATTGTTGATATTACTAGTATCGACAAGACAGTCTTTATATAGCTAAGTTTAGTTAAACTTAGTATCAATCATGAACTTAATTCTGATTTCTTAAAGGTTGTTATTTCTCTCTGATTGTACGAACTTGATTCTGATTATAATACCAGAAGAGTGATTTGTTTCATTGTTGTTGTTTGTTTCTATTTCATCTAAATCCATTTTAGTTTTGTTCAAACATGATATGATGGATTCCGCACATGATATTATGTTATACCAGATCATTCAGATCCTAGACATGGACCTACAAGTGGTATCAGAGCTATATGCTCGGTTATGATCTTGGTTGAACAAATTTCTTGGAGATTCTTAGTTTTGAAGACTTTTTGATGATATTTTGATTAATTTGGATGATCAAATGATGATTTTTCACTGAAGATTGATTGCTGCACTTGAAAGATCGTTTAGAATTCAATTTTTCATCATCGAGGCTGAGAAATTCGAAGAAAACGGTTATTGGATTGTGGAGCATCGATATTGATAGTATCGATAGTCCTTATATCGATATTGATAATATCAACAAGTCTTTCATCGATATTGTTAGTATCGATAGATCATTCATCGATTTTATTAGTATCGATAGTACAATAGTGTCGATACTCTTAATACCGACAGATCAGTTTTGAAATTTTTTAAGTGTTGATACTTTCTGCAAAATAATTTAAAATGGCCAATATATCTTCATTATCTGCTCTTTTATCAGATAATGAGGCAGGTACTATGACAAAGCCTCCGAAACTTACTTCGTTAAGTGAATATTCATCATGAAGCGCTAGGTTTGAATCATTTTTATCCATAGTCAATCCAAGTCTTATGATACCATTGACTGAAGGGTATAAGCAACCTCAGCTCAATGGGGTGTTTAAGAATGTTTCTCGTCTGACTGAAGATTAAAAGAAGTTGTATGATTTAGAAAAGAAAGCCTATGCGTTACTTACAATGGCACTTCCCAAAGACATTTTTCAATCATTCAAATCACATAAAAGATCTAAAGCATTGTGGGATGCTCTAGCAAAGAGATGTGAAGGAATTGACCAACTGAAGGGAAGTAAGCGAACATTATTGAAGAAACAACTTGAAGTTTTCAAGTGTCTAGACAATGAGACTTTTGAGGAGTTGGTGACCAGATATACTTTATTGCTAAGTGAGCTTAGTAATTTGGATTATGATGTTTCTGTGGAAGAGCAAAATGACAAACTTTTAGATGCATTACCATCTTCATGGGGGACATATCTTATGATCATCAGAGAAAACACTGATTTAGAGATTACAGAACTTGATGTTTTAATCTCTAAACTTCAATCTTTTGATCTTGATATGCAGAAAAGAAAGGCTGGAAACAAGTTCTCTACTCAAAATCCTGGTCTATATATGAAATCAAGTGTTGCTCCTACTTCTTCTTCTACTTCTTGTTCGGTTGCATTTTTATCAAACATGGAAGATAGTGAAATATCTACTGTTATTGATGATTCAACAGAAGTGTGTTTCACTTCTGCAATTACTAAAGAGAAAACATCAGGCAGTAGATCAAAATTAATGAATGTGAAGGTGTCACAAGAGCATCTAGCCTTTTTCATGCAATTTGTTAATGCATATGATTAAGTTATGTTAGATGAGATTCAAAGATTGACTGATGAAGATATGGATCAACTTGATCCAGATGACTTGGAGGAAATGGATATACAGTGGCAAATGGCTATGTTAACCAGAAGGGCAAGGAGATTTCTTCAAAGAACTGGAAGGACTGAGACTACAGGAAATTCAAAGAAGAAACTCAGTTTTTCCAAACAAAAGGTAAAATGTTACAATTGTGGGAATCTAGGACATTTTGCCAGAGAATGTGAGATGCCTGTAAGAAACAATTCAAGATTTGAAGGTGCAACTAAATCTGATAAGTTTGATCCTTGAAAAGCAGCTCCTGCTACTTCTTCATCAGCTGTTCCTTCAAGTTCAAAGACAACTCCTTCAGCAAAAGACAAGGCGTTACTTGTAGAAGATCAATTTGGAGCTGACTGGTCATCATATGCTGAAGAAGTTCAAGTAAATGATGAAACTCATCTGGAATTCATGGCTCAGAAAAATCAGAAAAAGGTTGATTTATCATCAATTAAAAGTCTTAATATAAAACCAAAGTGTCTGAAGTGTTGTGCTTATGTTGCCAAAATTGATATGTTGGCTGAGTATGGTCATTCATTGATTGATGATGTCAGATGTTTAGAAGATAATGCTAAACAATATTTAGCAAATGAACTAAAATATAAATCTAAACTGGAAGAGTATAAAGCTGACATTAAAACTTTGACATTGACATTGGCCGACAAAAATGACATCATTAATCATATGATTGATGAAATGAATGAAAAAACAAAGAAATGTAAGTCCATTGAATGTTTGAAGAATTCTCAATTGATTTTGAGTAACCTTGTGGATAATCATGTAATAAATCTAGGCAATCGTGGGATTGGTTATAAGGTGGTTCCTCCTCCTATTAATTATGGGTTTCTTCCTGAACTGTCAAATGTTATTCCATATTATCCAAAATCTTCTAAGAATTTTAACTTGTTTTCAACTGATTTATCTAACTTGTCTAGTTCTGTTAGTCTTAAACATGCAGGATCACAGATTGAGGATTCAGGATTCAAGGAAGAAGTTTGTGATGTTGTTAATGAAGAATGTGAAAATGTGTCTGGTTTGGGTTTTGATGTAAACAAGAAAATTGATGTATCAAACTTGGTTGATAATAACAAAGATTCTGAATTTTTGGAGATTGAGGATGTAGACATTAGTGATGAAGTTGTTAAAAAGGAATCTGATATTCCTAGAGATAGATGTCTGTTTGTTGAGCCTGATAATATAATCTATTATACTCTTAAAGGAAAGAATGAAATTTTTTGTGATCATATGCATCCTTTGAATCTGGTTAAACTGGCATTGATTGACAAAGTTTTTAAGAAACCAAATGAAAAGAATTTTCAAAAATCTACTCAAGTAATTCATTAGGATTGGGAAAGAATGGGAGATCAAAATTTTGTTGGAAAACATACTGGTCAAAAAGATTTTGAAGATTTACTATGTCAATCAAATGCTGATTTTTTCAAGAAAATAAATTTTGATTCTTCATCACAAACTTCTTCTGTTGTTCAAATGTTTCCACATGTCAATCCTGTTGTACAATGTGGAAAATCTTTTGAAGTTAAACAAACTGGTAGCAATGGATCTTTAATTTCACTGTCAGTTGAGTCTAGTTCAAAGACTAAGGTCCAGGACAAAAGTCTACCATAAGATGTAAATCATTCATCAATTGTTCATTCTAAGAGGCGTAGGAAGAAAAAACCTACTAACCCAATTAATTTGATTGATTTCATCTCTACAGCTTTCACTGCTCATACAGCAACATCCACACATAAGTCTAAACCTGTGAAGTCTGTACATTCTTTTCCACTTGTGGAAAAGAAGTGTAATCAGTCAATTGTTGCTACACCCAAATTTACTTTTGGAAAATCTCACATGACTAATAACATTTCTAAATCAAAGGTTTTCTCTAAATCAATGATTAAAAATGTTAGACAAATGGTAACACATCAAAATGAAAATATTCCTTATAGACCAATTCCAAATCGAATTTGGACTGTAAAGTCAAATGTTTCATCTGTTTCTGTAAATTCGTGTTCTTCCCCAGTTCATGTTAAAGGTCATTTGACTAAGACATGGATTCCAGTTTCTTATTAATTTTGTTTTTGTGTGCAGGACACATTGTCATGTGCTTAGAAAAATATTTGGTATATTGACAGTGGATGTTCTAGACATATGACTAGAAACTTGGAGTTGCTTACTCAAGTTTGAAGAACAAATGGTGGTTTTGTTAAGTTTGCAGGAAACACATGTGGATATATTACCAAAGAATGGGTGTTATCGAATGAGAGAATCAGTTTTGAACATGTTAGCTTTGTGGAACAACATAAACATAATTTGTTGAGTTTTTCACAAGTATGTGATAAACAGTATTCTGTCATTTTTGATAACAAAGCATGCTATATACTGAAGCCTGGAGTGATGATCCCTGATGATTGGATAGTTGTAACAACTCCTAGACAAAATAATACATATCAACTAGATATGTCTTCTATCTCTTCATCTTTTCAACTTACATGTTTCTTTTCTAAAGCTACTGAAAACGATTCGATTTCATGGCACAGACGGATGGGACATGTTCATTTAATAAAAATGAATTTTTTGATCAGAATTGATCTTGTTGAAGGTGACCCATCTCAGTCTTTTGTGATGTCTGATCACTGTATTTCTTGTAACAAAGGAAAACAGCGCAAGAAATCACTTAAGCCTAAAATTGAAAATTCCATTAACACGCCTCTAACTATGTTACATATGGATTTGTCTGGTCCTGTCTCAGTTAAGAGTGTTGGTGGAAGATCTTTTTCTTTAGTAGTGACTGATGATTTTTCAAGTTTTTCTTGGGTTTTCTTTTTAGGTTCTAAATCAGAGACTCTAGAGATTTTGAAGAATTTGATTGTTAAACTTGAGAATGAATTTTCTACACATGTTAAGTTTTTGAGAAGTGATAATGGAACTGAATTCAAAATCATAATCTGGAGATGTTTTGCATTCAGAAGGGGATTTCTCATCAGTTTAGTGCTTCTTATACCCCTCAACAAAATGGTGTAGCAGAACGGAAGAATCGTACCTTGATAGAAACAGCAAGAACTATGCTTGCAGATTCTCATCTTCCGATTACTTTTTCGGCTGAAGCAGTTAATACAGCTTGTTATACATTAAACCGTGTTCTCACTGTCAAGAAGCATGGAAAGACTTCGTATCAATTGCTTAAAGGCAGAAAGCCTCATCTTGCTCATTTGGAACCTTTTGGAGCCACGTGTACTTATTTGAAAATGACTTCTCCAAAATTTGAGCCTAAGGCTGTGGAAGGAATATTTTTGGGATATTCTGCTAACTCCTTCAACAAAAAAGTTCTTAATATTGCTACAAGGGTGATTGAAGAGGCATATGAAGTCACTGTATGCAGATTCACAGAAACATTTCTTGGAAAAGGTCCTGAATGGTTGTTTGAATATGATTCAGTATTTGACTGTTTTCATATTTTTTTTCTTTTTCTTCGACTAAGCTTGCTGAATCTTTAAGTAATACAATTACTCTTCATGATTCTTTACTTCCAAGGTTTATTTTTGAATCTTCTGAAGGCGTTTCTTCTGATTTTACTGATATTCCTTCTTCTTCATTTGTTCCTCAACAAAATGAAAGTTTTGAAGAGTTGCATTCTGAAGATGAATTTTATGATTCAATAAATGATCCATCTGTTATTGTTGAATCTGAAATTCATGGGGAGAATTTACAAGAAGAAGATACTCATATTACAAATCTTGAAGAAGAAATAGTTGTGGAAGAGATTGCGACTCATAGAGTTAATATAAATCATCCGATTGAAAACATCATTGGTGATTTAAATTCTGGAGTCAAAACAAGGAGTCAACATGTTCAAGATGAAGAAGATGAAGTTTTATTATCAAATTTTCAGGAGACAATGAATTCATGCTTGTACTCATGCTTTATAAGTCATATTGAGCCAAAGAATGTTAAAGAAGCATTGAAGGAGTCTTCCTGGATAACAGCCATGGAAGAAGAATTGAGTCAATTTGAGAAACTTGGTGTTTGGAGGCTAGTAGATTGTCCTGAAGATGTTATTCCCATTGGTACCAAATGGGTGTATAAATGTAAAAAGGATGATAAAGGCATCATTGTGAGAAATAAAGCTAGATTGGTGGTCCAAGGTTTTAATCAACAGGAGGCCATTGATTATGATGAAGTATATGCTCCTGTTGCAAGAATTGAAGCAATTCGATTGTTTCCTGCATATGCTAGTTTCAAACAGTTCAAGGTTTTTCAATTAGATGTCAAAAGTGCCTTTTTATATGGCAAAGTGAAAGAAGAAGTATATGTTGCTCAATCACCGGGATTTGAAGATCCAAATAATCTTACAAAGTGTTATCGTTTTGATAAGGCTTTGTATGGGTTACATCAAGCACCAAGGGCGTGGTATGAGACATTGTCAACTCATCTATTGGAAAATGGTTTTTCAAGGGGAAAGATTGACAGCACTTTGTTTATCTTGAAGAAGAATGATGACATTTTGATTGTACAAATATATTTGGATGACATTATTTTTGGAGCTACAAATGAAAAGTTATGCAAAGATTTTGAAGGAATTATGAAGCAGAAATTTGAAATGAGTGCTATGGGAGAATTAGCTTTCTTTTTGGGAATTCAAGTAGATCAGAAGAAAGATGGCTTATTTATACATCAGAGTAAATATGTACATGACATCTTGAACAAGTTCAAGATGAATGATTGTACATCCATTTCTACTCCTATTTGTACTCATCATAATTTAGGGAATGATGAGAATGGTATAGATGTTGATCAACATCTATATCATTCAATGATTGGTTCCCTAATGTATTTAACTGCTTCTCGATCTGATATCATGTTTGCTGTTTGTTTGTGTTCCAGATTTCAGGCAAAGCCGAAGGATTCACATATTAAGGCTGTGAAACGAATTTTTCGCTATTTGAAGAGAAAACCAAGTCTTGGACTTTGGTACCCTTATGATGATAGCATGAACTTCATTGCTTTTTCAGATTCTGACTATGGTGGTTGTAACCTTGACAGGAAGTCAACAACTGGGGGTTGTCAATTTTTTGGAAATAAACTTGTAACCTGGCAATGTAAGAAGCAACTTACTGTAGCCATTTCTACATGTGAAGCTGACTATGTTTCTGCTTCAAGTTGTTGTTCACAAGTTTTGTGGATTCAACAACAAATGCGAGATTACGGTTTAAAATATACAACAACTCCTGTTTTTGTTGATAATACAGCTACAATTGCCATTATTGAAAATCCTGTTTCACATAAGAGAACAAAACATATTGATATTCATCATCATTTTATTCGAGATTGTGCGTAGAAAAAGTTAATTCAACTTTTGAAAATCAATACAGTTGATAACATTGCTGACATTTTTACAAAAGCTTTTGATTCAACTCGGTTTTCTTCTCTTTTAGAAGGACTCGGGATGATTAATTTTAAATGAATGATTTTGAAAAATGACACTTGAAAGTTTGTTTTAATTTTTAGATAATTTTTTTTCTTTCAAAATTATCTTTGAAAATTACATTCAAAGTTATGAAAAATGATAAAATTTTGACTTATTTGGGTTGATATTTCTAACCAAACAAAGTTTATAACTTGTCAACAGCTATACATATGAATTTGATAATATTTAATTAATGTATTAAAACATATAAGTAATGTTTGATTTGAGTGAATAGTTGGATTTGATATTTTGAAAAACTTGAATACTTTAATTTGAATGATACTAGGTTATAAATTTCAAATTTGAATGAATTAATGAGTTCTCTATCTTAAAACTGATTTGCACTAACTGAGTTTCAACAAAAATGGATTGAGAGTTGATTTAAATATATACATATAATGCCATAAATGATCTTTTAAAACATATACTAAGTTTCCTATGTTATATGTCAATATAAATCTGGAAATTCATATCGTTCATCTATTAATATGCATAGTGACTCTTTGTTGTGTGTTTCACACAGACCTGTTCTCACTAGCGCATTTCATTAATTTATTGAGCTATAAAGAGTTGATAAACATAAAATTTTTCCATTTCATTAATTTATTATATATGTGAAAAAATCAATGGCAGTATATATTTTATCCTCAATAAATTCTAAGGTTGAATAGGTTAATATCTAATTAAGTGTGAGACTTATAAATATTCATTGCTTATTTTTAATAATGCTTAGTATTTATTTGAATTATAGTATTTTGAGTTATATATGAATAACAAATTTAAACTATTCCTAATTTGATTATGTTGCTTATATGTTGAAATACATAGATTAATTATTACACTGAACATTAGTATGATTGTGTCAATATTATAATTATCGATACTATTATCGATATTATTAATATCGATACAATGATTTATTTTTGTTTAAGTGTTGTTATATTATCAGTGTATCGATACTATTGTCGATACTGATAATATCGAAGCTTTTGATACATAGAAAATTTTTGAAATTTTTACAAGTATTTCAAACATTCGTTTTGATTCTAATTTCAAATTTTTTCAGGACGATTCTACAACGACAAGCATAATGTGATAGCTCTGGTGGGTGAAGAGTTAAAGGAAGCTTCATTATTTCATGGTGTAATTTCCTTTCTGAAGCGTTCAAGAATTTCTTATGCTATATCAACCAATCCAGTGATTTCTATGCATCATGTTATTTCATTCTGGGAGAATGCTGAGTTTGATTGTGCTGCAGAGCCACCGGTTCTCAAATCTAAGATTGATGATCTATCAGTTCATTTTTCAGCAGAAGATCTTCGAGTTGCACTGCGATTTCAGGATTCAGATGATGATCCTCTGACTATATCAAATGATTTGATTTGTCGAGTCTTTAACCGGATGGGTTATAATGGGGATGTTACTTCTTCTCAATTGGTCAAAAAGCATCTTTATGGACAATGGAGATATCTATTCCATGTTGTGATCATGTGTCTTTCTAATAGAAAGTCTGGGATTGATACACTATCAAGACCGTTTCAATGTCTTATTGCTGCACTGGTATTGAATAAACCATTCAATATCAATCAGTTAATTTTTGATTGCATGGTGAAACAGATAACTGCTCATGAGAAGGAAAGTTTCCTTCAGTATCCCAGATTTCTTACAATGGTCTTTGATCATTTGTATCCTCAATTGATCAAGTCTGGTCCAGTAATCAAGATTATTGTGATGAACAAGAGAATCTTTGCTAATTGTAAACCAAAGCGAGGAGCTAATATTGCTGATACACCATTGTTTGGTCACATTATTGATGCACAGTTTCAAGAACCAGCTGATAATGCTTGGTTTCATGCTGATTCACCAGTTGCTGATCAACAAGTTCATTCAGATGAACAAGTTTAAGCAAATGATCCAGTTTTTCCTGTTGATCCTGAAGTCCAATCTAGGGATGTAGCTACCTCTTCTGTTACTCCTGTAGCTGTTGAAGGTGATGTTACTGCTGAGGGTACTATTGAGGGTGCTGTTGAAGATACTTCTACTTCTGATTCTAAGTCGGATTCTGATGATGGTGATCCTCCTATGGTAGATGCTTCGAAGATGGTGTCTGGGAAGAGAAAAATTGTGATTTCTTCTACTTCGGAGTCTAAGAGACAGAAGATAACTGAGGACAGTGATTCCGAATATGTTCCTTCTGATGGAGCTTTTCATTTTCATTCTCCTGTTCATATATCATCTTCATCTTCTCCTGCGCAATTTTCTACTCCTCCTGTTGTTCCTCCACAATCCAATACACCACCTGTCACTCCACCAGTCATGTCTACTGCTCCTGTAATGGATTCTCCGAATCTTAATGCTATATTAACTTATAGTTTTGCAATCTGAAAATATTCAGTTAAAAGCTAGGGTTAATACATTGGAGGTGATTGTAGGTGATCTTTCAAAGCAAAATGCATTAGTTATCTCTTTGCAAGACAGATTGGATACTTTACAAGCTGAGGTGGCAGCTAGTAAAGATTATCAACATGGTGTTAACAAGATGGATTTAGCTTCATTTGCTACAAGGAATGCTAAATTCAAGCATATGAACAACTTAATTAAATCTTTGCATGATAATGCTTTTCAAGTTTTCAAGGATCATTATTCTCAAATTCAAGGTCTTAAAGCTAAGATACAAATGATGAATCCTATAGCTTAGGGGGAGACTTCTTGTAGAGCTGAAGCGATTACACCATTTGTTGGTCACAAGGATGATGATGATGATAAGGATGACAATGATCAAGGTGGTCCTTCTACTGGCAATGATCCTGTTACTGCACACAATGAAGGTGTTTTATCTCAGGGGGAGCCAGTTGGAACATCTTCTACACCTGAAGTCAGTGATAAAGGAAAAGAGAAGGTCCAAGAAGATGAGTTTGTAGATAGCATGTTTGCTGATCAAGAAGATGATGATGATATGATTGATGCTCTTGTTGATATTGATGATGATGATTTTGGATGTGATGATCAAGTAGTATATATTGAAACAGTGGTGGGCTGGCGACTCATAAGGCAGGTAGCTGGACTCTACGTATGCCCTATACATATACTGAGTTCGGTGTAATAGGATAGTGTTAGTGCGTAGTGTTATGACGAATATTATGACAACAAGTCAAATAAACAATTCGTAATGCGTAACCGAGACTGAGTATTATTATGGGTGATGATTCGTAATAATATTAATGTCGAACTTATAATTACGAGTAAACATCAATAAATACGCAAAAACGACCAAAAACATACGTAATTACGGGTATACACGTAATTATATTCGTTTAACGGTCTGATTACGAACAAACAATAAAAATAAGTAAAATATTTTATTTTACATTTTACAATTTTGAAACTCATCAAAACAATTCAAGAAAACTATGTTACAATTCGAAATATTTAATTACGTAATCGTAACAACGCGCGCGTAAAAGTACGCGAAACCGACACCGAGCAAGACCGAACACGCAGGGAACCAACCGGGGCATAAAAGCTTTATTTCTTCCCCATTTTCCCTCAAAACTGCAGCCCTAATCCCTCTCTCTTCAAACCCGTATACCACATTTCTCACTAGAATCCACCCACAAATTAGATCATAACTTCTTCGTTTCTTATCTAAATCGCGCATATAATATATAAAAACGATCGTCTCGACGAGAGGAAGCTGGAAGTACAAGGGATCGGAGCTGATTCGAAGTATTCTAGCCGGAATCCTAGAGAGAAGTTACTGCACTGAAGGTATGTTACTATTCATCATCTTCTTCATCTTGAAACCTAATTTCAGCACTTATTACTCATGAAATGAACCAAAAATAGACTTGGGAACACTTGAGTGAACTTGGATTAAAGATATTTAAGGTTGACATGTTCGGTTTGATCATCAGAAATCAAAATCGATGGACATAAGTCTGGACCACGAGTATCGACACAAGAACAGTATGAACTGATATTGTGTCGACATTATTAGATTCGATGGTAATGTTAGAGGGCCAATTAGTATCGGTAAGGTTAGAATCGATAGCTCCAAGGGTGGGCAGGTTAAATCCAGTCGATATTAGCATAAATTGCGAAACCTTGATCTCGATGGGCACTAACTTCTATCAACCAGACATGCCATCGAACCTGAATAATTGTGGGCCGGCTATCCATCGAAATTTGTCAACAGAAAACTCATAAGCTCAATCCAAGTGTGAGGTCAAGATTGCTGATCAATTTAGTTGTGCTGAAAAGATAAGATCGACATAAAGATGATACCACCGATAATTATAATATGGTGGACCACCCATGCAATCCACCCACTTCACACAAAAATTATAAACTCTTTCAGTTATAATGAACCAACCGACCCACAATACTAATATTTACACATCCACCAATCAAATTCAAGTAGGAGCCGGCTGAAAACATTAATATCGAAGGAGAAGTTGATGTGTGAAATCCCATCGATATTATCATTATCGATGGGTAGTGTTTTGGACTTAACCGAAGCCATTTCACCTTGAAACAGCCATGCAGCCTTCTAAAAATCATTCGGTGATAAAATCTTATTCAAGCAGCTCCAAGGGAGTTTAAACGCAGAACATGGGTGTTGGACGTGTAACCGAGCCTAATATCGAAAAGGAAAGGAACCATCGATATTGTTAATATCGATGGGTGTCCTTGGTGCCTTAGGTGATCGATATTATTAATATCAACCTTCACCATCACTTAGTTACCGATATTAACACATGTCCATCATGTCATGGTCTTAAACTCTAGGGTAAACCTGTGACATCCGTCAATTTTTAAATTTAGCTTATTACACCGTTAGTTTATTTAACGCTGACTATGATGGAATTTTCAATAAATGTAATACTTAAATATTTGTTCTCGTTTAAGGTTTAGCAACATTTAAAATGCATAGTTCGCATTTGGAATTTTTCGTAATTTCAACACCGTCTTACGCTAAACAGTCTAAAACGAATATTTATGGCTAATCAGTATTTTAATTTAGTCAATATACTCAATTTAACACGAAATAATAGTTCATAAGTAAAGAATTTGAATAACGAAGAATTATCGTAAAGTCCTAATTTGACGCGGTAAAGTCCCATACAACGGAAAATATTTGTGTTTAGGCGGATTAGATAGACAAAATACATGACACATCATTTAATAATCTTGATAGTTACTAAAATTTAATTATTTTAGTAACTTTTATTATTTTACTAATTATCGAAAATTAATCGCGTATAAATAATTCCAAAATTTATACCCGATACAAGATTTAACCACCATAATACCCAATTTATACCAATTTTAAACTACACATAATAGGACAAATATATGACACAAGTGTGATCTTGTAAGAGCCGTATCAAATCAAAATCTTTGAAAAATCTCGACAAATCTCCACATGGTCATGGTGTTCTTACCAAGGCCATGCACAAAGCACTTTATACACTTACACACACTACCTCTCCCTCTTTCTCTCTCCCTACTTGCTGTCCACATCCCTTCTCCACCATATAATCACCTTTCACGACTTCATTCACCATTTACTTCACCATCTATCAAGATTTGGAATGATCTTGGTGAGTTGTGGAGCTTTTGTGCAAGAACAAATGTGGAAAGGAGCTCAATAAGGGAATCAAGCCTTGTTATTTGTCACCATTTGTGTTAATCTTAATCATATTCAGCTCCATTAAAGGTAACACTCAAGCCTTTTGTTTTTCATAAGTTTTACCTAGCTACACACAAACACACATTCTGCCAATTCTGGCGGAATGTTGTCATGACTTCAAAAGGTCATAAAATATGACTAATTTCATCATGTTATATTTTCATGCACTACTTATTCAGCTTTTAACTCGACCAAATGATGCTCCAAACAGCCTTCACAAGATCAATGCGCTGATTTGTACCCCCTGACTTGTGCAGCTGTTTTGACTTACTTAATATCCGAATCATGAAAACTTTTCTAAATGAAATTTGTTCGTAATATGTTAAAATGGTAGATTGGAGATTTTCATAATCTAACTCAAAGGTTTACTATGTCAAAAATGAATCCGAACTCACTGGACTAAATCTGTCAAAACAGAAACTTAAAGGACTTATACTTGTGTGACTGTTTTGACCCATTTACAAGAAAAATCACGAAACGTTTTCTAAATGAAAGTTGTTCAAAACATCTTAATATAACAGACTGTAAAGTTACATAATTTTATTCCAATGATTTCTATTTTTAAAGTTCATCCGAACAAGCCGGACAGAATCTGTCAAAAGCAGTTTTATAAACTTAAACATTTTTACATAAATATTAATTATTTTCACATATATAAATATGTATATATTTCATATACACACTTTAATGATGTGATATATGTATATACTTGTAAATATATATATTTATATATGTTGATATAATTTATGATTTTTGAAGTTAAGCAAAATGGTAATTTTCCCAAAATGCATCGTTATAATGACGAAATTTTTATAAAATCCGACACTTGGTAATTTCAAGGCATTATAACATAATATTTCAAGTATAAGTTAAGAAATAATTATTTTAATAAAATCTAGACAAGTAGAACACAAACACAATCACATAATCTATAGTAGGTTCATAAACTCAAAAGAAACTCATTATGTTATAGGAACCGAGTTATAAATCTTCATATAAACGACAATCAAGAAGTCGATCATCAATCACACTATGTGAGTATTCATAATCCTTTTTCATTTTTAAGCTTTGGCTGTAACATGTATACATTATTCAAGTTCAAATTCAATTTCCTTAAACTATGTGAATTTCTAATCTATGTCTATGTCTACGATTCAATGCTATATGTGTTAAACTTTGTGGGTGCTATTCTAAATTCAATATTCTAGCATGATCACTAACTGTACAAGCCAACGGTAACGATGATAGATCTATTGGGTGACGCCCGTCCATCTTTTGACCCTATAGAGGGCATCTGGGAGATTGAAACCGCATTCTAATCTTGACTTGCGAGTTGAGTGTCTAGTCAACAAAGGTCTGATCATGCACATGTTTATTCATACATGCTTAGATTCTACCATTGACATAAGAATTCACATTTTTCAATCTATTACATATATTCAAACATATGTCTACTCACCAACATATTTTTTGACTCTCTATTTTTATACATGTTGCAGGAAATGCAGTCTGAGTGTTACAAGTCGATGCTACATGTAGGAAACTATGGACCTAGTGTAGTAATTAAAAAAATGTTTAATTTATGTTTTTCTATGTTGAAAACTACTTGATTTGAGCATGTATTGAATTTGGTATGATTAAATTATGAAACTATATTAGCGTCACGTGTTATGAACAGTCGCGTCGCCCCGACGTTATTCCGCCGTCGGTTGGGGTGTGACAAAACCAAAGATAAGTCATTCAACCAATTAACATATGATTATTCAAGCTTAAAAGGATCAACAAGGGTATTATAACCCTAAAGTGATTCTAGTGATTATGGGATTGATTTTATTCTAATTAAGTCTAACTTAATTTAGGAATAAGATTATAACATGATAACAAAAGCTTAAATCACATAAACATTTTTAAAGGGATACATGGAAACAAAAGGTTATCAAATTCATAAAGACTTGTTATTTTTATACACAACAAGTTTGTGCATAAAAAAAGAGAACACATTCTTTTATTACGTCAAGCGTTATACAAGTGATTCAATCATGTTATTAAATTTCATACAATATTCTTAAACATGAAAACAAGTTACAAGAGGAAATCATTAACACGATAACATAAGTCAACCAAAACAATCAATGTGTTCAATATCATAAATCTTATATTATATGTATAATTGCAATAATATAGGAATCAGTTAGAAGTCTTGTTGTTTGCTACTTGTTCAGGTTCAGAGTCTACTGCTGCCAAGTGAGAACATTAGCCCCTCTTTTACTGTTTTATAAATGTTTTGGGGTGGAACACGTGACGAAACATATTTTGTACTACAACTTATCAAATACAGTATCCACTAATCTTTTATAACAATCATAGGTTTATTCTTTACTTCTACTGTCTTTACAACTGTTAAACACATTTTGTTAAAATATTTATAATATAGTTTTATAAATTATTTTACAACCTGTTTTACATAAAATGTTTTATAAATGTTAAACACTTTGAAAGATTAAGTTTTACAAACTCTTACAAGCTTTTAAACTATAATTCGTGTTTTTAAATAAATGTTTTATTAAATGTTTTTGTTCAAACCTTGTATTTATACAAGGGTCTTCTATCACCGGATTCAATCAAGGGTTTTCAAACAAGTAATTCATTCCAGGGTTTTCATAGTGGTATTCAATCAAAGGATTTCAATGTCATGGTAATCAATCATGGGTATTCAACCAAAGTTTTTCAATCACAGGATTTAATCTTAAAAACTTAAAAGCATGGTGTTCATCGTTGTGAACAAACTTATACACACATCAAGACACTTATTCAATCTTATCCTTATTATTATAACGTTAGTACTGGGTGATCACAACAAGGGAAAGCGGGACACGTTTTGGTTACGCCAAGGCTGCGGTTAGCATTTTAAACTTGTTTTAAAAAATAACTGTAGATTGGATGCTTTACGGTAATATGGATTTGCTGCTAATTAACTTTACCAGCATAGGTCATATTGACCAGGTACGTCAACACTTAGTAATGCATTGTGGTTGTTCTTCTTTCAATACTTGTGTATGATTCAACCATTGATCGTCACCGCGTCGTGGATTCCGCACGCGGCGCAGGGGTGTGACAGGTTGGTATCAAAGCCAAGGTTGTAGAGAACTAGGAAAAACCCAATAGTTAATGACCTAGACTATAACCTAAGCTACCCCATAGGACTAAGTGCTATAGGCTTGAGGATACTTAGGATCTAAGTAAACTTAAGTAAGCATTAAGTCTACACTAATCTTGGCAGATCTTAGGGATAAATTTTTCTAAGAATAGATATCGAGTCAAGGAATTTGGATCAGAGTTCTATAATTTTAGAATCCGAACTAAATTTCTAAATACATATTCATCAAAGGATTTCAGAGGCAAAGATATGTATTCTTAGTATCTTTGATATGAAATTCCCATCATGTTGTCATAATCATGTATTCATTATCATTAGGACTTCATAATTTAGAAACTATGTAACAATATTCTTTAGTTGAAGTTCACACCAGGAGATCAATATGCTCAATACTGTAAGTATTGGGAACCTAGGATAATTAACCTAGGACACTTATACTAAAAAACCTAGGGTCTTGATTTCAAGTAAATTAAGAACCACGGTTTACACAATCATAACCATATGAGATACAATCATTTGAGATACAATCATTGTGTGAATCAATCAAGTGTGTAAATCAATACAATTGTGTTGCCAAATGCTAGCAAGGGCACGATCGTGGTATATCGAAGCGGTGGTGGGCTGTCGGCTGGGCCGGCAGTTTGCTTGACTCTACGTATGCCCTATATAAAAGCTATCTTAGGTATACCGGGAACATGTTAGTGTGTAGGTTTGGTGGGGTAATCTTATGAAACATTGTACATTATCATCTGAGAAGTATACTAACCGGTTAATTGTTATATGTTAACTACCTTCTATGTGTACTTGCTCATATTACAATTGAATGACAATATTGGTAGCATGGATATATTACTAATTTTATTTTATAAATTCAATTGTAAAATTTATCATTTCTGACCCACTTTTGACTTTCTCTTAGTAGAATGCCTCCTCGATGCAACACAAACGGCTAGGGTTCAACAAGTGGCAACGATGATGAAATCAACAAAATCGCCCGAATTATCGTCGTACATATGAAAGAGGTTATTCCAGGCATGGTCACTGATATTACCCAGAACCTTCGGGGAAGTACCAGTGATTCAGCAAACATCTCAAACACCAACACTACTGGAACTGCTACCTTCACCTTCTAGCAGTTCAATGACGCTAAGCCTCCTAAGTACGCTGGTACTGAGGGAGCTACCGGCCTACTGCAATGGCTGGAAAGCATTGAGGATATCCTAGACTTCACCGGATGTCCAGAAAACCTAAAGGTCAAGATGGCTTCAAGCGTTTTTCACAAGGGCGTTCTCACTTGGTGGAATTCTTAGAAGAACACCAGAGGACGGGAGGTTGCTTTGGCCTTATAGTGGGAAAATTTCAAGAAACTACTTGTGGAGCAGTTTTGTCCACGTCATGAGCTGAAGAACCTGGAGGCCGAAATGTGGAGTTTGACCCAGGATAGCAGTGAAAATGCAAGGTACACAACTCGTTTCCATGATTTGTGGATTTTGGTCCACATATGGTTACTCCTCTGCCCCGCAAGATAGAGAAGTACATTAAAGGACTGCCCCTAGTCATCAGGGGAAATGTTATGGGAAGTAATCCCACTACTATGGAGACGACAATTCATCTTAGTGCTACTCTTACAGAAGAATATGTCAAAGCTGGCGTACTCACTCGAAAAGGTTACAAGCGGGCACAGATTGATGAAGGCAAGAAACCCGACCAACACCAACACAAGAAAAAGAAACAGAAGACAATCAAGAACTTTGCAGCCATGACTGTAGCTGCACCTAATCAAGCCACTCCCATTATTGTTGTTCCAAAACCTGCTACGGCCAAAAAGCCATACATTGGACCGTACCCACTCTGCACAAAGTGCCAATACCATCACTTACCCAGTATTCCATGCAGAAAATGTCTCAAGTGTGGAAGACTTGGACACTTGGCAGCAACGTGCCGAGCCTCTCATCTTGCTGCTGCTACCACTACCACTGTTCCTACTATTACAGGCGGAAAAGCCTGTTATAACTGCGGAGCAGATGGACACTTCAGAAACCAGTGTCCACATCTCAACAACACAGCTGCTACTACCACTGCTCGTGCTTTCATTATTGGAGCTACCGAAGCACGTGAGGAGCCGGCAGTCGTCACGGGTACATTTCTCATCAATAGTCATTATGTTTCTATCATATTTGATACCGGCGCAGATAAAACTATTGTCTCTACCACTACTGCATCATTGTTTAATATACAACCATATATACTTGCTGCTCCATACACCGTAGAACTAGCTGATGGTAAGACCATACTGGTAAACTCAATAATTCTTGGTTGTGAAAGTAGATTAAACGACCATCCTTTCATCATCGATCTTATTCCTATGACCCTCAGAAGCTTCGAGGTCGTAGTGGGAATGGATTGGCTGTCCAAAAACCACTCCGAAATTGTATGCTCGGAGAAACTTATTCGAATTCCCCTACCATCCAGCGAAACGTTAAGAGTCTTTGGGGAAAAACCATGTCGTGAGCTGAAGATTGTATCCTGCATTAAGGTCAAGAAGTATTTGAGGAAGAAATACCAAGCCTTTCTGGCACACGTGGTAGAGAAGAAACCTGAAAAGCAAACAGTTGAAGACGTTCCAATCATCAGAGATTATCCGGAAATGTTTCCAGAAGACTTACGTGGACTACCACCAGTCTGACAAGTGGAGTTTAGAATCGATCTCGTCCCTGGAGCGAACCTAGTGGCGAAGTCACCATATCGATTAGCACCGTCTGAAATGCAAGAACTGTCTAGTCAGCTTCAGGAACTTCTAGACAAAGGGTTCATTAGACCGAGTTTCTCTCCATGGGGAGCTCCGGTTCTCTTTGTCAAGAAGAAAGACGGTTCGTTTTGTATGTGCATCGACTACCATGAACTAAACAAGTTGACAATCAAGAACATATATCCTCTACCTAGGATCGAAGATCTATTTGATCAATTACAGGGATCAACTTGCTTCTCAAAGATCAACCTATGGTTTGGGTATCATCAGTTGAGGGTAAATGATGAGGATATACCAAAGACTGCATTTAGGACTCGATATCGACACTATGATTTTGTGGTTATGCCATTTGGACTGACCAATGCATCGGCAGTGTTCATGGACTTGATGAATCGAGTCTGCAGGCCGTACTGAGATTAGTTTGTTATCGTCTTCATTGATGATATACTGATTTATTCTAAGACAGAACAGGAACATGAGGATCATTTGAGGAAGGTCTTAGAATTGCTAAGAACTGAACAGTTGTACACCAAATTCTCTAAATGCGAATTTTGGCTAAAGGAAGTTCATTTCTTAGGTCACGTTATCAACATGGATAGGATACATGTAGATCCAACAAAGATTGAAGCGAATAAGAACTGGACTAATCCGTCTACTCCAACAAAGATTCGTTCGTTTCCGGGTCTGGCAGGTTATTATCGAAGATTCGTTAAGAACATTTCAAAGATCGCCTTGCCACTTACCACTCTGACTCAGAAAAATCAAGCGTTTATATGGGGGCAGAAATAAGAAGATGCATTTCAACTTCTAAAACAAAAGTTATACAACTCCCCTATCCTTAGTCTTCCAGACGGCAGTGATGATTTCAGTGTCTACTGCGATGCTTCAAACCTTGGTCTCGGTTGTGTACATATGCAACGAGACAAGGTAATTGTGTATGCTTCAAGACAGCTTAAGGTTCACGAGAAGAATTATACTACTCATGACCTTGAGTTAGGGGCTGTGGTCTTTGCACTAAAGATTTGGAAACACTACCTTTATGGTACTAAATGTATCATCTATACAGACCATAAGACCCTGCAACACATTCTCAATCAGAAAGAACTCAACATGAGACATCGGTGTTGGGTTGAGCTTCTAACTGATTACGACTGTGAGACTCGTTACCATCCGGGTAAAGCCAATGTCGTGGCGGATGCTCTTAGTCGTAAGGAGCCAGTCAAACCAATTTGTGTAAGAGCCATGGAGATCAACACACATCGAAACTTGAAAGACCTGATTCGTATTGCACAACAACAAGTAGTGATCGACAATCAACTGAAGGCAGAGTTAGACTACGGAGTTGAGGGTAAACTAGAACCTCGATCTGATGGGGTTTTATACCTCAACGGCCGCATGTGGATTCCAAAGTCAGAAGAAATGCGCACACTCATCTGTGATGAGGCTCATAGGTCAGGATACTCAGTTCATCCAGGAGCCGATAAGATGTACCAAGACTTGAGAACATCTTACTGGTGGCCTAGAATGAAGAAAGACATAGCATTGTACGTGGGGAAATATCTAACATGTTCAAAAGTCAAGGCAGAACATCAGAAGCCTTTGGGACTTCTGCAGCAACCTGAAATTCCTCAATGGAAATGGGAGCAAATTTCCATGGATTTCATAACCAAGTTGCCGAGAACTCCGCGAGGGTACGATTTGATTTGGGTGATCGTCGATCGACTCACCAAACCTGCTCATTTTCTCCCAATCCGAGAGGATTACAAAATGGAGAAGTTATTCACTTTGTATATCAACGAAATCATCGCGCGTTGTGACACCCCGTAAAATCAGGTCAGCAATTGTTTTAATTAAAAGTTTATCTAATTGATATTTGTACACGTGGCACTAGAATTAGTTAATTTAGTATGACACGTGGCATGAAGGTACGAACACTGACACAAACACGATAATTCGGTGAATTATCGCAACACGCACACACGTGTCTAAGAAAACACGAACGTTGGTGAACGTTTAACACATCGTGTAACAAAACCCTAGAAACCTCACAAAACACTCACACATTGAACTTGGGAGTTCAAACGAGTCCGAACGATATTCCGTAAGCGTGAAAACAGCAACGAACGGATCAAACCCATGAAATTGGGCCTATTGGGCTCCTCTGGGACCCGTCGCGGTACGCGATGGCCCTTAAGGAACCCCATGGCGGTACGCGAAGAATTGCGGGGGAATTTGAATCCCGAAATCCATCGCGGTACGTAGAGAGCATCTGGGGCTCTCTCGGCGGTACACGATGGATGTCAGACGGCAAATCTTTATAAAGCCAAGATGTAATCATGTCTAACCACCCTATAACCACCATTTCGAACTGCAGACCTCTGCTACTCGACATAATCACCCCCTACAACCATCTTCAACCTCTGATTCATCTCTTGGAAGCCATTGAAGGCCAAACTGAAGCTCAATACTTGAAGATTGAAGCTTGGAGTCCACATAGGAGCTTGAACACCACCACCTTCATCTTGTACCTGTCAAAACTAGCGAACCAGGAGCTCTAGAAGCTGGTAGATTCATCATCTCAGCCTTTGAAGACACTAAAAGGTAGTTTTACATGAGTTTATGCATTTTCAACTCACACAAACACACATGCAAGGCTTGAAACCCTCATGCAAGCTCTAAATCCTTGTATGCACGAATTTTCACCCATTTGAATATGGGTTTATTGATATTTATGTGATTTATGATGATCTATAGACTTATTGTAATGATTTATGACGATCCAAGATGTTGTATATATGTCATTATGCTTAAAACAATGATAGATGATAATATACTTACATGCATGTATGATCTAAGGATCTTAAATGAATTTTTGGTGATTATTGATGATGATGGTAATGGTATGCATGATTTGACGATTGTTAAAATGTTCAAAATGCTAGTATCCTTAACATTTTCTAATTGTAGTAACTTTTTAGTTACAAAATGATGAAGATGATGAAATTGTAAACATGCATGTGTATGAAATGGTTATTTGGATTATAATTTGATGATAATATGTGCAAGAAATGAGTTGGGACTTTATTATGGTCATATTTCGCATAGTTACTATTTTTAGCAACTTTTTATAGTCGAAGTGTTGATAGTTGATGATTTGAACTAGCTTGACATGTTTAGATGATATTAAATGGCATATTATGATGATATGTGGTATGAAAATGGATTAGATGTGTTTAGGATGATCATTTGTGCAAAATAGTCATAGTTACTATTTTTAGTAACTTTATGTTGCAAAATACCGATCTAGAAAGGTTATGTACGATGTGAGCATGCCAAATGATTTACTACACTTCAATATGATTATTGTACATGAAGTTAGATGGTTTCCGATGATAATCCTACTAAATCTAGAAACTTTCCTTTTTAGGAAACTTTTGTATGCAACGTGACTTATATGCTTATTTGATTCGTATGACAACATGCTTTGTGTTAACATGATCACGTAGGACTTAACGAGCATGCTAGAACTTTAAAAACGATACGTGTTATGAAACTTGCCATAAATGGAAACTTACTATATATAGTAAGTTGTCCACGAACGCGAATTGCGCATTTTGCACACGACGAGCACGAACACGAATGTTACACGAATCAAAACCGACACACAGTTCACCAACGGGTCGTTGACTTGACACGATCAAATACGGTCATTGTGGACCAACAGGAGCAAACACGGTCATTGTGGACCGACATAGACAAACATGAACAACCGAGGGTTGTTGAACAAAACACGAGCACTAACACGAACACGAACACGAACACGAACACGAACACGAACACGAACACGGTCACTTACACAAACTCACGTATGGAATATGATATAGGTAGCCGGTGACCGACACGTAGTCTACGCAGGAGCTTACGCATTAGTTTCCGATCTTCACTAAGGTGAGTTTACGGCCCCTCTTTAACTTTTTACAAGCTTTTCAAATAGGGGGAGAATACTAGTTGAATCGAGTCAAACATTACTGCTATACAAACATTTTTATGTGTATGCTGGTTTATTAGACAAACATTAAGTGTTGTAAATGTAACAAGCCCTCACAAAGTCTTACCGTTAATGTACGAACAACGAGGTAGGTTTGAATGGATCCGTTTGGGTGTGACTAACCCCACATGGCACAATACTGACTGGAGGTCGGGACACGTGAAACTTTGACCTAACTTGCTATGTTATTACGAGACATAGCGGAGGCAAGGACAAAAAAGTCAAGTTCGGTAGTAACGCACTGACACTTGGAGCCTAGGGCTCGGTACTAACATTATGATAAACAGCATGACACATGTTTTATTCCTATTTATGTATATCAAAACCTGTGAATTCACCAACCATTGTGTTGACACTTTTTCTTAAACTTGTATTCTCAGGTAACTGACAGGATCATAGAATCCAGGGATGCACGTACGGAACCGAGCATAGGACCTGCATGCATTTCTATTATGTTTCATGAAAACAAAAAACTCATTTTCTGTATTCGGATTATGTAGTTTTAACAATGTTTATTCCGCTGCATTTATCAAACGTACTTTATTCCGCTGCAATTTAAACAACTTTCATTTCCACTGCTTATCTATAAAACTGTTTGGTTGTGTTGATGTCAAACACTGTATTTTGAAACACATATAGAGTTGTTCTATATGACCATGAGCTGTGATTCTGGCCACGTCACACCCACGTGGACTGACACCACAAGTGGGAATTTGGGGGTGTGACACGCGTCATGGCACTCCGACATCAATCATATCCGATCGTGATAGCCGTTTCACTTCTTTCTTTTGGCAATCATTGCAAAAGGCTTTAGAAACTTGTGTTAATCTTAGCACAGCGTATCATCCCCAAACCGATGGTCAAAGCGAAAGGACCATCCAAACACTCAATGACATGCTTCGTTCTTGTGTGATCGATTTCGGTGAGAGTTGGGATACTCACCCTCCACTTATCGAGTTTTCGTACAACAATAGCTATCATACAAGCATTCAATGTGCACCATTCGAAGCTTTATATGGTAGGAAGTGCCGATCACCGGTCTGCTGGATCGAGGTTGGTGACTCACAGGTCATCGGGCCTGAACTCATTCAAGAAACAACCGAAAAGATCACAATCATTCAATCAAGGCTTAAGGCCGCAAGAGATCGGCAGAAGAGTTATGCTGATCGACGTCGAAAACCGCTTGAATTTCAAGTCGGTGACCGAGTCTTACTTAAGGTTTCTCCTTGGAAAGGCGTTGTCCGATTCGGGAAGAAAGAGAAACTTGCACCAAGGTACGTTGGACCTTTTGAGATCCTAGAAAGGATTGGTCCCGTAGCCTACAAACTCAAACTTCCAGTGGAGCTAAGGAATGTTCACGATATGTTTCATGTATCGAATCTTAAGAAATGCTTGGCTGATCATGATGTTCATATTCCACTTGAAGACATTCAGATTCAAAACAACATGCAATTCATAGAACGTCCGGTTGAAATCATGGATCATGGAGTCAAGAAACTCAAACATAGCCGTATCCCAATCGTAAAGGCACGATGGGTGGGCAAACGTGGTGCTGAGTTCAACTGGAAACGTGAAGACCTGATGAAGCTCAAGTACCCTCATCTTTTTACAGTATATTAGGCTAGTTTATTTCGGGACGAAATTCCCTTAACTAGGGGAGACTGTAACATTTGTACATTTAGTCATGGTAGTCGTAAACAGTGATAGAACAATGTGTATTCATATCCAATATGTCAATGTGATTTGTGTGTTCATGTTTGTGTTTGTGTGTTATGGGATTTTGTGTAGTCAAGAACAAGTATATATTATTTAATTACAGTCGAATACGCTAGACAAGAACAGTTTTGTATTATATCAAAACAGTGGCGGGCTGGCGACTGATAAGGCAGGTGTAACATCAGTGCCGGAATCATAACCGGAACAGTGATCTACACAGTAACTCAGGGTATGAATTACATGAAATGTATATGTACCATTGTCATTTCATGCTTGACACGAAACTATCACGTATTCATTTCAGAAACATGATTCAAAACCATGGTTCAACAGTCAGAAATTATCTGACGACACAGAACCATCACGTAATTGTTAGTTAGGACATTATTATGTATAAACGTATGTGAGGTTTAACAGAACAAGATAACAACGGATGTCGTTACGTGAAAGCTAAATTGACGGATTATTCGTATAGGTGACGATCTGAACGAATATATCTGAAAGTTTAACGTTCTGAATGATGTCTAATAATTAGAAAACCATATTGAAGAGTGTAGTGATCGTCATGTTCGTACGGGTGACGATCTGAACGAATACGCGCGACGACTGTACGATTCGATTTAAACAGGTAAATTAAATGTTTTCAGAAATTTAAAATAAATAAAAGATATTAGTTAATTTACTTGGAATTACCACCTAAATTAAATTTATAAATTCTACTTTTAAAAACCGTAACGTTTCACCCGGGTATTTGAAAGCATTAAAATGGCATTTAATACCATTCACCCTCCCCACCTACCAGCCATCACCACCATTTTCGTCACTTTCTCTCTCTAAACTCTCTCTAGAAATCAAAACCCTAGACTCTTCATTTCTTCACCAAATCGAGCCATCTTGGTGTCAAACCGACCACAACAACCTGTAGATCACGAAAGTACAACCAATCTGAGCCTAGAACCATCCAAATCGAGGTAAAATCGAGTTATATTTGCGCTTTTAGGGTTTTTTAAACCCTTTGTTCGAACCACATTCCTACCCGGTTCTAGACCATAAATATAACATCAGTGCCGGAACGTCACCGGAACAGTGATCTCAACAATAACATGAACAGTAATCAGGTATAAACTATACGTGTTTCATTGTATGTCATATTCAAATCATGTATCATTATCATTTTGTCACACCCCAAATTTTCAACTAACGGAATCATACCGTTTGGGACATGACAAACCAGGATCTCAGATCATTAGACATAACGAAGACCTATATATGATTTTCAAAAACATATTTTGGTCTAAAACTGTAATATCAAAGTACTAATATTGCGGAAGCGTTTTTAAAACAAAAAAAACCATGACAGTTTGAAACTATAAATTACAAACAAAGTTTCAAATGTTCAACTTCAAATAACAGAAATATAAAATATGCATGCAACTCGATCTCCTAGTCCATGCTTGCTTGCTTGTGTACCTTAGCGTCCTGAGAAAACATGTAAATCAAGTCAACACAAAGGTTGGTTTATTACACAGGTTTAAGCATTCACAAATGTTTGAAACAACTGTTTGAATACAATGTTTGCAGATAACATAATCACACATGCATAGTCATGATAGCTAGTCATTTATACTATTTACATAAGTGGTCGACACCGAAGCTGACTGTTGCATGCTAACGCATGTTTTGCCTTGCCACTATTGTCTAGCACAAACAATAGTAATGTGAATTGGCTAGTCAAACACTTGCGTAGATCCCATCTACCAAGTGAGGTTTGTCAAACCTAATAGATCTATTTCCAACTACCACGCTTTGCACTACGGCAAACTAAACGGTTCGAAATGTAAGGACTTGTAATGCTATGTTTGCACTGAATGTAAACAGCTAACTCATGCAAGTGATATGTATCTAAAAGTGTTTGTTGCACATGTTTTCTCCCCCAAAACAGTTAAAATAAGAAAGGGGCCATGTATGCACCTTTGATTGTAGCAGAATGATCAAACACACGTGAACTCGCGTAGATAATCCTCTACGAAGAATCTGTGTTTAAACAATAACGTTGTGTTATTCGAGATGTAGTTTTGTGCTTGAAATCACATACGTGTCAACACACGTATGTTAGAGTGTTAGGAATATGCATACGTATGTACGCGTGCCTTTAAAATCGTTTAAATAAAACCATATATGATTTTATTTAAATAAACGTAATTATACGCGATTACATTTTCGATCTAAAATGTGAATTTTATCATTTCAATTAGTTCGGGATTCCGTTACGGTTCCAACGAAATTTGAATGGATCGAAACGGAGTTAGAACGAAAGAGTTATAAGTCAAATACAAAATTTGTTTAAATCTTAAAAAAAACAATGGAGGCTGGGTTCGAACCCATGACCTCTTTCACCGCACACTCATGCCCAACCATCTAACCTGCTTCAGCATTTGTGACAAGCTTTAGTTTTAAATGTTTTTAAGTAGAACCAAGATCGGTTCCTTTTGTTTAACACTAACCGAACCATATGGTTCCCAATTGAACCCCGATTCACACTCAGTCGAACCCAAGACCATAGGGTTTTTGTTTCTAGTCTATAATCAAGTTCAATCATAGATTCAATTTGATTATCAATCAATTCCAATGCCTCAAACCAATCTCTAACGAATCCGGTTTCACCCCCGACTCATTCGAATCAAATTCGATCTTTTCAGTTCCCGATTTCATAGGGTTTTCATTAGAAATTAGATTTCGAACTTATCTGTGGCGTTTAATTTGAATAACGAGTGCACTAGAATCGAAATCCCCAATTTCGTTTTAACCGAAGAACCCTAGATTCAAAATCATTCAATTCACTGATGTTTAATCAAACCAGCTTAGGGGTATCCTTAGTCGAGACCTTCTGAAACTACTAGCATCATTCAATTCGATTTTTGAACTCTTTTAAATCAAAATCCCCAAAACAACTTAAATGATGAACCCTAGAACTCAATCATCTACAATTCGCTATCATCTCATGAAATTGATATATGTATTTCGTTAATCAGTATCTTATGAAACTCCTAGCATGATTTAATTTTATTTCAACACGCATTTTTATCTATACCCCCAAAACATTGCATGTTTAGAACCCTATAAATCATTTTCCTACCATTCGTGATAGTTTTCAGAAATTGAAAGAGGTTTATCCATGTACAGAGAGTCACGAAACTCTCTGTAGGGTTTAATTGTGGTTTCGAACTCATTTATACAGAAACCCCTAAAACATTAAAGATGATGAACTCTAGACTTTGAGTTCCTAAAATTAGACTTTTATACGCGAATTAAACATAGGGTTATGTTTAGTCGGTCTGTTTAGGATGTGTAGAGACGATCACTTACTTGTTTTGATATTCGATAGAAGTATCTCGACTTCTAGGTTGTACTTCGACCGACTCTAAATCCAATTCTTCAATCCGAACTTCTGCGATCGAAATGATGTATGCTAAAGACTCTGAGAATGCCGATTGAGGTGTAGGAATGTTCAATTGTGCGAGATGTGGTCGAATTTCGTGGGTTTGATGACTAGAAGTTACGGTTTCAAGTATTTGTGACCATTTGAATTCAATTCGACATTATTGGCTATTGTAACTGTTAATCGTTAATAATAATCATCAATATGATGATTAAGAAGGGTTAATGATCAGTTACAAGTCGAATTGTGATGGATTTCGAATTTTCACTTGATAAACCACAAAAATTTTGACTTTACAAGTCAAAATTGACTCTTTTTGTAAAGTTTCACTATTAATCCTCTTGATTCAGATGTTTATGAACTTATATAATCTTTATTAAATAGTCTAAGATAATTTATTGCACTTGTAATTGATCATAAGAGAAATCTTGGATTTCAATTTATTCTAACAACCTAATTTTGACTTTTAAAGTCAAAGTTTTCCACTTTAACCTAATTACAAACTCAATCCTTGAAATTGTGATGTCTTTGGACTGATTTTGTTTAATTACAACTCTTGAATTTTGTTTTTGATCAATTACATAACATTTCGGTTAATTCCAGAGTTAACGGAGTTAATCAGGAATGCCGAATTGTCACAATTTTGTGTTATCAAAGAGCAAATTCAGAATCATTTCAGAGAAACAAAACTCAGAAACATGGTTCATCAGTCAGATAAGTATCTAGCGATACAGAACCATCATGTGATTATTTGTTAGGATTTTATTATGAAAAAACGTATGTGAGGCTTTACAGAACAAAACTACAACGGATGTTGTTACGTGAATGCTAAATCGACGGATTATTCGTATAGGTGACGATCTGTACGAATACATCTGAAAGTTTAACGTTCTGAATGATATCCAATAATTAGAAAACCATATTGAAAAGTATAGTTATCGTCGTGTTCGTACGGGTGACGATTCAAACGAATACGCGCGATGACTGTACGATTCGATTTTAAACAATTAATTAAATATTTCTGAAAATTTAAAATAAATGGAAGATATTTAGTTAATTTACTAGGAATTACCACCTAAAATAATTTTATAAACTCTTGTTTTATAACTGAGAAGTTTCGTTACGAAAATAAAATGAAAACGACGTTTTACGAGAAACCGAGCGGAACCGAACAAACCCGGACATAACTGGATATTTCACAAGCATTTATGATGGAAATTAATTCCATCTTCCTCCCCCACGAAATCATGTGATTTTGGTGTCAAAACAACCACCACAACTCGTAGATCATAGAAGTACAAAGGATCTAAGCTTTCATCCGATTGATTCGAGGTAAAATCCAGGATTCAAGTTCGGTTTTAGGGTTTTCTAAACCCTAGGCTCGAACCCACCTAGGACTGGTTTTAAACCACCTCACACCATAGGTTCTTCACAAAAACATCTTAGAATGATGCGGGAACAAACCCTATCTCATTCTTTGGTTGATTAGCTCGAAAATCAGGTGTTGACACCTACCAGGCCGCTGCGGCCGAAGCAAGAGCCATCAGGTGGCCGAATGTCTTGAACCGAAGCAGGGGCAGTCCTTTCGGCCGAATGGCCAAGGCTCCTTCGGCCAGCCCTTCTTCGCCCGAACTAAGGATCATTCGACCATGCTCCATTTGTTCGCAGCCTTCAGTCGGCCAGCCTTCCTTCGGCCCAGTGCTGCCAATTTGTCGGCCCAATGTCCTTTCGGTCGGCCCAGTGCATGTCATTCTGTCGGCCCAGAAATACTCCTTCAGCCCACCCTCTTTTGCAGACCATGTTGATTCGGTCGGGGCCCTCCATTCGATCGGCCAAGGACCTTTTCGGCCATCTCTCCCTTTCGGCCAAGTACTTGACTTCGGTCATGTTACTTCGGTTGGATCTTGGTCTAATTGACTGAATACGTAGAGTGGAAGCTAGCAAGCTCAACAATGATAACTGAATATGTGCATGGAATGCATGGTTAGACTACGTAATGAATGCATGGAAATCTGTGTGTGTGCGTGCATGGGGACCAAAGAAATGAGGGTTCTTCCCATGCAACCAACTTTGGGTGAATATGGTTTCATCATGAGGCAAGAAACTAAGGGTTTATCCTAGTAACAATGGGGCTTGACCTTGGATATGGATGGGTAAGGATATACAAGTTCGGTTCGAGAAAATAAGCAAAATTAGGGTTTTCAATAACAAGCAATTTCATAAAACATGTTATCAACTAAACAAGTATTGATAACACCATTTCGAGATTAAAACATTGGAGAAATCATAAAGGATCAGAATAAATAACATAAGGATTGGGTGTTGATTTAATTATTAACACCTAACCCTTAGGAAAATCCAGAAAGACATGTAACTAACCTAGATGATTTATGTTATACCTCAAAAAAGTTACCTCATAATTCAGAATATTTCGGAATCCAGAATATTTCAGAATATTTAGGAATATTTGCGTATATAAATTTATGTGATCTAATGACTTGATTGTTATATAATAATAATGTAAATGATGTTATTATTATTCCACATGTGTTGCTAATATTTGAATTAAGTCAACTGATTATATAACCAGCAAGCCTATTTTTCTGGAATTAGAAGAAGAAACGTGGGAAACATGCCAACGTTCATGAGAAGTGCTCGAGAGCTGATTGGAGAATGAACCGGTTTATGAGGAACGACTTTTTGACCAATATTGTATATTTTTGACTATATATTGAGGCTGATGATCGATTTTAGGAACGTCTGGCACACGACTAATTTCTCTATCACTACTCGCAATCGCAATCACAGAATTATACACTTAGCAATCGATCATTTGTGCTCTTTCTTTGTAACTTTTACATTGTCATATTAATAAGAACAAGGCAGAGTGACGATTGTCACCTCCCGAGGTTTTTACGCCGGCAATCCTAAGGGATTAAGGGCTTTTCCTCGTATAAATCTCGGGTGTTTGGCTGTTTTTTCTATTTTATATTCTGAAATATCCCTAGGGATCCTCAGGGATATTCTTATTAAACATTACTGTTAAACTGTTTTCTTGATTGTTAAGCACAATACCCCACTAAACTAATTCGGTTTTGCTAAAAATTATACTTGTTAATTTTTACCCGAAACAATTTGGCGCCCACCGTGGGGCAAACTTGTGTTTTTGATAATTAAAACCTTGTTTAAAGGCGTTTCTTCGAAAAAGACAGTAAAAAATGGCTTCACAACCGAGATCATCCTCTTCATTACCTATTGTTTCTGCTTCTACTACTAACGTGTCCTCGCAGATTCCTGTTTTCACGAAGAAACCAGATAATCCTGGAAAGAAGACCACTTTCGTTGCTGCTAGTACTCCATCGACAAAGATGACCACTTCAACCCCCTTATTAATTTCTAATGATGATATTTTGAATATGTTTCAAAAGATGCAGCAGCAAATGATCGATCAGCAACGGATGAATCAAAAACTTCTCAGGGAAATGGAGAATTTGAAGGCTGAAAAGAATAAACAACCAGAGGCTACTACTCCAATAACTCCAAGGATCCTTGATTTTGGGACATCAGGGATATCCGGAAACCACTCTGGAGACTTTATTCCCATGCAGACTAGTCTCGGAGATCCCTCGGGATCCCAAGGGTTAAGGATATCTCGGGATAATACAAATATCCTGGGAACTTCTTATCTAACTCCCATTACTAGCAACACTTATAATTATTCTCCATTTGAAACTACTAATCTTGGTTCTTCGCAGGATTCAGGGATATCTCCTCAAGTGGCTAAGGAAATACAGAAACTCCGGGATATGATCTCAAGTGTACCAGGAATAGTCAAACCTATCCCGGAAGTACCAACAACCACCCACAGGATATCCAGATTCGCTCCACCTATATGCGATGCTGAAATCCCGAAAAGATTTCAAACTCCAACAATGAAGTTGTATGATGGAACCACTGACCCTGAAGAACATGTGGCGCAATATAGGGAAAGAATGGAAACTAACCCTATACCCCCGTATCTAAAGGAAGCATGCTTATGCAAAGGATTTGGGTCAACATTAACAGGGGCAGCCCTGAAATGGCTGCTTAACGTTCCTCCCTATTCTATTACTTCATTTGCTCACTTAATTAATCTGTTTAACAATCAGTTTTCTTGTAGCAGGACGTTTGAAAGGCTGACTAGTGATCTCTATAGGGTAACCCAGGGATCCGACGAATCCCTCAGAAGTTATGTCAACAAATTTGGCAAAGAATCCCTGGATATCCCTAATCTTGATATCACTACGGCTGTTCAACCATTTAAGATGGGCTTACAAAGAGACTCACCTTTTTATGATGATTTAGTTATGAATCCCTGCAGGAATATGGATGAAGTTCGAAACCGTGCATTGAGGTTTATAAGACTGGAGGATGATAAGGAGATCCAAAAGAGGATCACTACGACGCCTCCCAATGATCAAGGAAAGAGAAAGCTGGACTCACCTAACAGCAAGTCATTCAAATCTAAGCCATACTACAAGACTGATAACCACATGATCAACTATGTGGAAGAAGATGAGGATGACGAAGAATATCCCAGGATATCAGAGTATTGTTTTTCTGTTGATATCCCTGAATTAATGTGTGCCATGCAGGACTTAGGTGAAAAAGCCAGGTGGCCACAAAAGGAAAAGAAGTTTGCTACAAGGGACAAATCCAAATGGTGTGCCTTCCATGAGGACTTTGGCCACATAACGGAGGACTGCATTGCATTAAGAAAGGAAATAAGCTACTTACTAAGCAAAGGCCATCTTAAAGAACTGTTTGGAAAGAAGAAAGAAAGAAGACAAGATCCCAACGGATTCCCAAAAAGAGCAACATCTCCACCTAGAGATGCAAAGGTAATCAACTTCATTTCTGGTGGTTCTGACATTTGTGGTACGTCTTATTCTGCAGCTAGAAGACATGCTAAAGAAGCCAAGATGGAAAACGGAGAGAGACCTACAAAGACATCAACACTCACCACTGAAACAGTGGTGTCCTTCGAAGAACAAGACCGCGAGGATATCCTAGATCCTCACCATGATGGGTTAGTCATTACTTTATATGTCGCTAACCACTATGTGCGCAGGATACTAATAGATGGTGGAAGCTCGGTCAACATGATCCAATTAGAAACACTAAAAAGGATGAACATTCCTGAATCAGAGATAACAACTAAATCTCTGATTCTAGTCGGATTCAGTGGCGAAACTAAAGCCACTGTTGGAGAAATCAAACTACCGGTATACATCGAGGGGGTAAACTCTATGCAACGCTTTTGTATTATAGATTCCCTTTCCTGTTACAATATTATATTAGGTAGACCTTGGATACATGACATGAAAGCAGTCCCTTCGACTTACCATCAATGTGTCAAGCTGCCGACGCCGTGGGGAGTAGTAAAAATCAATAGCGACCAGCAGGAAGCCAAGGAGTGCTATTCGTCTTCAATGAAGGGAACAACTAAACCTTCACCTACATAGCAATCAAAGTGCGACCTTGGGGATACTCAGGAATATAGGGAAAAGGAAGTAAAGGAAGTACCCTTAAATCCCGAAAATCCTGAAGTCAAAGTCCTTGTAGGAACCAATATCCCTGAGGATATAGAAAAGGAACTGATTTCTTTTTTGAAATCACGAGTTTCCACATTCGCATGGAAGCATGAGGATATGACAGGAATATCCTCAGATGTGATTACACATAAATTAGGAATAGATAGGAATATTAAGCCTGTCCACCAAAAGAGAAGGAAATTTGCACCAGAAAGAAATCTAATCATTCAAGAGGAAGTAGAGAAACTCCTCAAAGCAAAAATGATTAGAGAGGTAAAATTTCCGAAGTGGCTAGCCAATGTAGTCGTGGTTCAAAAGAAGACTGGAAAGTGGAGAGTTTGTGTAGATTACACAGACCTCAACAAGGCTTGTCCTAAAGACCCATTTCCATTACCACATATAGATTCCATGGTGGATGCAACAGCAGGACATGAAATATTAACTTTCATGGACGCATCAGCAGGCTTTCAACAAATTCAAATGGAACCTTCGGACCAAGAAGACACAGCTTTCATGACGCCAACAGGAATATATTGCTATACAGCAATGCCATTTGGCTTGAAGAATGCTGGAGCCACGTACCAGAGACTTGTTAACATGATGTTCAAAGAGAAACTGGGGGACACTATGGAAGTATATATTGATGATATGGTGGTCAAATCGAAAATAACTGAGAATCATCTTAAGGATCTTCAGGAATCTTTCGATATCCTGGACCACTACAATATGAAACTTAACCCATCTAAGTGTCATTTTGGGGTAAGATCAGGAAAGTTCTTGGGATATATGGTCACTAAAAGAGGGATAGAGGCTAGCCGGGAACAAATTCAAGCAATCTTAAACCTCAAATCCCCAAAGAACATAAAAGAAGTACAAAGATTAACGGGAAGAATAGCGGCACTCAATAGATTCATCTCAAGGTCCTCTGAAAAATTTAAAGGATTCTACGATATCCTTAAAAAGAATAAGAAGTTCCAGTGGGATGAAGAGCATGAGAAAGCACTCCAGGATCTGAAGGAATATTTGTCCTCACCACCATTGCTCATGAGACCAGAAAATGGTGAACCTCTATCACTATCTTTAGCAGTATCCCGAACGACTGTAAGTGCAGTGTTAGTCAAGGATCATCAGGGATCGCAACACCCTGTGTACTATGTAAGTAAAAGCTTAGTAGATGCTGAGACTAGATATTCTCATTTAGAAAAGCTAATTTTAGCTTTGGTTATGGCATCAACTAAGCTAAGACATTACTTTGAAACACATAGAATACACATTAAAACAAATTATCCTGTCAAATCTGTACTGAGAAAACCTGAGCTGTCAGGAAGGATGGCAAAATGGTCGGTTAAACTCATCACCTATGATTTAATCTATGAACCAAGGACAACAATCAAGTCACAAGCTTTAGCAGACTTTGTGGCTGATTTTAGTAGTGATATACAACCAGAAGTGGATCTAGAAGTCAAACTCTTAGATGAGGATACTGGTGAGTGGACTTTGTTCACAGATGGATCTTCAAACGTAAGAGGAACAGGACTAGGCATTATACTAAAATCGCCACAGGGGGACATAATACCCCAATCGATCAGTTGCGAATTTCAAGCAACTAAAAATGAAGCAGAATACGAAGCCCTAATAGCGGGACTTCAATTAGCTAGGGATATGAACATCAGAAATTTACATGTTTTTGTCGATTCCCTACTAATAGCCAATCAATTTAACGGTTCTTACATGACTAAAGGAGATAAATTAGCAAAATATTTAGAAATAGTTAAGGATATATCAGGATATTTTTACAACTTTGATATCGCTCAAGTACCAAGGGATGAGAATGCCGAAGCAGACGCATTGGCAAACTTAGCATCATCCCTAAGAATTCCTAAGGATATTAATATTCCTATCCTACATATTTTAAGACCAGCGATAGATATGCAGGATATGGATCAGGATAGTGAACCCGAGAATACCGAAGTTCTTCACTCAGAAGCACATGAAATATCCTGGACTATCCCTATCAAGAACTATCTTCAAACAGGAAAAATACCTGATGAAGAAACAAATCCTAGAGCTTTTAAAGCAAAAGTATCTAGATACACAATCATACGAGATATCTTATATAGGAAATCAATATCAGGCCCATACTTAAGGTGTTTGGAGAAACCCGAAAGTTTGGAAGTAATGAAAGAAATCCATGAAGGAGATTGTGGAAACCACACTGGGGGTAGAGCATTATTCTCAAAGATCCTGAGAACAGGATACTTTTGGCCAACTATGAGAAGAGACGCAATGTCTTATTCCCAGAAATGTGAAGCTTGTCCAAGACATAGCAATATACTTCATCAACCAGCTGAACCTCTACATCCAATAGTCTCATCATGGCCATTCATGAAATGGGGAATGGATATAGTAGGAAAGCTACCCAAGGCACCTGGAGGAAAGGTGTTTATGCTTGCTATGACGGATTATTTCTCAAAATGGATTGAGGCAGAAGCCTTTGTACAAGTTAGAGAAAAAGAAGTAATCTCATTCATAAAGAGGAATATCCTGACTAGATTTGGAATACCCGCAGAAATCACTTGTGACAATGGGTCTCAATTCATAGGCAAAAGGACCACAAACTTTTGTGAAAGCTGGGGCATAAAGATGATCACCTCTACACCTGTTCATCCTCAAGCTAATGGTCAAGCAGAATCAAGCAACAAGATTGTAATCAACAACCTTAAGAAAAAGTTGGGATCCAAGAAAGGAAAATGGGCTGAAGAACTTCCATTTGTACTATGGGCTGATCGAACAACCACAAAGAATGCAACTGGTCAAACGCCATTTTCCTTAGTATATGGTTCTGAATCCGTTCTCCCAACTGAAATGGTTATCCCTACCACAAGGACAAGCTTGCAAAATCTAGAGTCCAATAAGGAAACACTCTCTGAAGATCTAGATACTATTGATGAACTTAGGGATACTGCAAGAATAAGGATGGCTACATATCAACAAAAAATAGCCAAATCATATAACAAGAATATTAGGATACGAAGATTTCAAGTTGGTGATTTGGTTCTAAGAAAGGCTTTTCAGAATACTACCAACCCAGCTGATGGAAAACTTGCTCCGAAATGGGAAGGACCATATAAGATAGAATCCGAAGCTGGAAAAGGTGCATACAAGTTAACCAACATGGAAGGAGAACCTCTTCCAAGATCTTGGAATGCCATTCATCTTAAGTTATACTTTATTTAAAACTTATTAAGTTATACCCTGCATTCTTATTTCTGAATATTTACAATTATTCTTGTATATGCCCACATATTCTTGTATATTCCTAATTACTATGCTACTAATCAAGCATAAGAGGGGCATCAGGATTCCTGGTTCCCAGCTATGCAAAAATCTTATTGTTTTGTAGGTATAGCAGGAGAAGAGATGAGACTTTATGTCTTAACCCAAGTTCTGACCTGAAATCAGAACTTGATGAAGACCCCGCACTGACTTTATGTCCAGCTGCAAAGTTTTGACCTGAAATCAAAACTCAAGAGACTCTTGTCTCTCATGAAGACTTAGGGCTCATGCCCTCGGCAGTTGCGCACGTTTATCCTATTATAGTTTGAGATGATGGGACCAGTACACGCATGAGTGGCTGACAATTTCATTATCAAGGGCTATAAATAAGGATCCTCCGAAATATCCCGGTATAGTTGGAGATTTTGGGACCAGTACACGCATGAGTGGCTGACAATTTCATTTTCAAAGACTATTACCAGGGATCCTCCGAATTCCGGCCTAGTCGCCAGTATCCCGGCCTTAGTCGCCAGTATTCCGGCCTTAGTCGCCAGTGGCCTTGTCGCCAGTATCCCGGCCTTAGTCGCCAGTGGCCTTGTCGCCAGTATGCCGGCCTTAGTCGCCAGTATTCCGGCTTTAGTCGCCAGTATTCCGGCCATAGTCGCCAGCTTAATCGGCCTTGTCGCCAGTGTCTTGGGCTTGTCCCAAGTTTTCTTGTTTTTCTATTTGTGCAGGACTGACTTTCAAGGATATTCAGGAATATCGCAAAACAATTGGGGATATTCAGGTATGGAATATTTTTGATATCATAACAGGAACAAAGAAGATTTCAAACTAAATCTACTATCTCCCG
The DNA here is from genome assembly GCA_009363875.1 of Mikania micrantha. NCBI lineage: Eukaryota > Viridiplantae > Streptophyta > Magnoliopsida > Asterales > Asteraceae > Mikania > Mikania micrantha. The sequence continues at coordinate 119,763,887 of CM018691.1, read as the reverse complement.
AAATTGGTACCTGTTTCTTAACTCTTCTAATTTACTATGATGTTTTTCATTTTTGAATATTTGGAGATGTATTTTAATAACTGATAGTATGTACTACATCTGTCTTTATACAAAATGTTACATCAACAATTTTTAAGTATATATCTAAACTATTTCTAACCATGCGTACAACTAAGACACTAGCCAAATTAGGCTGAATATAGCTTAGAATATCCTTATTTATTCCTAAATATTTCCGATGTATGTTAATTACCTGAAATATACTCTAAACACTCTTCAATAGAAATAGTGGACATATCTGAACATGTAGACAAATGCGAAATCTAATCTTTATGAATATTAATTAAATCAATGTATGCTTATGAATATTCGAACGTATCTTAAAAATTATAATTATGCCCATGAATAAAGACTTTGAAATAAAACTGGATATAATATTTTATATTCAGATTGAGTTTAAGACTATAGCCAATTGTTTTTAAGAATACCTGATAAAACTTGTGAAGAACTACTCTTAACTTAAATGTTTGACATATGAAGAGTTACAGAATGATAGCATTTAAAATATTAATACATATTTAAGGATACCTAGAAATAAGTTAGGAAACACTGAAATTTAATCCAACATAACTATCATATTAACGATCTAAAAAACATTTAAAAGTTTAACATACCAAACTTCGCCATGAAACTCATGGTCCCTCCATTTGATATGTTAAAAAAAAAGTTAAAAAGAAGATCAAAGCTTCGCCATGAAACTCATGGTCCCTCCACTTTGACTTCTAAAATTGTCTGCCCCAATTCAAGGGGACTTTCCTAAAAGAGCTATTGTTTGAATTCATTACGTCATTAGCAAACAAGAACCACAACAATTAAAAAAGATGGGCTCAGACCTTCGCATCATTGTCATCATCGCCCATCATCACCTCCTGCTCCACTACACCGGCCTCCGCACCTGTCACCTCCACTTCACCTGCCTTGCTCGTCTCGCCCACCTCGCCAGCCTTGTTCACATCCACAGAAGCTTCAGCCTTGTCTCCAGCCAGGGTCGCCAATATCTTGCCCCACTCCTTCATATTCTTGGCCAAAGAATCTACACCTTCAGCCTTGGCCTGATTCACCAATTGGATTTTGGCCCTCAACACAGCTATGGCGGCAGATTTTTTGGCTCCATCAATGTGCTCTTTGAATTGAAGCTTGTGGGTGGCTTCCATGTCTTTCATTTGCTTTTTGACTTTGGCTAGCTCCTTCTCGAAGTGACCGACTTTGGCTGTGGAGATCTTCTTCTGATTTTCTAGGACTTCAATCTGCTTCTCATTCTGTTCTTTCTCTATGGCGTATTTAGCAGAGACCTGCAAAATAGAAATCATTAAGAATATGTAGGAATATATCATTAACTAAAAACAATAGTTAATATACCCTTTTTAGAAGATCAGGAATAGACAGATCAGACGGCTCCTCAAGATCCACGGTATCCACCCCTTTGCGTTTCTTGGTACTCTTTGAAGAACGGGTAGTCATTGCACGAGGTTTGGGGGCAGTAGGACTGGTTTTTTCCTTCTTCACAGCAAAGAAGGTGTCGAGGTCTTCAAGGTTGAAAGTAGATTCTGCGAAATAAATCAGAATAGTTAGGAATGACTAAGAATATTTAGGAATATCAAAATATTTTTAGATATACCAGAGGCCATTGGAGTGACAGTTCCGAGGTTAACACCAAATTTCCTGTGATGTTCGTCGATTTTCAACAAGGAGCGGATTCTATCTCTGCTATCTTCTTCTTCTGACACGAGTGATTCAAATTTGGGAGCTGCAACAAAATAAAAACATAATAAGTGAAATTAAAACAATAAAAAGTCTTGGTTAATAACGAAAATCCTAAGAATCCTACCCTTTTCTACCCATTTGAAAGGAAGGATTTCCCCATGAGGGATAGAACTTCTTTTCACAAAAAAGAATCTATTTCTCCACTCATCTTCGTTAAATGTAATTCCAGAAACTAAAATAGGAGCCCCACTTCTCCTTTGAAGAACAAAACGAGATGACCCGTGGGTTCTAAGTTGATACATCAAAGAAATTTCAGGAATACCAATATCTAAACCAAAGTGGTGGTTTAGTTGGTCAAGAGTATGGAGAAGACGCCATCCCATAGGCATCAATTGCGAGAAACAGAGCTTGGTAGTCAAGAAAAAATTAAGGATGAGATCAGGAAAAGGAAACTTCAGACCTAAGGTAAAGGGGTACTCTGGAAAGCATACCCAAATAGGTGAAACATGGTCAGCCTTAAGATTTTCAGAAAAAGGGTGAAAAATGGTTTCATCAGGGAAGGTTTTTGAAAGACGCAATAGTTCGATGCGGTCATCGTTAAAAACATTTCTGTTTTGACGATTTAAGCTTAAAATATTCTGATCGGTGAAGTCGTCGGAATGGGAATCGAAGGAAGAAGATGAGTTAGACATTTTCGAGAAGAAATTAAAATTTGAAGAAGAAAGTGAAAGAGACTTACAGGAAGATCCAATTGAAGATGATGGCATCAAATGGGAGTGAAATGATCATTATATCCTGCACAAACGGCTGGAATATGTGGGAAACCGCCACAATAATAACTGGTCTGCCAAAACGGTCACATCACATTTAAAATTCAAAATTTGAATAAAGAGCCAAAATAAACGATTAATTTCAAATTCTTACCACCCATTGAGGCGGTAATAAGAATTTGGGGGCAATTGTTATACCTCAAAAAAGTTACCTCATAATTCAGAATATTTCGGAATCCAGAATATTTCAGAATATTTAGGAATATTTGCGTATATAAATTTATGTGATCTGATGACTTGATTGTTATATAATAATAATGTAAATGATGTTATTATTATTCCACATGTGTTGCTAATATTTGAATTAAGTCAACAGATTATATAACCAGCAAGCCTATTTTTCTGGAATTAGAAGAAGAAACGTGGGAAACATGCCAACGTTCATGAGAAGTGCTCGAGAGCTGATTGGAGAATGAACCGGTTTATGAGGAACGACTTTTTGACCAATATTGTATATTTTTTACTATATTGAGGCTGATGATCGATTTTAGGAACGTCTGGCACATGACTAATTTCTCTATCACTACTCGCAATCGCAATCACAGAATTATACACTTAGCAATCGATCATTTGTGCTCTTTCTTTGTAACTTTTACTTTGTCATATTCATAAGAACAAGGCAGAGTGACGATTGTCACCTCCCGAGGTTTTTATGCCGGCAATCCTAAGGGATTAAGGGATTTTCCTCGTATAAATCTCGTGTGTTTGGCTGTTTTTTCTATTTTATATTCTGAAATATCCCTAGGGATCCTCAGGGATATTCTTATTAAACATTACTGTTAAACTGTTTTCTTGATTGTTAAGCACAATACCCCACTAAACTAATTCGGTTTTGCTAAAAATTATACTTGTTAATTTTTACCCGAAACAATTTACATAAATTATCTAGGCCTAGTTAATCAAGATGATTGATCAAGGATCATTGGACACACGAAGGCTAGTAATGGGCCTGAGGTTAATCCAATTGGATTAATACAAGCCCATCATGCTGAAGTTTAATTCTTTTAAATTTAATCATGTTATTAGTCAAGAAATTAAACTAAAAACTTTATTAAATTAAATTAAATGATGTTTTCTAAATGTTTAACTTAAAATGAATTAACTTAAAATTGTTTTAATTAAGGACTTGTAATGATTAATCGTGGGATACGGGTTACTAATGGGTAATGAATTAGATTAGATAGAAGAAATTCTAGAAACACATGAGCACAAAGGACACTTAGTTGCACACCGAGACCAAACCCTAGATGCGTCTATTATAAATACTTATCGTATTTGAATTCTCTTAAAACAACTCAGGAACCGAAGAAACATAGTCTACAAACAACGAGCACGCATTTTGTGATAAATCAATACAGAGCAACACAGGTGAGTTCACTGCCCCTTTACTAAACATTTTTGTTTTCAAACGCGGGGCTGAGAAGCATGCGTGAACCTTTTTATTTAAATATGCTTTACGCAAATGCTTTTAATTATTGTATGCTTTATATTTACTTGCTTATACTCCTAGACTCCTGTCTAGGTAATTGTTATGCAGAATTAACTAATAAGTTAATTAATGTAGGATCAGATGTTCTCAATTGATTCAATAATAGAGTATAGCAGCGGAATTCAAAGTTGAATTAGCACAATCATAGCAAGAACAAAGTTCAATCAAACAGTAAACGAATAAGTTTGTTATAGAGAGAGAGTTTCTGCAAAAGGAATATTTCATTCAATTCACTAACTTCGTCACATTACAAAATTGTCAACTGCCCTTATATAAAGACAGTGACGTCTGATGATGTCACATGATGTTGACACCTAACAGACAAAACAAAACAACTGAAATAACTAAACTACTGAGAATGTCTACAACATCTGAAGACATTCTCTTACAACTACTGAAGTAATAAAACTACTGAAGTAATAAACTAAAACATCTGATGAGTAAACTACTCATCAGACTTTTACAAGAACTGAAAGAAAACTACTGAAGACTAAACTACACACTACAACATCTGATGACTTACACTTCAGCTGTTGTATATCACTTCAGATCTTGTATCTTCTGTACATTGAATGTCAGCCGTTGTGTTCTTCTTCAGTTGTTATAAGTGCTGTGAGACTTAGAGATTTTTCTGATCAGGCTCATTGGTTCTTTTAGTCCAACAAACTCCCCCTGAACCAATGCAGCCAAAAACCTCTAATTTATTTATGGTCTCACTTATTTACTCCCAGGCTGAAAGATAAGTCTTTTTCTTTGAGATCAGTATCAAAATGACCAGTTAAAGTGTATGCCTGATAATCAACAGCTTCCAAAAAATCTAACAAGCAAAATATGAGAGGGAACTCCATTGGGGAAATGGACTATGAGCATTAACCCCTCTCATTAAAGCTATTGATCATATACTAACCTGAAGGACTCCCTGACATATGCCTCAAGCAGTATTACCTTCTCTTCTGGAGTCAGCCTCTCAGGTTCACCTTCAAAGAAAGACTCAGGTCCATAATACTCAGACAAGTACCTGGCCATTGTCCCATCATTCAGTTCAACTCTAGTAATCTCTCTGTATACAAACTCATCAGGATGCTTCCCTTCCAAAAACAGAGAAAGCTCATTTTGTTGAACATTTTCAAGTTTCCTATATACCAAGCCTTTCTTGATCATTTTGTTTTCTATAAACTTTGGAGCTTTTGAGCCAGAGTTGTACACACTCTTGAAGTCATTGATTATCTCCCAAGGATCAAGTACTGACCCTAGCATAATGTCAGCACTTAAGACCCTTCTGATTCTTCTGGCATAAGATGCTGGAGCCTCTCTCTTGTGTATCCTGTGAATGATTCTTGGATCAGGCCACATTCTAATCTGTTCCTTCCTATACTGGTAGGTGAACCTCAGAGCATACAACCTTTGAGCTTCTTTCTTCATTGCAATAATGGTTGATGTCTGAGGATAATCCTTGTCAACCATCTTTAAGATTTGCTCATCATGCTGTTTCTGGTTCTCTTCTTCTTCAAGCTTCACTTTTACTGCCAACATTCTAGACTCTGGTGTGATCTTTGGATGTTGGCCAAAAACCAGTGGCTTCTCAGGCATATATTTGGCAGGAAGAGTTACTTTCTTCTTTTGAATGGTCAGATCTAACCCAGTTGTTGCTGAAACAGGCTTTTGAACATTTGTTTTAATGACTGTAGAGATAGGCATCCTGTCTTCCTCATCTGAATCTTCCTCTTCTTCTTGAATTCTCAGTTGCCTTCTTTTCTTTAGAGGAGCCCTTACCTCAACACTTTCAGAAGATTTCTCAACCTCAACCCTCTGAGTTTGAACTTCTTGTTCTTGCATCTCCTCTTGTTCAGTTTCTTATACATCGGAGGTTGTAACTTGTTCAGTACTTACTTTCTCAAAACTTACTTCAACTTCTTTATCAGCCTTTTCCACACTTTCTACATTTTCTTGCTCAACCTCCTCCTCAGCTCTGTTGGCAACCTCAGCAGTTTTATTCTTCTTCTGCCTCTTGTATGTCACTTGAATGGCAGGAGACCTTTCAGAAGCAATATCTTCATTGTCAGACCTTTGCCTTTTGGAAGCTGAAGTTGTGACTGACTCTGTTCCTAACTCCCCCTTTTTGGCTGCAGGGGAAGAAGGAGTATGAAGAGTTGTAAGTCTGGCAGTCACAGCATCATCTACCATCCGCTGAATTTGAGATTTGGAGGGTAGCCTCTCATCAAGGGCTTGGGCAATGATGGTTTTCAGTAAAGGAGTGATGAGAGGGATGACATTTAGAAGGGCAGCAGCTAATGCCTCTGGGGGGCTAGAACCCAAAGGATTAGTGCCTGAGGCAGTGGCTGGTGGTTTGTAAAATTGTGAAGTAGTGGTGGAAGTGTTTGGGTGACCTTCAGGATGAGAAGGTGCCATCTGTGGGGTAATTGGGGAAGATGGACTTTTGTCCTTGGACATTTTGGTGAGTAGCTCATTGAGTCTACAGACCTCAGCCTCAAGGATTTGATTCTGTTTCAGAACCTCAGCAAGTGTTCTTTGGTCATCAGTAGCCTTAGCTAAATCATCTGACCTCCTGAGAATATCAGGATCTACCTGAGTTGAGTGTGGCTCAACATGATCAGGTGCCCCTTTTTCTTGGTTCTGGGGACTTCCAACCTCAGGGGTAACCCCTTCATCAGTTGTTGCCTCTGACAAGGTCTTAGCAATGGTACCACTATCAATCACTCCAAATGATGGAGGTGATGAAGTAGCAGCCTTGTCAGATATCAGAATCTCTCTTTCCACACTAGGAGATCTGATGTGATAGTCATAATCCTGTGGGTTATCAGAGACACTTTGATCCTCCCCCTCAATGTTGAAGTTAATCCCAGTAGTGATAGGTGTCTGGGAGGGGATAGGAGTGTTCAACTGATCCAGTATGTTTTCAATAACAAAAGTGGGGCTATTTGGGGTGGTTTCCATAGGAATTGGCTTTGAAAGAGAGTGCACCCGGGGAGATTGGTGCTGTTCAATAGAAACCTTTTCAAATGAAAGAGGTTCTAGAGATGTGTCTGCCCCTACAATGGTTGCTCCAGGATCCTGTTGAGAGGAAACCTGGGCGGTTTAAGCTGGTAGAGTCTGATGGACCACTGGTTGACTACTCCCAGTGGCCATGTCATGCCTTGGTGAGGCATGGGCAGACTCAGGGGACTCATTTCCCTGAGCAGCCTTTTTGGGCTTTGTGGATTTGGGTTTGGTGGGGACCTTAGATTTTGATTTGGAAGAGGAGGCTGTGGGTTCCCTATGCTTGGGTTTTAGCTTTCGGGCAGCCTCTTTTAGAGTAAGGTTAGAGTTGTGTCGGGAATATACTTCCAACAAAACTGCTGGAGCAGAGATCCCCTGACCAACAAGGCCATTTTGCTGAAGCTGTTTCTCTATGATGGCCATGATAAAACGTGGATAGAGTAGCCATCTAGAAGAAACAGGCTTAGCAGCATGTTCAGTTAATTCAGAAAACAGGATTTGAGAAAAATTTAATTTTTGAGATTCAAGGATTGAATACAATACCTGTTGCCACCTGGAAGACATTTGGTCCCATGAAGAAGACTTCGGAGCCAAGCATATGTTGATCATATGAAATATCAGGCGCTCTGGATCATTGAAGTGCTTCTTGAAAAGTGTTGAGTCACTCAAGTCACCCTGGTATTCATGACGTGTAAAACAGAGGTCAGTTGCGCTCTTAGGAAATTGGGTGACCAGATTAGCATCATCGAGCTGAAGAACCTCCCTCAGTTCAGCTGGGCTTATGTGCACGTTATGACCATTGACAGTGGACCGAAGAGAGATTACTCCTGTGCCAACATTGATCAGTTCCACATTCATCCAGAATTGATGAATAGAGTCGACATATAGTGTTGGATTGATGAGAAAAGCAGTTTTGAATTGAGAAGCATTCATCAAATCCACAGCTTCATCAAACTTTGACCAGAAAGAGGATTTGGTCAGATAGGCAATGGAGTTATGACGCGGTTTCAAGGTTATGGACGCCATGGATGCAAAGACTGGAGAGGGAAAATAGGTTTTTGAAAAAGATGGAAAGTTCTGAGAAAGTGATAATGAAACAACTGAAGAAGGTTGAGTTAAATAGAGAAAACAACAGAAGTTAAAACAACTGAAGAGTAAAATTACTCATCAGGTGTTGTCGACAGTTTTGTTCAGCAGTTGTTTTCATCAGTTGTTCATCAGACTTTGTGGAAATTTTGTTCATCAGAACTTGTGAACAATGTGTTCATCAGCACTTGTAAACAATTTGTTCATCAGAACTTGTAAACAATTTGTTCATCAGAACTTGTAAACAATTTGTTCATCAGAACTTGTAAACAATGTTTGACCTTTAGTACTTAGTGAATCAATACTCATCAGTACTTGTAACTTAGAGTATTAGAAAAGGTCATATCTTTCCTTGAATCAGTACTTTTGATATGTATCAGTATTTACTGAAAATATCAAAAAGTTTCAAGGTAAAAAAAAAATTTATTTGAAAAGAAAAATTGAAAATATTTTTGGGTTTTTGAAAAGAAATTAAAATTTATTTTATGAAAAACCAACCTATTCAAGTTGCAGCATACCAAGCCTTAGAACTAAATTTTGAAAAGTTGAGGTGTCTAAAGGCTTAGTAAAGATGTCTGCAAGCTCATCAGCACTAGGAACAAACTTTGGATCAATCAGACCCTTTTCATAACAATCTCTTATAAAATGATGTCTGATCTCAATGTGTTTAGTCCTAGAGTGCTGAACTGGATTCTTGACAATACAAAGAGCTGAAGCACTATCCATTAACAATGGTGTCTTCAGTTCTTTGATGCCATAATCCAAGAGTTGAGACTGAAGCCAGAGAATTTGTGAAGTACAACTTGCAGCAGCAATGTACTCGGCTTCAGCAGTGGAAGTGGCTACAGATGTTTGTTTCTTACTTTGCCAAGAAACCAGACAATTTCCGAGAAATTGACACCCACCAGAAGTAGATTTTCTTGAGAGTTTGCATCCTGCATAGTCACTATCAGAAAAAGCAACTAGCTTGCAGGAATGTCCAGTGGAGTACCATATTCCCAGAGATTGAGTACCCTGTAAGTATCTGAAAATTCTTTTCACAGCAATCAGATGAGATTCTTTAGGTGCAGCCTGAAATCTAGCACAGACACATGTGGCAAACATAATGTCTGGCCTTGATGCAGTTAGATACATCAAAGAGCCAATCATACATCTATAAAGAGTTTCATCCACTGAAGTACCTTTCAGATCAGCATCAAGTTGTGTGGTGCTGCTCATGGGGTTAGAACATGGTTTACAGTTTTGCAAATCAAATTTCTTTAACAGCTCTTTTGTGTATTTTGATTGGTGAATGAAAATTCCATCAGGTTTTTGTTTAATTTGAAGACCCAAGAAAAACTGTAGTTCCCCCATGGCACTCATTTCAAAATTTTTGGTCATAAGCTCAGTGAAAGCATCACACAACTTTAGATCAGATGAAGCAAATATAATGTCATCAACATAAATTTGAACAAGTAGCTTATGCTGTCCTACATTCTTTATGAATAAAGTTTTATCAATGGAGCCTCTAGTGAAATTATTTTTGAGAAGAAAAGTGGATAAAGTGTCATACCAGGCTCTAGGTGCTTGTTTCAGCCCATAAAGAGCTTTATCAAGCTTGTACACCCAATCAGGATGTTTATTGTCCTCAAAGCCTGGAGGTTGACACACATACACTTCCTCTTTTATTTTACCATATAAGAAAGCACTTTTGACATCCATTTGAAAAACTTTAAGTTTATGTAAGGCAGCATATGCTAAGAACAACCTAATTGCTTCTAGTCTGGCTACAGGGGCAAAAGTTTCATCATAATCAATACCTTCTTCCTGAGAAAACCCCTGTACAACCAGTCTAGCTTTGTTTTTAATGATTTGACCATTTTCATCTGTTTTATTCCTAAACACCCATTTTGTGCCTATTGCACACTTACCTGGAGGTAGAGAAACCAGCTCCCAAACTTGTTGCTTCTTGAACTGCAACAACTCCAACTGCATTGCCTCCACCCAGCCAATGTCTCTAAGTGCTATGTGATAGTTCTTTGGCTCTTGTTGACTGACAAATAGAGCATAAAGACAAAAGTTGGATAATTGACTTCTTGTGGAAACACCAGCAGAAATATCGCCAAGAACTTGAGATAATGGATGATCCTTCAGTTCTTGATATGGAATAAGATCAGTGCAAGTGTTTGCTGGAGGAACAGATGCTGCAGTTGAAGAAGATTCAGGAAATACAGCAGCAGGAATTTCAAAGGATTTAGAAGATGCCAGAATTTCATCAGCATTTGTATTTGGAGGATCAACTGGAGCAGGAGGAGCATCAGATTTAGCATACAATGGCAGATTATCACTAAATCTGAACAGATGAGTACTTTCATCTTCATCATCAGGACTTCCTTGTGTGGTTTCTGTAGAAGCTTTTGGTGGATCTGCAGTAAGTACCTCATGTGCTTCAACATTAGGCTCAACTGGAAATTCATGTTGCAAGATGTTAAGATCAAACATCTCAGCAGGATTTTGAGGAATGGAATCTTTGGGACATTCATTGAATTTAACATGAAGAGTTTCTTCAACAATCTTTGTTCGACAATTGAACACTCTATAAGCCTTGCAAGTTGAAGAATATCCAACAAAATATCCTGCATCAACTTTGGAATCAAACTTTGTGAGTTGATCTTTGGTGTTAAGGATATAACATGGACACCCAAAAGCTCTGAAGAAGGAAATCAAAGGAGTTAGATTGTGAAGTATTTCATATGGAGTTTTCAACCATCTTTGATTTACTAGAACCCTGTTTTGCACATAGCAAGCTGTGTTAACAGCTTCTGCCCAGAAGGTCAGTGGCAAACCAGAATCAGCCAACATTGTTCTGGCAGCTTCAATCAAAGTCCTATTTTTCCTTTCTACAACTCCATTTTGTTCAGGAGTTCTGGGAATGCTGTACTGTCTCTGAATTCCCTTTGACATATAAAATTCATCCAGAATGTGATTTCGGAATTCAGTGCCATTATCACTCCTAACACACTTGATAGGAATAGAATATTGCTTTTCAGCATATAACACAAAGTTTATAATAGCCTTGGCAACCTCACCTTTTGAGTGTAAGAAGAAAGTCCAGACAAACTTTGAATAGTCATCAACAATAACTAGACAATACTTCTTCTTTGCCATAGACATTATCTGCACTGGACCAAACAAATCCATGTGCAGTAGTTGCAGGCAACCAGTGGATTTGGAATCTCCAATTGGAGGAAAAGAGACTTTGTGTTGCTTTCCTTTCAAGCAGGCAGTACAATTCTCATCACAGCTAAAATCCTTTAAAGGAAGACCTCTAACCAAACCATGTTTCACCAATTGATTCATGTTTTTGATGTTCACATGACCTAATCTTCTATGCCACAGATTTGATTCCTTGAAAGAGGCCTTAGAGAATAAACAAGGATGACCCTTGACTAAGATTTTCTTAGATAAATCAAAGGCATATACCTTTCCCACTCTGTTAGCCTTAAGAAGTGTATACTCATCTAAAACTTTGCCAATCAAAGGCATCACATCAGAAGATAAAATCCTACAATCTTGCTTAGTGAAAAGAGAAACATGACCCTTATCACACATTTGACTAACACTCAGAAGATTGTACTTAAGATTTTCAACATGATTCACATCATCAAACCTAATCTCACCATTTGTTACCACACCTTTACCTATAATGTAACCCTTAGCATCATTTCCAAAGGACACAAATCCTTTCCTTCCAGTGAAATAATTATGAAGGAGAGATCTGCTCCCAGTCATATGCATGGATCCTCCACTATCAACATACCAGATGCTATTTTGGCATGCTGAAGGACCCTGCATACAACAACACACTCAGTTAGACTTTTGGACCCAAACCATTTTGGTTTTGGGTCTGTTAACACATGATGAAACAGAAGTAACATTGTCAGTTGAAGCAACACTTGAAGCATTCTTATCAGAAGATTTTGCTTTGACTTTTGATTTTGATTTCTTTTTATGAAATGAATCAACAGATGCCTCTGCCAGATTGACTTTTCCTATCAGTTGTTGCATCATTAGCATCAGTTGATTATGATTTTGAGTTAAAATTTTGATTTCATCAGACACATCAGAACTTGATTTTTTATTTTTGTGTTTGATCATTTTAGTGTCTTTAATCAAATGAGATGCTGTCAAGTGTTGTTTCCCTGAATCTGGAACAATCCCTTTTCTTTCTTGGATGTACTTGAGTTATTTCCTTGTAAGGATTTTCCAGATTTTGAAACTACTGATGATTCTGGTACAAACTTTGAACTAAATTCATTTTTCATTTTGAGTATGTTCTTGTTTTTATGCTTGATTTTGTTGAATTTAGAACCTTTTCTGTACCAGCATTCATCAGTTGAATGATTAAACAGCCTACAAATTTCACAAGGCACCCTCTTTTTCTTTTCCTTGTGATTGTCTACAAGTACTGATGACTTAGAAATAGATTGTTTGTTCATCAGAACATCTGAGGCATCAGTATTTGTAGCCAATTTGACAACAGCTGATGTGTTGACAACATCTGAAGAGTTGTGCTTCAGCACTTGTGTATCAACACATTCACCAACATCAGTTGTTGCAGTATCAGCTTTTTCAACAACTGCTGATGAGTGACTTTGACTTATTAAAAGTCGTGCATCATTTTCTCCAATTTCATCCCCATCTGACTCAATCAAGTGTAGATTTAAGACATTTGAAACTTTTTCATCAGGATCAATCTCAACTAAGACATTATCCTGACATGTGTCATCTTCAATGACATTTGTACACCCAATTGAATAAGAATAAGTTTCAATCTCAACCTTTTCAGCTTTGCAAACATTTGACTCTTCCTCAGATATGTCTACAGAATCAGACATTTCTGAAGATTTGGTAGATTGATACACACTTTCCCCATCAGACTCACATTCAAAACATTTTGGTTTATAATCAGCAGGGGGGCAGTGTGATTATAACCAATCCCAAACTTAACATTTGAAGCTGACTGTTTGCTTAACAACATTTCAAACCCCTTACAGGATTCAACCCATTTTTCACAGTTGACTTGGGTTTCTGCAAGCGTTTGTTTCAAATCATTATGCTTCACAAGCATGACTTCCACTCTAGCTTTTTCATCAGATAACAAACATTTGAGTTTATAAATTTCAGACTCTTTTTCATTTAAAGCTTTTTCAAACTCAGTTTTGTTTTTAGCCACAGCCTTCTCTAATTCAAATTTCTCATTTATCAATTCTACATTTATTTCCCTAATGGAAGCAAATGCTGAAATACATGACTCTGAGCATAACTTAGCTTTTGATTCAGAAGATACCTGTGATGTTGAAGAAGATTGACAAGAGTTGTCAGTTGAATCAATAGCCATCAATGCAAGATTTCCAAAAGGATTGTCTCCACCATGTGGACCATTTTCAGAGTAAGGCTGCATGTTGAAGTCAGATAAATCATTAGGTAGGCTACTCCAATCAACTACTCCAGGAGTGAAGAAACTCTGATGCTGTTGTTGTTGAGACTGTTGATTGGTTTGAGATTTGCTGGGATCAGGAAGAGCAGGTGATTGTGAAGGAATTAATGCTGGAGTGTGTGTAGGTTGAGGCATGTAAAAACAAGGATATGGATATGGCATAGGATTTTGTGAAACAAAGTGAGCTGGATATAATTGTTGTTGACTAGTACCAGAAGATTGTGGTCCTTTGCTTGATGTGTTGTTGCTTGGAAAAGTCACAAAAGGTGCAGCAGAGTTAGAACCAGTAGATTTGCACTCCCTAGCAAAGTGACCAAGTCTGTGACACTTATGGCACCTCAGCTTCCCTTTGTCAAATCCAACTTTGGTTTTGCCAGATAATCCAGGGAACTTTCTTCCTGTTCGTTTATAGAACTTTTGTGATCTGATGTTGATTAATGCCATTTGACTCAAAATGTCCATCTCCTCTAGATCATCATCCGGGATTCCTTTCAAATCATCCATCACAAAACACAAGTTATCACCATAATTTCCTGCATTACCATCAACTCCCACAAAAGCATGTTCAGAATTGTTAGTAGAAAAATCAATATGTTCATCATAAGAACATTCAGACCCATTAAACTCTGACTCCTGACCTATCAAAGCAGTGTTACCAGGAACAAAATCATCAGCAAGTTTTCCAGATGAAGACAGTTTTCTCTTCTGTTCTACCTCTCTCTCAAAAGTTAAGAGTTTCCCATGTAGTTGGGTGAGAGATAGATTTTCCAGATTAGCATTAGAGCGTAGGACAATTGTGTATGTATCCCATCTCTCAGGCAGTGATCTGAGAAATCTGTTATTCATCTGACTATTAGTATATTCTTGCTTAACCATTTTCAACTCAGAAATTAAACATGAGAACCGCTCAAATTGTTGAGTCAATGATTCACCCTTTCTGTGAGAAAATGTCTCATACTGCTGAGCAAGGATTTCTCTAGTATTTGCTAAAACCTCATCGGTTCCACCAAATTGTTCTTTCAGTGCAACCCAGAGATCATGAGCAGTATCATGATGCATCAAGCCTGAATAAATCTCATTAGGCAGAGCCATGGCCAGAATACCATGAGCTTTCGCATCAATTTCAAACAGTTTGATATCCTCATCCGAATACATATCAGACGGTTTCGGAATCATGATCTTAGTTTCAGGATCAGTGATCGTGGGTTTATATGGACCATGCACTACAGATTTCCAACATCCTGCGCTGTTAATCGACAGGTGATGTAGCATTCTACGTTGCCAAATGTTGTACTCACTCCGCACAAGCATCGGAGGCTTGGTTGCGGAGCCTGTATTGTGCGGATCATTGTTTGGAGTTGTCATGATCACAGATTCAAGCAATTAGACACAAGCTAATGCAAATTTCGATCAATTGATTCAAAACAAATTAATATTGAAGGACAAATCAACAGAAGTTAACAGAAAACTTCAATCTATAACAAATTCTTACTTAATCAGCTAATTCGATCAATTAGAGAACAAATTTGAGCAGTTTCAGAGATCAATTGTTTAATCGATCAATGATTAACCTGCTCTGATACCAATTGTAGGATCAGATGTTCTCAATTGATTCAATAATAGAGTATAGCAGCGGAATTCAAAGTTGAATTAGCACAATCATAGCAAGAACAAAGTTCAATCAAACAGTAAACGAATAAGTTTGTTATAGAGAGAGAGTTTCTGCAAAAGGAATATTTCATTCAATTCACTAACTTCGTCACATTACAAAATTGTCAACCGCCCTTATATAAAGACAGTGACGTTTGATGATGTCACATGATGTTGACACCTAACAGACAAAACAAAACAACTGAAATAACTAAACTACTGAGAATGTCTACAACATCTGAAGACATTCTCTTACAACTACTGAAGTAATAAAACTACTGAAGTAATAAACTAAAACATCTGATGAGTAAACTACTCATCAGACTTTTACAAGAACTGAAAGAAAACTACTGAAGACTAAACTACACACTACAACATCTGATGACTTACACTTCAGCTGTTGTATATCACTTCAGATCTTGTATCTTCTGTACATTGAATGTCAGCCGTTGTGTTCTTCTTCAGTTGTTATAAGTGCTGTGAGACTTAGAGATTTTTCTGATCAGGCTCATTGGTTCTTTTAGTCCAACAATTAATTACTCTTATGAGTAACCTTAATTCTAAAATCTAAACAAACCCTTAGTCCATCGAGTTCAAATTCAAGAATCTAAATTCCAAGTTAAATCAAAAGAACTAAAGCTAAAGATCAAATGCAATGCAATCTAATCCAGTGTGTGATCAGTAAACTAAGGATCCTACTCAAGAATCTATAATCATTGTCAAATCATGGAATTCAAAAGATCAGAATCAAGAGAATCAAGGGAATCATAACCATGTGTGAATCATTGAAATAATGAAATCATTAAGATCTAATGAAATCATCAATTGCTTAAGTTAAGGTGGGTGTCAGTTGTATGTAAATCAAGACCACGTGTAACACATGGAAAGTCCCGTCACAATAGTAGACTATTGTAGTCAAGCTATATGGGCATAACTTAAACTATCAAACGAAATCAAGAGAACAAAGACGATCAAGAATCAAAGGATATCCTTAAAGTCCCGACATGTACAGTAGGCCAAAGGGTCAAGCTGATATGTGCATCATGAAAGTCCCGACGCATACAGGTAGACTCATTTTAGGTCATGCCTGATATGGGCCACGTGTGAGAGGGTACAACTTGGACAACCACCAACAACTAAGTCTAATTGATTGAGTCAAATAAGGCCCAATCATCATGTCTTAGTTGTATTTAAATGCTTAATTATTAATTTAGTTAAACATTTAATATTATATTTCTACAATTGCTTTGGGGGTAATCATGAATACATGGTGAACTCAAGAGATCAGAGTTGATTCAATTTATGGAAATCAAGAATCTAAAATGAAGGTGAAGGGAGTGAAACACTTAATTATCATTAACAACAATATGCTAAGCAGTCTGGTGTTTGGTGGGACGATGGCTGGGGCTTGTCCCCTACATATGCCCTATATATAAGCATACTTGATTGGATAGCATAGGTGGTCGTTGATGAGGTTAAGGTTGTCATTTGGGGGGGGGATCAAGGTAAACGTTTTCAGGATAATCAAATGCTATGAATCAGAGGTATGGGATGAAATGCTTAATTATATCCAGGAATAATATATCATGTGGTTTGGTATGTGGTGGGACGGTGGCTGGGCGGGCGGTAAGTTCGACCCTGCATATGCCCTATATATAAGCATATTGAACTGGATGGTATAGGTGGTTAATGGTCAGGTTAAGGTTGTCATTCAAAGTTTATTCATATTCATTTTTATAAAACTACATGAACTCACCAACCATGTGTTGACTTGATCTTTTTGCATGACTTCTCAGGTGACGAACATGTCAACTAAGGAGTTATTACTTTTGGACTAGGATACCAGTTAAAGGACCTAGCTTTTTGGACCTGCATACTTTTGAGACATCATTTTACATATTATTTTGTATATCTTGTGCAGATACAAGATAGAAGGATTATGATGTTGATAGTAGATTTACATTGTTAAATTATGAACTAAACTGATGTAATTTAACTTTGAAATTCTATTTTCATTTAGTAGTTTCTCATTTATATATATCATGTGCAATGTAAACAATCTGATCATTCCGATTATCATTCCCGATATCGCGCCCCGGGAACCTTCCAACCGACGGGGAAGTCGATCCAACCCGCTGGCTCGGGGTGGACAGATTTGTATCAGAGCCATGGTTATAGAGAAATATAGGTCATTTATATAAGCGGTTTGTGACACCTCGCAATTTCCAAGTCAGCATTTCTTTATTTTAAATAATAATATGTATTATTATTGCATATGTGGCACTAGAATTATGAATGTTTAGTGTGACAAATGGCACAACAGTTCAAACACACCGATAATTCGAGGATTTATCGCACAACACTCGCACGTGTCTTGAATGACGAACGTTGGTGAACGGATCAAACCACAGCACACTTTCGCTGCACACTAGGTTCTGGGGAAACTAAGTTAGTAAAACGACGCTTATGAGTCGAGAAACGATGACCGTAGTCGAGAAATACGCGAAAATCGGTTTGAAACAACAAAATTGGGCTTATTGGGCTCCTCTATGACCCATCGCGGTACGCGAAGGCCCACAAGAAGGAGCATCGCGGTACGCGATGGATGGGCGGGCAATTTGAAATCCCAAAATCCATCGCGGTACGCGGAGACTTTCAAAGACCCTCGTCGCGGTACGCGACGAGTCCAACACACAATAATCTTGCTTAAACCAAAATTAATCATTACTAAGCCACCCTATAACCTATTTCTCGACCACAGGCATCATAATTTGACTTCATCTTCTTCTTTCACCAGCAATTCACTTCTGGCAGCCATTGGAGCACATTGGGGAAGCTTGAGTTGAGGAACTTGAAGCTTGGAAACTTGAGGAGGCCATTGTGGGTGCTTGTCGATCATCATCAACACTCTCTAGCAACTGAAATCCTTTCATTTATCAGTTCCAGGAGCTCTACCATTCATCTCAGCCCTTACCTCGTCGATTTGAAGCCTTGTGAGGTAGTACCCATACCCATTTTAGCTTAAAATCACTTGAAAACCCACATGCAAGCCATTTTGGCCACATGCATCACTAGCACCACTCAACCCACGAAATTTTGAGCTTATGAATATGTTATTTGATGTTGTTACTACTGATTTGATGATTTGAGGATGATCCTTGGTGATTTTGAATGCCTATGATGATTATTTGTTGATTTTATCATAAAATGGATACTTTCAACCACAAGCATGTATGATGTAAGTTATTTTACACGATTTTGGATATTGAAATGTTGTTATAATTGTTATTGGTGATGATTTGCAAGGTTTGAATGATTGATTATGTCAATAAATGGTCATTTGGTGATTATTGCCAAAAATAGTAACTTTAATGTTACAAAATGGTGATTTTTGATGAAATGACCAAATGCATTTGATTTAATCTTTGATTTATGTCTAGAAGCATGTCATGTGATGTTATTGATGCATTTGAATGGATAGAATTGCTAGAAATAGTATATTCATGAATATTGCTATAAATAGAAACTTTTTCATATGAAATTGCTAGAAGTGATGAACTTGATAAATGTTGGATGATTAACATGCTTAGTTAAACTAGTTATGATGATAATAAGTGATTTTATGTTCTAAAATGATTGAAATATGCATTTTGTCATGAGTTACTATAAATAGTAACTTTATTTTACAAACTGGTGGATAGGGGCATGCTAGTCATAACGGTTATGATTAAATGACTAATTAGAAACTAAGATAATGATAATATGACGAAATTGGTATCTAGACTTTGAGACATATGCTTATTTTTGTAACTTTCTAATTATAGAAACTTTTACACGCAAACCATGCTAAAACGACTATGTGTAACTATGTGCTTTGTGATAACATGCTCACTTAGGATAAATATGCATGTTAGAATAATCGGATTATGATTTATTTCATGACTTGCCAAATGAGGAAACTTTCCTGAAATAGAAACTTACTATAAATAGTAAGTTTCCTCACGAGAGTGACTTTGGTATCCGTACACATCACACGACACTAAACCGCACATCACACGATCACATGATCCAAGAACCGTCACCAACGGGTCGTAAGGTCAAACACGGTCAATATGGTCAAACACGGTCAACACGACCCACACGACAACTTAGAGTTGTTAAACACAAACACGGTCCTGTGAGACCCACGTGTATGTAACACCAACTTACAACACCTATGTGATATAGGTAACTGCTAGCCGGCGAGCTACTCGATTTCTATTAAGAACGCATTACACGAACTCAGGTGAGTTTACAGCCCCACTTTTACTCTTTAACTGTTTTTACTTAACTTTGGGGTGAGAATACTATGCAACTGTTTTAGATATATTACTGGTATGTTGTAAACTATTTTTCGAGTGTAACTATTATCGCTTAAAGTCCTCACTTATCCTTACCGTTAGTTGTTACAAACGAGTCGATACTACGTAGTAATACTGGGTTTGACTAACCCCACTTGGCACCAATGTTGACTGGAGGTCATAACGAGTGTAATTTCGATGTTGATGTCGGGTTCAGCTGTCACACCCCCACCTCCGCGTCACCAGACGACGTCATTTTTAAAGGTAGCGGAAGCATAGCGGCGAAGTCTCGAAGGTGAGGGGTGACTTACTTGATCCGGTATCATAACACACATAGTTAAGAAAAGCACTAATTACAAATCACGACAAATATTTATTACATGTCCTGAATATCCGTTTACAACTTAAGTTCCTTCTATTGCATCCCAAGTCCTAACTACATGGTGCGTACACAGGTGTTTCCTCACCGTTGGTACTGGTTACCTGTAAAAGATTTAAAGTTTAAAATATCAGTATAAAACTGGTGAGTTCATAAATAAGACTCGATACAATATGATATGATAGTAAAGTCAATGGTACACATTAACATAAGTGAATAATCATGTGACCCGTATCCAGATCCTTTCTGACAGTCCAGTCTAGAAAATAACCGAAGTTAAACTCCGTGCCTCTAACTCAATGTCTCACTACATCAAGTCGATACCAAGAATGGTGACAAGCATTCACACAAGGGTAGACGCTATCTATCCATGAATGGGGTTGTCAGCCCGATAGTACTATCTTTGTCCACACATTCGGCCCCACGTGGGTTAACCAGATACAGTTGGTTTTGAGGACTTTTGTTGTACACAGAAAATAGTCATAATCCCATGACACCCACATGCAAGCCGGTATTGCAATTGTTACTAAACATATCACACGTTTGATAAAGATTTCATAATAGTCACCCCGATGTTAAGAAAACAGTAAAAGAAAAGGGGTTGTATGAAACTCACCTGAAGTTTATGAAAAGGTAAAATCACACGAACGGTGGCTAAAAATGCTAATCTGCATTAGTTTATTTATAATTAATTATTTGTGTTTTAACTTGCTGATTAGATCTGTTTGAACGTTCAATGTCACCGACATTGTAATGAAAAGTCATCGAACTAACATTAGATGTTTAATTAATTATTTAGTCTAATATTATACAATGTACTATAATGTAGGTACCTATACTCGTTTAGGTACCTTGTGTTAAGTTGATGACTCATTGGATTAGCCGTAATAATCTCCGACTAATTAGTTAGGTAATGCTGCTGATTATATTACTTAAACAGTCCCTAGATGAAATCTCGGCTTAGGAATGATTAATTCTTGTCACTAATTGTCCATGTATCACAAAACATAACAATATGACATTTGAATAGGTTAAACAATCATGTTTAACATATTAATCCGACTGTTATCATAAAACCAGATAGTTATTCCAATTGGTAGGGTAATAACTGTGATTAGTTTGAAACACTTGAGATTAACCTTGCATTTCAAAGATTAACCAAAATAATCACTTACATTGTCATAATCCAATGGTTTAAACCATTAGAAGTATTGTTATGGTTTAGTGAAAACCGGGCATTATAACGGATCAAAACAGGCATTTACCCGTTAACAAGACAAGTTATCCGTCAAAAATCATTCCTAGCTATCATCTAAGCAATAATCAACAACCCTAACTATATCATTACGTTCAAAAACACGATCTAATCAATGAAGATCAAGTCAGAAGATTAAAAAGGATAGTTACCCAAATCAGACGATTCTACGGACAAAATCACGATCAGGACGCGTATACACGTTCACCGGTTCGAGCTGGACGTTCTGGTGGTGTCAAATATGAGTTTTGGTGGGAGATTGGTCAAGATCTTGAGTTAAAGAGGTTTAAAGTCGAGGGAATGAAAAATAAAATTATTCTGCATGCTTCTGCGATTTAAGAAGCTGGTTCAGCAGACCGACCTACTCGTCGCGTATCGCGACGAGTAGCCCACATGTCGTCGCGTACCGCGAGGGATTCCGGATAAGATTTGATATCGTAACTTGTCGCGTACCGCGACAAGACTCCAAGGAGTCGTCGCGTATCGCGAGGGATCCAATTTCAAGATTTTTCTTCGTTTCGCGATTCCGGACAATCCGTAACTCGGTTTCACGCACGGTTTTCTCCCATGTTCCCAATTTCTCGCACACTTTAAACATGTAATGATTAAAATCATCAATTTAACACAGATTCCTAGAACGACCAAACGTGCTCGTGTTATTGATGACGTAATGTTTACCTGCAATTGTCACAGTCTCCTCCTGTTACAGAAATTTCGTCCCGAAATTTGCTTTAACTCCTACAGTTTGATCGCCTATGTAAACAAATGAGGATACTTCTGTTTCATGTGGTCTTCACGTTCCCAAGTGTACTCTGGCCCTCGTTTAGAATTCCATTTGACTTTTACAATTGGTATTCGACTTCGTTTGAGGGTCTTTTCATCTCGATCCATTATTTCGACTGGTTCTTCCGTGAACTGTAGGTTTTCGGCAATGTGTATCTCATCAAGAGGTATGACTAGTGACTCGTCCAATAGGCACTTTTTCAGATTCGAGACATGAAACACATCATGTATGTTACTAAGTTCTGAGGGTAACTCTAATCTGTATGCTACCATTCCAATCCTTTCAAGAATTGTAAATGGTCCTACAAATCTTGGTGAGAGTTTTCCTCGTTTACCGAATCTGAAAATACCTTTCCAGGGAGAGACTTTTAGCATCACTTTATCACCAATCTGGAATTCGAGTGGTCTACGTCGATTATCAGCATAACTCTTCTGTCGATCGCATGCTGCTTTAATTCGTTCCTGAATGAGCGCGATCTTATCAGTCGTTTCCTGGATCAGTTCCGGGCCAATAATCTGACTTTCGCCTACTTCTGACCAACACACAGGAGATCGGCATTTGCGCCCGTACAAAGCTTCAAATGGAGCACATTGGATACTAGTATGATAGCTGTTATTATAAGAAAATTCAACCAATGGCAGATGAGTATCCCAGCTACCTCCAAAATCAATTACACAGCTTCGAAGCATGTCTTCTAATGTTTGATTTGTACGTTCAGTCTGCCCATCCGTTTGTGGATGATAAGCTGTGCTCATGTTGATCTGTGTACCCAAGGCATGTTGAAGAGTTTGCCAAAAACGTGACATAAATCGACTATCTCTATCAGAAATAATAGAGATTGGCACTCCATGTCGCATTACAATTTCGTTGATGTAAAGTTTAGCTAGACGGTCCATGGAATAGTCTTCCCGAATTGGTAAGAAATGTGCTGATTTGGTAAGGCGATCTACGATGACCCAAATAGCATCATGGTTATGCGCCGTTCTGGGTAATTTAGTGATGAAATCCATGGAAATTTGTTCCCATTTCCACATAGGGATTTCTGGTTGTTGCAATAGCCCAGATGGTCTTTGATGTTCTGCCTTAACCTTAAGGCACGTTAAGCATTTATTCACATATTCTGCTATTTGTTTCTTCATACCAGGCCACCAGTAGAAGTCTTTGAGATCTTTATACATCTTGTCAGTACCTGGATGAATAGAATATTTGGATTTGTGAGCTTCGTCCAAGATAATTGGTCTGATATTACCAAGTACTGGGATCCATGCTCGGTTTTTGAAATATAATATTCCATCCGTTTTGGTTTCAAGTTGTTTATCTAACCCTCGTAATTTCTCATCGGTGTAATTTGTTGTTTGCAAGGCCTGCCGTTGAGTTTCACGTATTTGAGGGTTTAGACTAGTTTGAATCGTCATTTCCAGCGCTTTCACACGTATGGGTTTGACTCTCTCTTTGCGACTTAAAGCATCGGCTACAACATTTGCTTTACCTGGGTGGTAACGGATTTCGCAGTCATAGTCGTTCAGAAGTTCCACCCATCGCCTTTGTCGCATATTTAGCATTTTCTGATCTAGAATGTGTTGAAGACTTTTGTGATCTGTATAGACCGTACACTTCGTCCCGTACAAGTAATGTCTCCATATCTTGAGTGCAAACACTACTGCACCAAGTTCTAGATCATGAGTGGTGTAATTCTTCTCGTGCACTTTTAGCTGCCGAGAAGCATAGGCAATCACCTTGTTGTTCTGCATCAGCACACACCCGAGTCCTTGACGTGAGGCATCACAGAAGACTATGAAATTCTCTGTGCCTTCTGGTAGTGCCAGAATAGGTGCATTGCAGAGTTTATGCTTCAACAGTTGAAATGCCTCCTCCTGTTGAGAGTCCCATATGAACTTTTGATCTTTCTGGGTTAGAGTAGTTAAAGGCAAGGCTATCTTTGAAAAGTTCTTGATGAATCTTCTGTAATAGCCCGCTAACCCTAAGAATTGACGAATCTCTGTTGGGGTTTTCGGTGTCTCCCATTGCTTTATCGCTTCAATCTTGCTGGGATCCACTTGTATACCATTTTCATTTACTACATGCCCAAGAAACTGGACTTCCCGTAACCAGAACTCACATTTGGAAAATTTGGCATAAAGTTTCTCATGTGCTAAAAGTTCCAAGATCAGTTTTAAGTGTTGCCCATGTTCTTGTTGACTGCGGGAGTAAATGAGAATGTCATCAATAAAAACAATCACGAATTTATCCAAGTAAGGTCTACACACACGATTCATCAGATCCATAAACACTGCAGGCGCATTAGTCAGCCCGAAGGGCATCACTAAAAACTCATAATGCCCGTATCGAGTTCGAAAAGCTGTTTTAGAAACATCATCATCATGGATTCGTAGTTGATGATATCCAGATCTGAGATCGATTTTTGAAAAATAGATAGCACCTTGCAATTGATCGAATAGATCATCTATACGGGGTAGTGGATAACGATTTTTGATTGTCAATTTATTGAGTTCCCGATAGTCGATACACATCCTGAGAGTACCGTCCTTCTTTTTCACAAAAAGGATAGGTGCGCCCCAAGGTGAGTAACTCGGTCTAATGAAACCTTTGTCTAAAAGTTCCTGTAATTGACTCGATAGTTCTTGCATTTCCGATGGAGCCAATCGGTAAGGAGCTTTAGCTATAGGTGCTGCTCCTGGTACTAAGTCAATACGAAACTCAACTTGTCTCACTGGGGGTAATCCTGATATATCGTCAGGAAAAACTTCAGGATATTCTCGAACTACAGGAATGTCTTCAATACGTTTTTGATGTGGTTTGTTTTCAGTCACGTAAGCTAAAAAGGCTTGACAGCCCTTTCTTAAGCACTTTCGAGCTTGCATACATGATATGATACTCAGTTTCCTGCCAGCCCTTTCACCTTGTATCATAAGTGTATCACCATTTGGTAATGAAATACGAATCATCTTATTTTGACATATGACTTCCACTCGATTTTCTGAAAGCCAGTCCATACCAATAACAACATCAAAGCTTCCCAATTCAATAGGAAGAAGATCAATATTAAAAAGATGATCGTTTAGATTCAATAAACACCCTTGAATCACATTGTTAGTCATAATTGACTTGCCATTAGCAAGTTCAATGACGTAAGGGTTTGTTAGGTTATCAACGGCCAATCCGAGTAGTGAAGCAAAATCAGAGGAAACAAAACTTTTGTCCGCTCCGGTGTCAAAAAGAACAGATACATAGTGATTGTTAAGAAGAAACGTACCGGTAACGGTGTTGTTATCACGTCGAGCCTCTTCCGCCCCTATCTGGAAGGCTCTTCCTCTTGCTTCATTGCCCTGGTTGGTGTTGTTGGTAGGGCAGTTTTTCATGAAGTGATCCGGGCTTCCACATCTGAAGCACGACCGGTTGATTTGTTGTGGTTGTTGTTGTTGAGTTCCTTGGTTTGATCGGCGAACAGGGAGATTGCAATATTTGGAGAAATGCCCGACCTTGTTACAATTGTTACAAACAGGGCAGGGTCCCACATGATGAAATGGGCACTTAAGACATTTAGGTGCTTGCCCTACATAGGCTTTTCTCTCCAAAGTTGTGGCAATGTATCCCTTTGCCATTTGCACATTCCGGCTGGGTTCCACCGGAGCCCCTGGTTTGCCTTTCCCAACCCATTTTCGTTTCACCCCTTTAACAGTGCTGGGGGTAGTAGTTGCCAGACTGCTGCTTGACTCACCTTTCACTGTCAATGTACCACTTCTTACTGCAACATCGGTAAGCCTGGTGGTTAAGGTGATAGCATGTTTCAAAGTACGTGGTTCAGCTGCCGTGACCATTCCCTTGATTTGAGGTACCAGACCTTTGATATATTTTTCTATCAAAGCCTGCTCAGTTGGAAACATGTTTGGCAGCAAACATGTTAATTCGTGAAATCGATCGGTATATTTCAAACAATCAGCACCGATCATAGAATGGTTCCAAAATTCCTCTTGGAGCTTTTGGATTTCAGTGATGGGACAATATTCTGACAGAATCAAAGTTTTAAACTCGTCCCAAGTCATAGCATCCACAACAGCCGTGGTCAAGGTTTTTGCCTGGGTATTCCACCAGGTCAATGCTGAGTCTGTCAGTGAACAAGCTGCATAAGACACTTTGTGTTCAGCCAAACACTGGCTGATCTTGAGCTTAGTCTCCATGCTCTCAATCCATTTCAAAAGTCCTGACGCTCCTTCCTTCCCCGTAAAAGTAGGGGGATTGCAAGAAGCGAAGTACTTATAAGTGCATCCTCGTTGTGGAGGATCCGGATTGATTGTGTTGGTACTAGTCGTATGGCGGGTTTCAACATGTCCGCCTGTAGCATTATGCTCCGTATGGACTCTACCCGAGCCAGGAGCACGATTTGTTTGATATTGGGCCAACATGCCCGTAAGAACAGCGGATAATTGGTCACCTGCTATACGAGCAACGTCCGCTTCATTTAGACTAGGTCCACTCACAGGTGGATCCTGAATGGATTCTTGAGTTTGAGGATTTTTAGCAGAACGACCTCTTCTAGGGGCCATAGTCTGATCACACACAGATAAAGTAAAGTCAAAACAAGAATCCATAGTCGTAATAAAGACAAATGTTGTATAACTACTTCGAGTTTTTCACAGTTATATTGTACACCACTAAGTCATGTTCATAGTTGCAGTTATACTAGTACGTCTGTTTGTCTTGCCAAGCGTATACTAGTATCATTTTATAGTCTACCAAAATGACACCGATTTAGACATGTTACTACACTGATATGTACTAGTATTACATTATTTCACTATAATGTAGTACCGATATTAATATGTTTCTACACGTGTTTGTTATGTACTAGTATTACATTATTTCACTATAATGTAACACCGATATTGATATGACCCTATCACAAATTTTGTTACGTACTAGTATTACATTACTTCACTGCAATGTAACACCGATATTGTTATGACTCCACGAGTCTTGTTATGTACTAGTATTACATTACTTCACCGCAATGTAACACCGATATTGTTATGACTCCACATGAGTCTTGTTATATACTAGTATTACATTACTTCACCGCAATGTAACACCGATATTGTTATGTTTTCGCACAAGTTTTCTTTTTATATGACTTAAAAAGTTAGCACCGGCTATAATGTAAAGACACAATGTTGCACATACAATGTTAAAAGAAAACTTTTATTATAACTGTCATAGTTGTACATTAGGATTAGTACATATACAAGAAAATATCCTAATGCAGTTGTACCCACTATTACAACCTAACCGTCCGAGGCCTATTTTACAAGTCAAAACTTCCTCGGAGTAGTACAGTCCAGCCTATTCGATTCCTTTACCGTAGTAAATACAGTAAACATGTGATAATGATGGCCACCGCTGCCATCACTATTGCTGCGTCCAACAGTCGTAGCTCCATCCTCATATTGCCTAACCCTACCATCCATCCCCTAACTCTCTCTACCCCACTCCTACACATACCACCCAAAGTCCACTGGAGTCTACCCTCAATCACCTCCCTCCATGCCCTGGCACCTGCCTCCAGGACAGCAACATGTTCAGCTAAACTCTCATAGGCCGTGCGAGTTTCCCACAGAGTGTCACGTGTTTCCTGCAATGAAACACGCGATAACTGAAGATCCAATGTAACCCGTTGCAGCTGAACTCTCATCTCAGCCTGCTGAGATGACTCGCCTTCCTCATGTATGGAATGAGGTACATCCCGAGGTGCTAGTGGTCCTCTCGGAACAGGACCTGTCGAGATGCGGACTCGTCCCCGCCTTCCTCCAAACCCTGTAAATACTGGTACTTGCTGTGGTGGTGTAGGGCTTTGTGCCCTCCCGATAGCTGGTGAGTCAGCATCTAACAGATGCTGAGGTATAGGTGGTGTAGGTGGTATTGATGGTAAAGTCTGGTGGGACATTTGAGATGACGGCACTGTCTGTGTTGATCCTGAACTTGTTTCCGTGCCAAATGAATCACTTTCTGAGTCTGACATTGCTGTATCGACACACAAGTTCGTATTAGTAACATAAAATAAATAAATAACAACAACATTTATTTGAGTGTTTATATTTGTTAACTATGTTCGGTGCTCTCAGTGTAACTATTCGAGCCTATGGTTATAATCTAGGTTTCTAAGTCCGCCTAAATTCTATAACCTGTGGCTCTGATACCACCCTGTCACACCCCCACCTCCGCGTCACCAGACGACGTCATTTCTAAAGGTAGCGGAAGCATAGCGGCGAAGTCTCGAAGGTGAGGGGTGACTTACTTGATCCGGTATCATAACACACATAGTTAAGAAAAGCACTAATTACAAATCACGACAAATATTTATTACATGTCCTGAATATCCGTTTACAACTTAAGTTCCTTCTATTGCATCCCAAGTCCTAACTACATGGTGCGTGCACAGGTGTTTCCTCACCGTTGGTACTGATTACCTGTAAAAGATTTAAAGTTTAAAATATCAGTATAAAACTGGTGAGTTCATAAATAAGACTCGATACAATATGATATGATAGTAAAGTCAATGGTACACATTAACATAAGTGAATAATCATGTGACCCGTATCCAGATCCTTTCTGACAGTCCAGTCTAGAAAATAACCGAAGTTAAACTCCGTGCCTCTAACTCAATGTCTCACTACATCAAGTCGATACCAGGAATGGTGACAAGCATTCACACAAGGGTAGACGCTATCTATCCATGAATGGGGTTGTCAGCCCGATAGTACTATCTTTGTCCACACATTCGGCCCCACATGGGTTAACCAGATACAGTTGGTTTTGAGGACTTTTGTTGTACACAGAAAATAGTCATAATCCCATGACACCCACATGCAAGCCGGTATTGCAATTGTTACTAAACATATCACACGTTTGATAAAGATTTCATAATAGTCACCCCGATGTTAAGAAAACAGTAAAAGAAAAGGGGTTGTATGAAACTCACCTGAAGTTTATGAAAAGATAAAATCACACGAACGGTGGCTAAAAATGCTAATCTGCATTAGTTTATTTATAATTAATTATTTGTGTTTTAACTTGCTGATTAGATCTGTTTGAACGTTCAATGTCACCGACATTGTAATGAAAAGTCATCGAACTAACATTAGATGTTTAATTAATTATTTAGTCTAATATTATACAATGTACTATAATGTAGGTACCTATACTCGTTTAGGTACCTTGTGTTAAGTTGATGACTCATTGGATTAGCCGTAATAATCTCCGACTAATTAGTTAGGTAATGCTGTTGATTATATTACTTAAACAGTCCCTAGATGAAATCTCGGCTTAGGAATGATTAATTCTTGTCACTAATTGTCCATGTATCACAAAACATAACAATATGACATTTGAATAGGTTAAACAATCATGTTTAACATATTAATCCGACTGTTATCATAAAACCAGATAGTTATTCCAATTGGTAGGGTAATAACTGTGATTAGTTTGAAACACTTGAGATTAACCTTGCATTTCAAAGATTAACCAAAATAATCACTTACATTGTCATAATCCAATGGTTTAAACCATTAGAAGTATTGTTATGGTTTAGTGAAAACCGGGCATTATAACGGATCAAAACAGGCATTTACCCGTTAACAAGACAAGTTATCCGTCAAAAATCATTCCTAGCTATCATCTAAGCAATAATCAACAACCCTAACTATATCATTACGTTCAAAAACACGATCTAATCAATGAAGATCAAGTCAGAAGATTAAAAAGGATAGTTACCCAAATCAGACGATTCTACGGACAAAATCACGATCAGGACGCGTATACACGTTCACCGGTTCGAGCTGGACGTTCTGGTGGTGTCAAATATGAGTTTTGGTGGGAGATTGGTCAAGATCTTGAGTTAAAGAGGTTTAAAGTCGAGGGAATGAAAAATAAAATTATTCTGCATGCTTCTGCGATTTAAGAAGCTGGTTCAGCAGACCGACCTACTCGTCGCGTATCGCGACGAGTAGCCCACATGTCGTCGCGTACCGCGAGGGATTCCGGATAAGATTTGATATCGTAACTTGTCGCGTACCGCGACAAGACTCCAAGGAGTCGTCGCGTATCGCGAGGGATCCAATTTCAAGATTTTTCTTCGTTTCGCGATTCCGGACAATCCGTAACTCGGTTTCACGCACGGTTTTCTCCCATGTTCCCAATTTCTCGCACACTTTAAACCTGTAATGATTAAAATCATCAATTTAACACAGATTCCTAGAACGACCAAACGTGCTCGTGTTATTGATGACGTAATGTTTACCTGCAATTGTCACATCAGCGACGACCCGCGGAGGCAAACGGAAACAGTCGAGTTTCGGTAAGATGAACTGACACACTCCACGGATCGTAGATCCAACTACTAAACTTAACATGCCCAGTATATGTCTGTTTACTATTTCTGTCTGTCTAAACCTGTGAACTCACCAACTTTTTAGTTGACACTTTTCGCATTATTCTCAGGTAACTAATGGATGAAAGACTAGGATGCGCACGAGGATGCTTTAAGGAGTCGCATGCATTAGACTCTTTTCCTAGGCCTTGTGTGCATTGATTCTTTTGAAAACATTTCAAATTATGTAGTGTTTAAAACAATTTACATTCCACTGTGTATTTTAACTTTTCCGCTGCTACTTAATTTTTTTATGGTATATTAATCATATTCCGCTGCGTATTTATGAAACTTGTATTATTTTACAAAACTGTGTGTTTGTGTAACTCATATAGAGTAGTTCTATATGACCATGAGCTGTGATCCTGGCCACGTCACACCCACGTGGACTGACACCACGGGTGGGAATTTGGGGGTGTGACACGGTTTGGCCTAGACTATAACATAGGGACCCTGCATGTAGAGAACATAGGACTTAAGAATTATTTGCATTGTGTCTTCTGCATTCGATCATTGCACTAACTGATATCTTTTCGGTTGTGATCAGAATGCCGCCGCGAAGACAACCTACACCACCACCGCCACCTCCTCCTCCCTCACACTCTCCACCTTCAGACCCGAACGCGAACCTGGATCCTGCTACTGTTGCATTAGCAACACTACTGAGCAGTCAGCTGACAAATCAGCCGAAAGAGGTGATTCCTGAAATGCTTAACCGTATTCGGAACAACAGCAACAATTCGGGAAATTCAACGGGAGAAGCCAGTGGGAATTCTGGCAGTGCTTCAAATTATTCCTACAAATCTTTTGTGGGATGTAAACCGCCAAGTTTTAGCGGTACTGAGGAAGCCGTTGGATTAATCCAATGGATTGAAAAGATGGAGACTACCCTGGACATTAGTTGTTGTCCAGAGCACCATAAAGTTCGCTACTCTGCTGGATCATTCAACAAGCGGGCTTTAACTTGGTAGAACTCACAGATCAAAGCTCGAGGAAGAGAAGAAGCAATGGCGATGCCATGGGAAGAATTCAAGACACTGCTGAGGAATGAATTCTGCCCCAAGAATGAATTGCAAAGATTGGAAGTTGAATTGTCCAATCATGTGATGAAGGGTGCTGATCATCTGGGGTACACTACCCGCTATCATGAGTTGGTAGCCTTGGTAGTAGATATGGTACCAACCCTGGAGAAGAGAATAGACAGATATGTAGGTGGACTTCCCGCCTGCATTCCGGGTTTAGTAGTTGCAGCAAACCCTGTCACCTTGGAGTCTGCTGTCAGTTTGTCTGGAAAACTGACTGATCTGATGGTTGCCTCTGGAACCTTGAAGAAAGAGGCTAACACTGGCAAGAAAAAAGAAGAGTCTACCAAGAAACCCATCATCACCAACACCCGAAGAAGAAGCAAAAGACCCTGAAGAACTACATCATGGCTATTCCACTCAACCAAGTAGCCATGGCACCGTAGGATATGCACAAGAAACAGTATACTGGCCAACACCCTCTGTGTAACAAGTGCCTGTATCATCATGCTGCAAGCAATCCTTGCTGTCATTGTACGGGATGTGGAAGAAAGGGACACTGGGTCCAGAATTGCAGGATGACTCCCAATCAAGCAGTCAACAATGCTGCTTTAGCTCTCCCTCCATCCAAGAACCAGAACAACGGTGGATGCTATAACTGTGGCGAACAGGGCCACTTTGCAAAGAACTGCCCGAAGAAAGCACAACAGGCAGTTCCAGCACCCCCGTGGAAGAGCTTTTGCCATAGGAGCTCCAGCTGCACGCCAAGACCCAAATGTGGTCACTGGTACATTTCTCTTACATGACTTTTATGCATCTGTTCTGTTTGACACTGGTGCGGATCAGAGTTTTATCTCTAACGATTTTTCATGCCAACTAGATTATATAGAGGAACAGTTAGATTCCCCTTACATCATAGATGTAGCTAACGGGAAACAGATCATAGTGAGTACAGTATACAGGAATTGCCCATTAACACTTAATGGTCATACATTCACCATCGACTTGATACCAATGGAGTTGGGTAGTTTCGATATCATTGTTGGAATGGATTGGCTTTCTTCTAATCGAGTGGAAGTCATATGTTCTGAAAAGCTGCTTCGAGTTCCATTGCCAAATGATCGTGTATTGGAAGTTAGAGGGGATCAAGCAAAACGAAGTGTCAAAATCATTTCCTGCATAAAGGCGCGTAAGTGTCTACAGAAGCAGTGCGTAGCTTTCTTGGCTCATGTGGTGGAAAAGGAGAAGGACAAGAAAAAGATTCAAGATGTGCCAGTAGTGAAAGAGTATCCGGAAGTATTTCCTGAAGATCTACCAGGTTTGCCACCTGCGTGACCGGTAGAGTTCTGTATTGACTTAGTTCCTGGAGCAACTCCTGTTGCTAAATCTCCTTACAGGTTAGCATCTTTAGAGATGCAGGAATTATCAAACCAGTTACAGGAGCTACTTGATAAAGGATTCATCAGACCGAGTTACTCACTTTGGGGAGCTCCGGTATTGTTCGTGAAGAAGAAAGACGGATCATTCCGGATGTGCATAGACTACCGAGAGCTGAATAACCTAACTATCAAGAATCGGTTTCCATTGCCGAGGATTGATGAGTTGTTTGACCAGTTGCAAGGAGCACAGTACTTCTCGAAGATTGATTTGCGGTCTGGATATCATCAGCTCAGAGTTCAAGACGAAGACATACCGAAAACGGCGTTCCAAACCAGATATGGGCATTACGAATTTATGGTGATGCCTTTCAGATTGACGAATGCACCAGCGGTTTTCATTGGCCTCATGAACCGAGTGTACAAGCCGTATCTGTACCAGTTTGTCATTGTCTACATTGATGACATACTGCATTATTCTAAGAGCAAAGTAGATCATGTGACACCTCGTATTTTCCAGGTTATCATTTATAGTATATTAATAATAATTTATATTCTTATTACATACGTGGCACTAGAATTAGTGATATTTAGTGTGACACGTGGCACAACAGTCTAAACACACACATCAAACCGATAATTATAGAAATTATTGCAAAAACGCTCGCAGGTATCTTGAATAACGAACTTTGGTGAATTAATCAAACCACAGTCCACTTTCACAACACTTCGGTTCTGGGAAGCCTAAAACAAGTGAAATAGCGACAATACGACGAGAAACGAGGACCGTAAACGTAAAACAATCGAAAAACGGATCGAAACATCAAAATTGGGCCTATTGGGCTCATCCGGCAGGCGTCGCGGTACGCCAAGGGCCTCAAAGTGAGCCTTGGCGTTACGCGAAGGATAGGCGGCAACTTTGAATCCCGAAACACGCCGCGGTACGCCGAGAATCCACTTTGCCAGTCTTGGCGGTACGCGAAGCAACCAACACACAAAATCTTCATAAACCCAATGCTAATCATTTCCTAAGCCACCCTACACCAAATCTCTCGAACCCACACACAAAATCTCGGTCCTCAGAACCTGTAAACCTCTTCTCTACTCCTTGGAACCAACCTAAAGCCATTTTTGAAGATTTCTTGAATACTTGAAGACCCAAGAAGCCTAGAAGGTCATCTACCGTCACCACCACCATCATTTCAGCTGAGGAATCACCAAGAACGACCTGTGGAGACTTCACTTTGACAATCTAGTTCGGATCTCTGCACTAGAAGCTCATAGAGGTAGTTCTTACATGTCAAAATACACTTTTAACACATAAAATCTCACATGCAAGACAAATCACCCACATGCACACACTCAAACCATCTATGCACGAATTTCAATGTTTTAGATCTGGGTTTGATGTTATAATTACTGATTTTGATGTTCTAAAATGGTTTGATGATGTATTTTGACGATCCATGATGATGTGTGCATGCAAAATGCTTGCTTTGTTCATAAATGGGTGAAATAACAACATGCATGTATAATCTAAGGTTTGTTAGATGATTTTAGATGTTCATACTTGGCTATTGATGATATTGTTACTGATTTTGATGATCTAGAATGATCTAATGGTGTGTTTTGATGGTCTATGATAATGATAATGAGATTTGTGAAGTATTTGTTGTTATTATGAAGAGCTGATTACTTTTGATCACTTGCATGTATGATCTAAGTATGTTTACACGACTTTTGATGGTGAAATGTTATTATAAACGATATTTGAGATGATTTACATGATTTAGAAGTGTTAAAAATGTCAATAGATGGTTATTTGCACACATATCTAATTTTAGTAACGTTATTGTTACAAAATATGAATGGCAGATGAAATGGTCACATGCATGTGACTAGATATAGGATTTATGCATAAAATGATGTTTAGACACTATTATGACGGTTATTGATGCATACGAATTGTTAGAGTTGTCAAAACAAGTGGTTCACACCCTTATTACTATAAATAGAAACTTTTTGTCATAAGTTTGCTAAGGAATGATGAGTTTGATGATGTTGTATGCTTTAACATGCTTATTTGATGCTAACATGATGATATTAAGTGATTTGATGTCTTTGAACGAATGAAATATGAGTATTTGTCATAAGTTACTATAAATAGTAACTTTATTTCAAAATCGATAAATGGTAATGTGTTAGTCGTAACGAATATGATTATATGGTTATTTAAGACTAGGATATTGATAATTAGATGAGATTGATTATTAAACTTATTGAAACATGCCTATTTTTACAAATTTCTAAAAATAGTAACTTTTACACGCGAAACGTGCTTAACCGATTAAGTGTGACTATGTGCTATGTGATAACATGCTCACTTAGGTTAAATATGCATATTAAAATAATCGGAAAGTGATTTCTTGCATGACTTGCTTAATTTGGGAACTTTCCTAAAATAGGAACTTACTATAAATAGTAAGTTACCTCACGAATGTGACTCTGGTATCCGCACACAACACATGACACTGAGTCGCAGGTTACACGATCACTTGAACAAAAACCATCACCAACGTGTCATTAGGTCAAACACAATCAACACGGTCAACACAACCCACATAACAACTTAGAGTTGTTGAACACCAACACGGTCCTGTGAGACCTACACGAATATGAGCACAAACTTATAACACCTATGTGATATAGGTAACCGCTGAAAGAGGCGCACTCTTCGGAAACTCAGGTGAGTTTACGGCCCCACTTTTACTCCTAACTATTTTGTTAAATTTTTGGGGTGAGAATACTATGCAACTGTTTTAGATGTATGACTGGTATGTTGTAAAACAACTTTTGTGTGTAACTATTATCGCCACAAGTCCTCATTATTTTTACCGTTGGTTGTGTAACAAACGAGTCGTTATTACGTAGTACTACTGGGTTTGACTAGCCCCACTCGGCACCAATGTTGACTGGATGTCATAACGAGTGTAATATCGATGTTGATCTGGGTTCAGCGATGACCCATGGAGGCAAAGGAAACAGTCGAGTTTTGGTAAAGATGAACTGACACACCTCGGATCGTAGATCCAACAAAACATTTTAACATACCCAATACATATTTGTTTTACTGCTTTCAAATACATAAACCTATGAACTCACCAACTTTATGTTGACACATTTTAGCATGTATTCTCAGGTAACTGAACCGCACGAGCTAGGATGCACGTGAAGATGCACAAGAGAGTTTGCATGCATATAGACTCTAATCCTAGGCTTTTATTTCATTTTTTTGGCTTTAACAACTTAAAAGATATTTTGTATGTTACAATGTATTTTTCCGCTGCAACACTTGTACTTTCCGCTGTTTAACATTTAAACGTTTTCCGCTGTTAAATCTGTGCAACTTGGGTTGATTTACAAAATTGTATATTATGTAACTCATTTAGAGTAGTTCTATATGATCACGAGCTGTGATCCTGGCCACGTCACACCCATGTGGACTGATACCACAAGTGGGAATTTGGTGTGACAGAATGGTATCAGAGCCTTGGTTATAGAGAATTAGGTTTGCATATAGTAGACTTAGACTATAGCCGTAGCTCTACACTTAGACACTACACTAGTATCACACAGCACATTATGTGCATAGCTTGGCAATATGCTTGGTGACTTGATCTAACTCTCACGAACATGCCTCTGGCACCATTAGTGGGCATTAACACTCAACTACACATGCGAGCTATGCAAGGGGATTAACGAAAAGGCGAACTCAAGACCGAAGGGAACTCTTCTATGCTCGGAAGAAGACTCCTCTAGCACAATCTGACTCGAATCGAACGCGTTTTCCCCAACCACATTCTTGAGTGTAAACCCAGTCAAATTACGCATGTCTGCGGACTGTAACCTTAGCATCGACACTCAGGAAATGAACTTCGAACCCTAAGAGTTTTAGTAGCTTGAGATTGAATGAACTAGAATGACTATGTAAGATAAATTGACGATTATGGTGCCCAACGTAATCGTCAATTTATAGGTACATACGAAATCTGGCAATTTCAAATGATAAGTTACAAACACCAAGGGAACTGTGTAGTACATCACTACTAATGGAGATTTGAACTCCACTATTTCCACCAAATAGTTTTTTCCCTATTGTATTTAATATTCTCAGAACCTATCGGAGCAAGATGTGCTCATACAAATCGTTTTAGTAATAGTAGCTTCATAAAACTTATGATAGTACTTTTGAAGGAAATTATCAGCGGAATGATATCTTAAACTTATTCTTCCTGTACATGTTAACACGCAACTAGCTCTAACAGTAAGAGATCTATTGCATATAGATACTAACAAATGGCTGGTCGAGGAACGAATGTGCGTACAAACAACCGATCAATCGATTCTGCGGCTATCGAGGTCATGATAGAACAACGGGTTAACAAAGCCATTGCGGATTACGAGACCCCACGCTTAAACAGTGGAGCAAACAACGAGACCCGCAACAACAACTCAAAAGGATGCTCATTCAAAAACTTCCTTAGCTACCATGCTCAAGCATTCAAGGGATCAAAAGGAGCGGTGGGACTGATCCAATGGGTTAAGGAGGCCGAATCAGTCTTCTGCATGTGCGAGTGCTCTGAGGAGAACAAAGTGAAATTCGCTACTGGAACTCAGGAGGGACAGGCCCTCGTTTGGTGGAATTCACAAGTCTAGACACTGAGTCTGGAGACTGCTAATTCAATACCCTGGGAGAATTTCGTTAAGATGTTGAAGGAAGAATACTATCCCCAGAATGAGATCAAGAAACCAGAGGAGTTTTGGATTCACAAAATGGAAGGATCTGAAATTGAACAGTACACCACTCGATTTCACGAATGGTGTAAACGGTGCCCAGAAATGGTAACCCCAGAATACACTAAGATCGAGCCATACATCAGTGGATTACCTGAACAGATCCGAAGCCTGATTTCCACGACAGACCCCACTCTCATACAACCCACTATTTGCTTGGCTCACAATCTGATCGACCAAGCGGTAGCACAGGGTAAGCTACTGTCACACCCCCAAATTCCCACTTGTGGTGTCAGTCCACGAGGGTGTGACGTGGCCAGGATCATAGCTCTTGGTCATATAGAACGACTCTATATGAGTTATACAATCATGCAGTTTTATAAAACAAACAAGTTTTCAAATAAAGCAGCGGAATGATTATAACAAAAGCAGTGGAATTAAATAAGAATAAGTACAGCGGAAATGTAAATTGTATCAGACACTACATAGTTTAAATTGTTTTTAAAACAAAACAAATGCACACAAAAGCCTAGGACACGAGTCTATATGCAATCCAGACTCCTTAGTGCTTCCTTGTGCGCGTCCTAGCGTGTGCTACATTTAGTTACCTGAGAATACATGCGAAAAGTGTCAACTAAAAAGTTGGTGAGTTCACAGGTTTAGACAGACTGAAAAGTAAACAGACATATACTGGGTATGTTAAGTTCAGTTGTGGATCTACGATCCGTGGAGTGTGTCAGTTCATCTTACCGAAACTCGACTGTTCCCGTTGCCTCCGGGGTCATCGTTGAACCCGACATCAACATCGAAATTACACTCGTTATGACCTCCAGTCAACATTGGTGCCGAGTGGGGTTAGTCAAACCCAGTAGTACTACGTAATTACGACTTGTTTGTTTTACAACTAACAGTAAGGATAAGTGAGGACTTTAAGCGATAATAGTTTCACTCGAAAATGGTTTTCACAACATACCAGTCATATATCTAAAACAGTTGCATAGTATTCTCACCC
Organism: Mikania micrantha; assembly: GCA_009363875.1. Lineage (NCBI taxonomy): Eukaryota > Viridiplantae > Streptophyta > Magnoliopsida > Asterales > Asteraceae > Mikania > Mikania micrantha. The sequence goes on along the minus strand of CM018691.1, from coordinate 119,725,190 downwards.
CAAAGTTAAGTAAAAACAGTTAAAAGTAAAAGTGGGGCTGTAAACTCACCTGAGTTTGATTAGAGATACCGTACGAAAGATTATCACATAGGTACTATGAGTTTGTGTTTACATACACGTGGGTCTCACAGGATCGTGTTAGTGTTTAACAACTCCAAGTTGTTATGTGGGTCGTGTTGACCGTGTTTGACCGTGTTGACCGTGTTTGACCTAACGACCCGTTGGTGACGGTTTTGGAATCAAGCGCTCGTGTAACGTGTGTTTTAGTGTCGTGTGATGTGTGCGGATACCAAAGTCACTTTCGTGAGAAACTTACTATTTATAGTAAGTTTCTATTTCAGGAAAGTTTCCACATTAGGCAAGATGTGCAAGAAATCATAATCCGATTATTCTATCATGCATATTTATCCTAAATGAGCATGTTATCACATAACACATAGTCACACATAGCCGAATTAGCATACTTCGCGTTCAAAAGTTACTATTTATAGTAACTCATGGCAAAACGCGCATTTCAACCATTCTGGAACATAATATCACTTATTTTCATCATAACTAATTTAACTAAGCATGTTAATCGTTTAACATTCATCAATATCATCATTCCTAGCATCTTCATATCAAAAAGTTACTATATTTAGTAACATTCATAAAAATCATGCCTTTGATGATTCTAACCATCCTAATACATCAAGTAATATCATAAAACATCCTTCCTAGCTTAAATCATAGATTTAATCACATTCATGTGGTTATAAACTCATCTATTCGCATACTTGCACAAATAAAGTTACTATTTATAGTAACATTGATAGAAATCACCTTTTTAACCATCCCAACAATCACAATGCATCTAATAGCCATCATACTACTTCTAAACATCATTTTTAAACACAACTTATAGATCTAAACATGCAAAGATGGCCATTTCATCAAAAATAACAATTTTACAATGTTAAAGTTTCCATTATTAGCAATAATCACCAAATGACCATATATTGACAAATCAATCATTCTAACCTTGCAAATCATCATCAATAACACTTATAACATCATTTCAATATCCAAAATCATGTAAAACCACTTAGATCATACATGCATGTGGTTGAAAGTACCCACTTTATAGCAAAATCATTAAATAACCATTTAAATCAACAAAGATCATCATAGATCGATATTAAATCATCAAATCAGTAATATCATCATCAAATAACTGATCTAGAATCACAAAATTTCGTGATTAGAGTGGTGCTAGTGATGCATGTGGGTATTTCTCCTTGCATGTGTGATTTCAAGTGCCAAAAACACGAAATGGGGCTAGAACTACCTCAAGATAGCTTAAGAAGACTGAGATGAAGCTGGAACAGAGATGGAGGGCTTCAAGAAGGTCTGGAATGGTCTTCACAGCAGCTCCAAGTCGTGTGTGATGGTGGTTGTTGTCTCCTAGTTCATCCGAAGCTTCCAACTCCTCACCAAAAGCCTTGACTTCCTTCCAAAATGGATCTAAACTGATGAAAATGGCTTCAACTGAGGGTTTGGGGTAGAAATGGAGTGTTTCAGTCTGGTTAAATCAGATTGGGTAGACAGAAATGATTAACATTGGGTTTATAAAGATTTTTGCGTGCTGGGTGTCGTCGCGTATCGCGACGTTTGTCAAAAAGCATCATCGCGTAGCGCGATGATTAAAATAATCATTAGGTTCCCGAAAGACGCCGCGTATCGCGATGGTGGAAGATGATCGGTCGTCGCGTACCGCTATGGATTTCGGAGAATTCAAATTCTCCCTACTGGGCTTCGCGTACCGCGAAGGCCCAATTGGGTGCCCATCGCGTACCGCGATGGGTCTCAGCTGAGCCCTATAAGCCCAATTTCATTGATTTGAACCGATTTTCGCGTTTTTCTCGATTACGATCATCGTTTCTCGACATTTAGGCATTGTTACAACTAACTTAGGTTCTCCGGAACCTAATGTGCAGTGATAGTGTACTGTGGTTTGATCTGTTCACCAACGTTCGTTATTCAAGACACGTGCGAGTGTTGTGCGATAATTACTCGAATTATCGGTGTGTTTGGTCCGTTGTGCCATGTGTCACACTAAATACTATTTATTCTAGTGCCGCGTATGAAATAATAATACACATTATTATTAAAAGAAATTAATGCTGATCTGGAAATTTCTAGGTGTCACATCATCCCCCAGTTAATAGGAATTTCGTCCCGAAATTCAGTTCGTGTTGCTCGTGTTAGCCTGGTCGGAGAATAAGTGAGGGTATTTCTTTTTCATCTGGTCCTCTCGTTCCCAGGTGTATTCCGGTCCACGCCGCGAATTCCATCGCACTTTCACAATTGGTATCTTACTGAGTTTGAGCTTCTTTGTTTCCCGGTCCATAATTTCCACCGGTTCCTCGACGAAGTTCAATTTTTCGTTGATCTGTATCTCCTCAAGAGGAATGATATGTGTCTCATCGGATAAACATTTCTTGAGGTTTGAGATATGAAATACGTTATGCACGCTACTTAGTTCTTGTGGTAGCTGTAGCTCGTAGGCCACAGGGCCTATTCGTTTGGTGATTTCGAATGGTCCAATATAGCGAGGGTTTAACTTTCCCCGCTTTCCGAATCGAATCACTCCCTTCCAAGGCGAGACTTTAAGAAGTACTCGATCTCCCACTTGGAATTCCAAAGGCTTGCGCCTTCTGTCGGCATAGCTTTTCTGTCGATCTCGAGCAGCTACCATTCTGTTACGTATTTGTACGATTTTTTCGGTTGTTTCGTGCACAAGCTCGGGTCCGGTCAGTTGGCTTTCACCATCTTCTTCCCAGCAGAGTGGTGATCTACACTTATGTCCGTAAAGTGCCTCAAACGGTGCAGCTCCAATGCTAGTGTGACAACTGTTGTTATATGAGAACTCAGCTAAAGGTACGTGAGTCTCCCAACTGTTACCGAAATCAATTACGCATGCCCGAAGCATGTCCTCCAGGGTCTGGATGGTTCTTTCACTTTGACCGTCCGTCTGCGGGTGATAAGCAGTGCTCATGTCCAACCTCGTTCCCAGTGCCTTATGTAGGGACTTCCAAAAATGCGCCGTGAAACGGCTGTCTTGGTCGGATATTATGGAGATTGGGACTTCGTGTCTGGAAACGATTTCTTTCAAATAAATCCATGTTAACTTCTCCAACTTATCAGTTTCCTTAATAGGCAGAAAGTGTGCCGATTTCGTGAGTCGGTCTACGATAACCCAGATGGTATCGCAACCACTTGCCGTCTTTGGCAGTTTGGTGATAAAATCCATGGAAATCTGTTCCCATTTCCATACTGGAATTTCTGGTTGTTGAAGTAACCCTGGCGGTTTCTGATATTCGACCTTAACTTTGGAGCAAGTCAAACACTTACTCACATAGGTCGCGATTTCTGATCTCATGTTAGGCCACCAATATGTGGTCTTCAGATCATGGTACATTTTGTCAGAACCTGGATGTACTGAGTATCTACTTTTGTGAGCTTCATCCATCACTACTTCTCTCAATCCTCCATAGCGTGGAATCCAAATCGGATCCATCAGATAGTAAGCTCCATCATCTTTCTGTTTCATCTGTTTATCCATTCCTCGCATGGCTTCGAGAGTAAGGTTCTCAGTTTTCAGAGCTTCTTGTTGTGTGATACGGATTTGATTTGGCAGCTCAGAGTGAATGGTGAGTTGTAGTGCACGTACGCGCTTGGTTGTTTCCTTTCTGCTTAACGCGTCAGCCACTACGTTTGCCTTTCCGGGATGATACTTGATTGCACAATCATAATCACCTATCAGCTCGACCCATCTGCGTTGTCTCATGTTTAAATCTTTCTGGTCGAAGATGTGTTGTAGGCTTTTATGATCGGTGAATATGGTGCACTTGGTGCCGTACAGATAGTGTCGCCAGATCTTCAATGCGAACACCACGGCCCCCAACTCTAAGTCATGGGTTGTGTAGTTCTTCTCGTGCACTTTTAATTGTCGTGACGCATAAGCTATGACTTTCTCGCGTTGCATTAGCACACAATCGAGTCCTTGCTTCGATGCGTCGCAGTAGACTACAAAGTCTTCGCACCCGTCTGGTAGTGATAGGATTGGTGCGCTGCATAACTTCTGTTTCAATAAATCGAAAGCAGCTTCCTGCTTTTCTCCACATTCAAACTTCTTGTCTTTGTGCGTAAGGGATGTCAATGATTGCGCGATCTTCGAGAATCCCTCTATAAACCGCCTGTAGTACCCGGCCAATCCCAGGAACTGTCTCACCTCAGTTGGAGTCTTCGGTGCTGCCCAGTTCTTGATTGCCTCTATTTTGGTTGGGTTTACGTGTATCCCTTTCTCGTTCACTACGTGTCCTAGGAATTGAACTTCGCGAATCCAGAAATCGCATTTGGAAATCTTCGCGTATAGTTGTTCCTTCTTTAGTAGTTCCAAGACACGTCTTAAGTGATCGGCGTGTTCTTCTTGAGTCTTGGAGTAAATCAGGATTTCGTCTATGAATACGATTACGAATTTGTCCAGATACGGCTTACACACCCGATTCATGAGATCCATGAATACTGCCGGTGCGTTGGTCAGTCCGAAAGGCATGACCAGAAATTTGTAATGTCCGTACCGTGTCCTGAAGGCTGTCTTCGGTATGTCTCCTTCCTGTATTCTAAGTTGATGGTAACCGGATCTTAAATCAACCTTCGAATAGTAGCTTGACCCTTGCAATTGGTCAAACAAGTCGTGTATTCGAGGTAGAGGGTATCGATTCTTGATCGTTACCTTGTTCAGTTCTCGGTAGTCTATACACATACGGAATGAACCGTCTTTCTTCTTCACGAACAAGACTGGTGCTCCCCAAGGTGAGAATCTCGGTCAGATAAATCCTTTATCTAACAACTCTTGTAGTTGATTAGATAGTTCTTGCATTTCAGTAGGAGCTAATCAGTATGGTGCTGCTCCTGGGGTTAGATCTATCTGGAACTCCACTTGTCGCGCTGGTGGTAGTCCCGGTAGATCGTCAGGAAAGACTTCGGGATAATCGCGAACAACAGCGATGTCCTCGATCTTTCGTTCCTTCTTTGGTTGTTCGGTGATAAGTGCCAGGATAGCCGTGTATCCCTTCTTCAGGTATTTGTTTGCCTTCATGCAAGACATGATGTTTAACGGTATTCCGCGTCGTTCTCTTTGGGTTGAGATCTACTCCCCACTTGGCAACGTGAGTCGTACAATCTTCTCGTTGCATACGATCTCCGCATGGTTTGCAGATAGCCAATCCATTCCAATCACCACGTCGAAGCTCCCGAGAGTTACCGGCATTAGATCAATCGTCAGTTGGTGGTCTGCTAGCATCAAGACACACCCTTTGATGACGTGCTGCGTCTCGATCAACTTACCGTCCGCTAACTCTACGGTGTACTTATGGCCTAGTGGTGTTGGGGTCATATTAAGCAATTTACTAAAGTTGCTAGAGATAAAACTCCTATCGGCACCGGTATCGAATAATATACTAGCATAGACATTATTTAAAAGAAACGTACCAGTGACAACGTTGGGATCATCTTTAGCTTCTCCCGAGCCAATCACAAAGGCTCGTCCTTTCGCTGCACCTCCTCCACCCTTTTTCAGTTGCGGACAATCCCTCCGCATGTGTCCCGGTTTACTGCATTCATAACACCCTTTGAGAGTGTTTTGGTTGTTGTTGTTGGGGTTGGATCGACATTCCTTGGCCATGTGCCCGTTCCTTCCACAGTTAGTGCATTTGACCCTTTTGCATGGGCCGAAGTGATGGAAGTTGCAGGTATTGCATTTTGGGCTTTTGTCCTGATATCCCCCTTTGCCTTGAGTGTTCGGCTGGGTGGCAGTGAAGACTTTTGCAGGTGCTGGTTGATGCTGAGTTGATTGCTGAGGTGAGAAGGTTCGGTTATTGCTGGGCTCCCACTTCCTCTTGGGTTCCTGCGGTTTCAGATGTTCACCCCTCTTTGGCAGCTTTCCCTAGGCTACTGCCTGATAAGTTAATTTGTGAGCCAAGCGAATTAGTGGTTGGATGGTGGTGTGATCAGAAGCTGTCACTGTGCTCTGTATCTGTTCTGGCAATCCACTAATGAATTGCTCGATTTTCTTGTACTCCAGCGTCACCATTGCCGGGCACAGCTTGCACAGTTCATGAAACCGAGTACAGTATTTCTCGATTTCAGATCCTACCATCTTATGCACCCAAAATCTTCCTCCAGTTTCCAGATCTCATCGCGTGGGCAGTATTCTTCATGAAGCATTCTGGTGAAGTTTTCCCACGGAATAGTGTTTGCAGTCTCCAGTCCTAGGGTATGGACATGGGTATTCCACCAGGTGAGGGCAGGCCCCTCAAGAGTTACGGTATCATATTTCACTCTATTTTCCTCAGCGCATTCAGCCATGGCGAAGACCGATTCTAGTTTTTTAATCCAGCGGAGCAGTCCCACTGCTCCTTCTGTCCTTTGGAACTTGTGAGGGTGGAAACTCAGGATGGCTTTAAATGAGCATCCCTTCGTTGCGCTTCCATGAGATCCTGTGCATCGGAGTTCAATGTAACGCGTTAGTGTTAACGTCGCCTATACTAAGTTAGTCAGGTTAGGCAGGTGTTAGTACCGTTCTTGGTCCCGCTAGTCTCACTGAGTAAACGGTTTGCTTCGTACTCGGCGAGCACTTTGTTAACTCGTTTTTCAACCATTAGTTTGATCCTTGCCTCTTCGGCCATGCGTCTAGGGTTGCGGACATAAGGTCCTTTTCCAGACATGGTTCTATATGGAAAGGTTAGAATGTTAGTTAGCATAAGTTAGAGTATTAGCCGCTTGTCATGTCAGAAGTCAAGTCAGATGTTATGTTAACAAGCAACCATAGTCAAGAAAAAATAAATAAAGCAAGACATCATTTCATTAAAAATAATAACTTGGAGTACAATGATTTTCAAAAGAGATACTACTACAAAAGTTTCCTATGAGCACATCCCGCTCATCTGAGAATACAAAAGCAAAATACTGAAAATAGAAAAACTAAACTAGTGTGATGCGACGATGGAGTGTGAATCTCCACTATTAGCAGGTCCGTCGTCATCATCTTCTTCCGGATCCTCGTATGGGTCCTCATCGAAGTCTCCTTCTTCGAGGTTCTCACCCTCGAATTGAGGTCCTTGGTCCGGCTCCTCCTCCGGCTCCATAAGGAGCTGGTCCGCCCAGGCGTTCTGAAGAGCCGCCTGGTTTTCCCCTGCAACGTTCTCCACCACATCCAGCCGTTCACCGTGGTTCTGGACCACAGCAGCGACCTCCCCGTGTCGCTCCTCCAATTGTGCCGTCCTATTCCGGAGCGCCGTGATCTCATCGACCACCTGCTCACGCATGTGGTCTAACTGTCCACGAAGATGCTGGTTCTCCTCTCGAAGAGCTCTGATCTCCTCATCTCGCTTGCGTGCCCTGCGAGCTTCTCGAGCAGTCCTAGAAACACGGGCTGCGAAAGCTCGCTCAGATGACACTTTCAGTGCCGGTAGTCGGTGCGCTCGATCATCGTCAGTAATAACACGCTGAGGAGGCACCCTCTCCTCAACAATCCAGTCCCATACCATGAATGGGTACCAGGTCCATGACCTAGCACGCTTAGCAATGCGTGTCTGCTCGGCCATCACTGCATCTGCATGGGACATGATGTCCCTAACACGCTGCCGACTCTTGTCCGTCAGCTCGTTCTCTGCTGGTCGCTTCCTCGGGTTACGTCCGGTGTTCTCATTGTTTTCAGACATCCTGTAAATCTCAAGTCAGTAAGTAATAGTTAACAGTGGTAACAATAACATCAAGGTGTAAGTTCTATGTGTAGTGTCTAGTGTAGAGCGAAGGCTATAGTCTAAGTTCACTACATGCAAACCTAGTTCCCTATAACCAAGGCTCTGATACCAGTCTGTCACACCCCCAAATTCCCACTTGTGGTGTCAGTCCACGTGGGTGTGACGTGGCCAGGATCACAGCTCATGGTCATATAGAACGACTCTATATGAGTTATACAATCATGCAGTTTTATAAAACAAACAAGTTTTCAAATAAAGCAGCGGAATGATTATAACAAAAGCAGCGGAATTAAATAAGAATAAGTACAGCGGAAATGTAAATTGTATCAGACACTACATAGTTTAAATTGTTTTTAAAACAAAACAAATGCACACAAAAGCCTAGGACACGAGTCTATATGCAATCCAGACTCCTTAGTGCTTCCTTGTGCGCGTCCTAGCGTGTGCTACATTTAGTTACCTGAGAATACATGCGAAAAGTGTCAACTAAAAAGTTGGTGAGTTCACAGGTTTAGACAGACTGAAAAGTAAACAGACATATACTGGGTATGTTAAGTTTAGTTGTGGATCTACGATCCGTGGAGTGTGTCAGTTCATCTTACCGAAACTCGACTGTTCCCGTTGCCTCTGGGGTCATCGTTGAACCCGACATCAACATCGAAATTACACTCGTTATGACCTCCAGTCAACACTGGTGTCGAGCGGGGTTAGTCAAACCCAGTAGTACTACGTAATTACGACTCGTTTGTTTTACAACTAACGGTAAGGATAAGTGAGGACTTTAAGCGATAATAGTTACACTCGAAAATGGTTTTCACAACATACCAGTCATATATCTAAAACAATTGCATAGTATTCTCACCCCAAAGTTAAGTAAAAACAGTTAAAAGTAAAAGTGGGGCTGTAAACTCACCTGAGTTTGAGTAGAGATACCGTACGAAAGATTGAATAGCTCACCTGCAAGCAGTCACCTATATCACATAGGTACTATGAGTTTGTGTTTACGTACACGTGGGTTTCATAGGACCGTGTTAGTGTTTAACAACTCCAAGTTTTTATGTGGGTCGTGTTGACCGTGTTTGACCGTGTTGACCGTGTTTGACCTAACGACCCGTTGGTGACGGTTTTGGAATCAAGTGCTCGTGTAACGTGTGTTTTAGTGTCGTGTGATGTGTGCGGATACCAAAGTCACTTTCGTGAGGAAACTTACTATTTATAATAAGTTTCTATTTCAGGAAAGTTTCCACATTAGGCAAGATGTGCAAGAAATCATAATCCAATTATTCTATCATGCATATTTATCCTAAATGAGCATGTTATCACATAGCACATAGTTACACATAGCCGAATTAGCATACTTCGCGTTCGAAAGTTACTATTTATAGTAACTCATGGCAAAACGCGCATTTCAACCATTCTGGAACATAATATCACTTATTTTCATCATAACTAATTTAACTAAGCATGTTAATCGTTTAACATTCATCAATATCATCATTCCTAGCATCTTCATATCAAAAAGTTACTATATTTAGTAACATTCATAAAAGCCATGCCTTTGATGATTCTAATCATCCTAATACATCAAGTAATATCATAAAACATCCTTCCTAGCTTAAATCATAGATTTAATCACATTCATGTGGTTATAAACTCATCTATTCGCATACTTGCACAAATAAAGTTACTATTTATAGTAACATTGATAGAAATCACCTTTTTAACCATCCCAACAATCACAATGCATCTAATAGCCATCATACTACTTCTAAACATCATTTTTAAACACAACTTATAGATCTAAACATGCAAAGATGGCCATTTCTTAAAAAATCACAATTTTACAATGTTAAAGTTTCCATTATTAGCAATAATCACCAAATGACCATATATTGACAAATCAATCATTCTAACCTTGCAAATCATCATCAATAACACTTATAACATCATTTCAATATCCAAAATCGTGTAAAACCACTTAGATCATACATGCATGTGGTTGAAAGTACCCACTTTATAGTAAAATCATTAAATAACCATTTAAATCAACCAAGATCATCATAGATCGATATTAAATCATCAAATCACTAATATCATCATCAAATAACTGATCTAGAATCACAAAATTTCGTGATTAGAGTGGTGCTAGTGATGCATGTGGGTATTTCTCCTTGCATGTGTGATTTCAAGTGCCAAAAACACGAAGTGGGGCTAGAACTACCTCAAGATAGCTCAAGAAGACTGAGATGAAGCTGGAACAGAGATGGAGGGCTTCAAGAAGGTCTGGAATGGTCTTCACAGCAGCTCCAAGTCGTGTGTGATGGTGGTTGTTGTCTCCTAGTTCATCCCAAGCTTCCAACTCCTCACCAAAAGCCTTGACTTCCTTCCAAAATGGATCTAAACTGATGAAAATGGCTTCAACAGAGGGTTTGGGGTCGAGATGGAGTGTTTCAGTCGGGTTAAATCAGATTGGGTCGACAGAAATGATTAACATTGGGTTTATAAAGATTTTTGCGTGCTGGGTGTCGTCGCGTACTGCGATGGATTTCGGAGAATTCAAATTCCTCCGCCTGGTCTTCCCGTACCGCGAAGGCCCAATTGGGTGCCCATCGCGTACCGCGATGGGTCTCGGCTGAGCCCGATAAGCCCAATTTCATTGATTTGAACCGATTTTCGCATTTCTCTCGATTACGATCATCGTTTCTCGACATTTAGGCATTGTTACAACTAACTTAGGTTCTCCGGAACCTAATGTGCAGTGATAGTGTACTGTGGTTTGATCCGTTCACCAACGTTCGTTATTCAAGACACGTGCGAGTGTTGTGCGATAATTACTCGAATTATCGGTGTATTTGGTCCGTTGTGCCACGTGTCACACTAAATACTATTTATTCTAGTGCCACGTATGAAATAATACACATTATTATTAAAAGAAATTAATGCTGACCTGGAAATTGCGAGGTGTCACAGCTACCCAATAGGGGTGAACATCTGAAGCCCCAAGATCGCAAGCGCAAGTGGAAGCCTGGTCACAACCAAACTCACTCTTCACAACAATTGCAATCCCATGACCGATCAGCACCGACTAGCGAATCTACTGCTACGCAAACCAACACCAGGGACAAGAGTGTCTACAAGGGGAAATACCCTAAGTGTAACAGATGCCCATATCATCACAACGGCCAGTGTGAGCGCTACCGATGTCGGAGATGCGGAAGACACGGTCACATGGCAAAGGAGTGTTGAAGGAAGCCCGTTAGCATTAATGACAACCAGAACATCATAAAAGGGTGTTATGAGTGTGGCAAGCCTGGGCACAGGCGTAGGGACTGTCCACAGCTGAAGAAAGCAGAAGGAAGCACGACAAAGGGCTGTACATTGGCGATTGAATCCGGAGAAACTAAAGGTGATCCTAACATCATACCTGGTACGTTTCTTTTAAATAATGTCTATGCTAGTTTGATATTTGATACCAGTGCAATGGGGGCTTTATATACTTAGTGAATTTGGTAAATTGCTCAACATTACCCCGACATAACTAGACTATAAGTACACCGTAGAGATAACTGACGACAAGCTGATTGAGACGCAACACATTTCGAAAGGATGCGTCTTGGTGTTGGCGGATCACGAACTTGAGATCGACCTAAGGCCAGTAACTTTTGAGAATCTTGATGTAGTGGTGGGTACAGACTGGTATCTACTAACCAAGCCGAGATCGTGTCCAGCGAGAGGATAGTTCGAGTTACGTTGTCAAATGGAAACCAGATCCCTATTCAGGGAGAACAACGGAGAATAGCGCTAAACATCATGCTATGTATGAAGGCTAGCAAGTACCTACAGAAAGGATACCTGACAATATTAGCACTCATCACGGAACAATCAAAGAAGAAAAGGAAGATAGACGATATTGACGTTGTTCGTGATTTTCCCAAAGTCTCTCCCGATGATCTACCTGGATTACCATCGAAGCGCCAAGTTGAATTCCAGATAGATCACACACCAGGAGCCACACCAATCGTCAAAGCGCCATACTGAATGGCTCCGACTGAGATGCAAGAACTGTCTAACCAACTGCAAGAGTTGTTAGACAAAGGATTAATCAGACCAAGCTTATCAACATGAAAAGCACCGGTTCTGTTTGTAAGGAAGAAAGATGGGTCTTACCGAATGTGTATCGACTGCCAGGAATCGAACAAGGTAACGATCAAGAATCGATACCCTTTACCACGAATAGACGGTTTGTTAAGACCAGTTATAAGAGTCAAGCTATTACTTAAAGATCGATTTAAGATCCGAGCAACTGAGAATGCAAGAAGAGTACATTCCTAAGACAATCTTTAGGACAGGATATGGACATTGCGAGTTCTTGGTCATGCCCTTCGAACTGGACAATGCACTCGCCGTATCCATGGATCTTATAAATCGTGTGTGCAAGCCATACCTCGACAAATTCGTAATCGTGTACATAGACAAAATTCTGATATACTCCAAGAATCGGAAAAAGCGTGCTAAACATTTGAGGCTTGTCTTGGAACTACTGAAGACGGAACAGTTATACGCGAAAGTCTTTAGATGCAACTTTTGGATTCACAAAGTCCAATGTCTTGGACACGTGGTTAACAAGAAAGGGATACGTGTAGGCCTAACCAAGATTGAAGCCATTAAGAACTAGGGAGCACCCAAGACTCTAATTGAGGTGCGACAATTCCTAGGATCGACAGGGTACTACAGGCTGTTTATCGAGGGATTCTCGAAGATCGCACAATCACTGACATCCCTCACGCATAAAGACATGAAGTTCGAATGCAGAGAGAAATAGGATTCTGCAATCACTGTGTGGAAGAAGATTTTGTGCAGTGCACCAACCTTATCCCTACCGGAGGGATGCGATGATTAGTAGTTTATTTTGATGCGTCAAAACAAGGACTCGGTTGCGTGTTAATGCAACGCGAGAAAGATATAGCCTACGCGTCTAGATAACTGAAAGTGCATGAGAAAGACTACGCAACTCATGATCTGGAATTGGGAGCTATGGTATTCGCATTAAAGATCTGACGACGCTACTTGTACGGCACCGAGTGCACGATATTCACCGATCATAAGAGCCTACAGCACATCTCCGATCGGAAGGAACTAAACATGAGACTACGCAGATGGGTTGAACTAATAGGCAGTTATGACTGTGCTATCAAATACCATCCAGGAAAAGCTAACGTAATGGTCGACGCGTTGAGCCAGGAGGAAACTAAACGCGTACGAACATTACAGCTCACAATCCACTCAGAGTTTCCCAAACAGATCCGAATCAAGCAACAAGAAGCTCTGAAAGTCAAAAACCTCACGCACGAATCCTTGCGCGGCATGGGCAAACAAATAGAGGCAAGACCCACGGAGCATACTACTTCATGGATCGAATCTGAATTCCACACTACGGATAACTTCTAAGCATAGTGATGGATGAAGCACACAAAAGTCGATACTCTGTACACATCCAGATTCTGATAAGATGTACCACGATCTGAAGACGATTTATTGGTGGCCTGGCATGAATTCGGAAAATCGCGACTTATGTGAGCAAGTGTCTGACTTGCTCCAAGGTCAAAGTAGAATATAAGAAACCGTCAGGACTAATACAACAACCCGAAATCCCGGTATGGAAATGGGAGTAGATTTCCATGGATTTCATCAGAAAACTGCCGAAGACAGCGAGAGGTTGCGATACCAATTGGGTGATCGTAGACCGACTTACGAAGTCTGCGCATTTCCTGCCGATCAATGTAGATTTGGTGAATCAGATCAGGATCGATTAAGAAGTTCTACAAACAATTAAACACGTGCGGAATACATGTTCAATCTATATAAAATCAATGAATAACAAGCAATTTCATAAACAATCTTCTATTAATCAACAAATGATTACAACTCTTTCACACAGAAAGTTTTCTCACACAGAGAATTACTCTCAGGTTTGCTGAAGTTCTGTCAAAGTTCTGAAGAATTCAGACAAACATACTATATATACAATCAGCTGTCAGCCGAACCTATCTAGAGCCAAACCTCTAGGTTCGCCAGCCGAACCCTTAGGTTCGCTGGGCGAACCCTTAGGTTCGTTAGGCGAACCTAGGTTTCCAAACCTATAGGTTCGCCGAACCTTCTTAAGGTTATAGGTTCGCCAAACCTATCAAAGCAATAGGTTCGCCGAACCTACCTAGGTTCGTGGGCCAGACGAACCTAAGCTAAACCTATAACCGAACCTATCAAAACTTTAAAAAATTTACATTTTGAATAGCAAACTATTACATATATGAACTTACAAACTCCCCCTTAATAGTTGCTATCAAAAATCTTCAGTCTTTATCATCAGCTTTGTCGTCTTTGTCTTTGACTCCACTTGATTCACCAACATCTTCACTAACAACGTTATCCACCGCTCGTATAATAACCGAACGAGGAATCTTCGCCAATCTCTCAGCTTCAACCTTGTCATCTCTCTCATCCCTTTCTTTTTGAACCTTCATCAATTCAACATACAGGTAATTCACATCATCCCAATTGCATCCAGAATGTATACCCAAAGTATAATACATTCTAGCAATGGTTTGATACTGAATTGCCATGTCTTTATAGCTTATCCCAACATCATGATAACCATCATCAGCATACATCTCTGCCATGTTGAGTAGATCAATATCATCCTTCGAACAATTTACAATCCACACAAGATCAAACATTCTGATTACTCTCCACTTGTCATCTTGTTTCAAAAGAATCACTCCTTCAGATGTCTGTTCATCATAGAACCAGAATTTGAAATAAGAATTCCAATTCTGTTCCATCATCCTTAATCTTGGTCTTTTGATTACTGTTGGCTTGGCATATCCATGAATTCTGTCTCTAAATTGTGGTGAAAGCAAACTCCATCCAGTCCTGGCTTCTTTTTTAACAACTTCTCAAAAGTTTCATTATGTTTTGTCTGGATATGTTTGATCATCTTCAGTCTTGCCAATGTTATGCACTCAAACGATGGTAAACTCTTCAAGTCTAAAGCTTTACTGAAATATTGACACCCATCTATCCTATTCACAACATAGCATCCTTTATCAGTCAGACTTCCTGGAATATTATGAAAGTAACCATAACTAACAATTCGTCCAATCATCTTTGAGTTGGATCCAATCTTAAATCTTTTGAATTGTTTAGTTTGGTTGTCTTGATCTTTGTTGTCTATCACTTCAATCATCTTCTTAAAGATATACAAATGATCAATGATATATTTTGTCTCCTCTTGATATTCTTTCCAGAAGTCCATATTTGTCTTTTCTTTAACCGGATCCAATGATGTCATTGACATATTTCCAAGTTCAAAAATTCTCTTCAAAGTATTCATGTTGTACAATTCTTCATCAATTATATCATCCTTCTCCAAATCAGATAAATTCAAGTCATCATCTTCCTCAAAATCAAAAACCTGATCAACATCAATATCAAACATATCATGAAAATCTTTTGCAGAATAACGACCAGCAATTTCACCTTCTTCTAGATCTTTATCAGCTGAAATC
This sequence comes from Mikania micrantha, assembly GCA_009363875.1. Taxonomy (NCBI): domain Eukaryota; kingdom Viridiplantae; phylum Streptophyta; class Magnoliopsida; order Asterales; family Asteraceae; genus Mikania; species Mikania micrantha. Next base: position 119,709,817 of record CM018691.1, on the reverse strand, counting down.
TCAACAATCACTCTCTGCAAGTCATTATCAGAATGTAGTTTAAACAAATCAAGAAATATGAGCAAAGAGTAATCAATAATCTTCTCAGGATTTTCTATTGCATCCAAATCTTCAAATTCAACATCATTACAATCTTTGGTCCTATCAGAAGAAACAACACTAACAGGAGTAACTTCCATAGCAATCTTTGACGAATCATACAAAACAATCGCTCCAGTCATCGAATCCAATCCACCAGTTCCACTACTAACACCTCCCATATCTCCATCATCTCCTTCATCATCATCATGAGCATTCAAGCTCGGATGTTCATCAATGTCAGAATCACCATAATCTAACTTCTCCTCTTCCTCTTCTTCTTCATCATCATCAACATCAACAACCACCTTTTCAGCACCAGACCCTGAAGCTTCAACCTTAGAATCTTTTTCTTCCATCTCACTAATCTTTTGTCTTAAATCACTATTTTCATTCTTTAGTTCAACAATATCTTCATTCTGCAGCTTACTCAGAAATTCCAACTCATCTATTCTTTCACTCATCCTTTTCTTCTTAGCTACATCTTCCTCTCTCCATTTTATTAGTTGAGCAATCTGAGCTTTCATCTCATCAAGTTCATTTGTACTTAAGGAGGAAGGTTGATCAACTTTAACCTTTTCTTTCTCCATCTTATAAAGATCAAATTCTTTTGTCAGCATAGATATTCTCCTTCTGAGTTCAGTATCATCATAGTCAACTGTGAAATTTAAATCACTCAAGTTATCTAATCCTTCAAATAATGACTCATCTCTGGGAATAGAATCAGAATGAAATGGAGTTTCTGGAAATATTGTAGTCACAGTAGTAGTATCAACAAAAGAAGGAACAAAGTTAGCTACGTTCACAAATTCGGGAGCTTGCCCTAAGCCTCCTGAACCAGTAGAAACAAAAACTGTAGCAATAGTCTGTGATGAATAAGCAGAACCAACAACATATGAAGATGTAACAGGAACAGTAGTAGATGCAGAAGAAATCATAGGAATAGATGAAACAGAAACTGCAGAAGTCACAACAGATGAAGACACAACAGTCTTAGTAGCTTTTGACTTCTTCTTTTCATATGGCCCTTTAGCCATTCTCTTTCTTTTCTTGGGCTTTGAAGACTCAGGCTTTTCAGCAACAAAACTAGGATCAACTGCCTCTTCTCGTGCTTCTTCAGCCTGTTTAGCAAACTTCTTCTTCATCCTCCTCACCATATTATTGCCAACCTGTACAGTCTCAAACTCAGATTCTGTATCAGGTGACTCTTCACCTTCCTCTTCACCCTTAGTATCAACATGAACAGAAATATCTTCTTGTTGTTCTGGTTCATCTTGTTGATCTGGAAAAACAGTTTGAAGAGGCACCTGTGTAGAAGAAGTTACACTTGGCCCTTGAGAAGTAGCTGAACTTGGTTGCTGTGATCTAGAAGATTGACCAATAGACTTCCTTGGTTGTTGTCTTTGAGGAGGAGGTGGTGATAGCTGATCATCATCATTATCATCAAATTCTTCATTATCAGACTCAGATTCTGCATGTCTCCATCTATCATCCTCAGGTGCTAAGTAATTAGCCCTGGCACAATGACCAATCAAATCTTTCTCCAGGATAACATCTCCACTTCTCTGGTACACTCTGACCTGACCTAGACTTGAGTCAGTCATGTGTTTCAGCTTCAAAATATCAGAAGCCTCTCTGGGCAGCATCATCTCAGGAAATCTCTCATCAATCAACATCTGAACAATCCTAGGATACGTGTAAAATCGATCCTTGGCTTTCGTGATGTTATCAGACATGTAACGGAAGATCATAGCAGAGAAATTGAACGGTTTGTTCAATATCAAAGCTACCGTGGCTGATCGCATAAGATCCCTCATCTCATCAAACGTTCCTTTCCTCATGCTCAAGCTGTGTAACAAAACATGAGACAACAGTTTGTACTGCAAAGGAAGCTTTCCTTTCTTGACAGAAATGGCATTATAAGCTCCAAAGTATCTTATCCGCAGAAAACAACCTTTGATGCACCTTTCTGGTATGAGTGTCATACCATCAGGCTCTCCTCCGAACTGCAAAACTCGTCGTATATCAGCTTCAGTCACACGAAGTGCTTGCCCAAGCACATTCGCTTCAATGACATACTCTTCATCTACAGAAATCAGTCTCGCAGACTCCCAGAAACTCTGTATATGGGATCGGTAGATCTGGCAGGAGTTAGATATAGCATGATATATCCTTGATCGACGTAGAAACTCTATCATCGGACGGAAATCTTTGCCATTCCTTGTCGTAGGATCTAAGTAAGCACAAACATTGTGTTTGTCTCCGAATGTTAGGTTCGCCATTTCTACAATTAGAAAGAGAACACAATTAGAAACAAAATTAAACAAATTAAAAAGATAAAAAAATTTTTCTAAGTATAGACCAGCGAACCTTCCCTGAGACGAACCTATACCTAGACGAACCTAAGTTAGACGAACCTACTACAAGACGAACCTATTAATCAGACAAACCTATTCCTGAACGAAGCTTCTGTTGAACGAACCTTTGAATGAACGAACCCTCAATGAACGAACCTTCATTGAACGAACCTTCACATCAAACGAACCTGTTGGTCAAACGAACCTTCACCAATAAGGTTCGGTTCTATTGAAAGTCAGAGGTTCGCCACGAACCTATCAGCTTCAAACTAACCTTCAAGGTTCGGCGAACCTTAATTCATTCAACAAACCTTATTCATCCAGCGAACCTTTTCCAGTTTTAAAATCAAATTCTCAAATCTTCGAATTAGATGACAAAATTTATATACCCAGGTTCGAAACTCAACGATGAACAACATTAACAAAAGCAATTTGTTCAAAAATTAGATTTAAATGGATTTTAATTGAAACAAACAGGTTCGACTTTATAACTCCTAAAATCTGCCAAATCTCCTAATCCAACCTGTCAAATTCAAAAATATCTACCTAAAAGTGATCAGAAATTGATTCTGAATCTAATGGTATCAACGAAAAGGCTTTGGAGGTCCAAAATCAAAAGTCGAAAAAGTGTCTTCTTGCAGGTTCGCGGCTGTGAATAAAAAGAAAGTGACGAACCTCATTCACGAACCTGGTTTATATATGCGAACCTTTTTTACGAACCTGTTTGACCGAACCTTTTGAACGAACCTCTCAGGCAAACCTCTTGGACGAACCTTTCCCACAAACCTGTCCAACGAACCTGATCAGCGAACCTGTCCAACGAACCTGATCAGCGAACCTGTCCAACGAACCTTGTGGACGAACCTTCTCACAAACCTTATCAGGCGAACCTTTAAAAATTTATTTTTTATTTAAAATTTCCAAACAAATTCATGTTTAAATGTTTCAAAGTCAAAAAAATAATCAAAAATTATTGATTTAACATCAGATAAACATAAAATATTTTTGTAATTTTTCAAATTTTTAGAACAATTAAACTACAAATTTAACCAATCTAACTATACTAACAAAAATCAAATCTTTTTGTTTGAGAAAGATCCAGACATGAGATCATATTGTTTTACAATTATCACCACATCTGATTGAATTAATGAATATATTTATTAGCAAATTACAAATCCAAGATGATTGTCAGTATACTTATCCTTTTAAGTTTAATTACTTAATCAAGATATCAATTTAAACAAATTTTTCAAATACCTTATAATATCCATTTACTTGAACACATCCCCGGTTTGTGAATAACTAATCAAACATAAATGTTCTTGAAACTTATTACTTCAATTTTAACTAGCCTGATCATGCAAAAATAAAGCAGAATTTCTTTTTGAAAATAACAAAATTGAAAACAATTTGAATTTGTTCAAATTCTTGGAATCAAGGTTGATACTTACGTATGCTCAAATGATCCAGAAAATGAACTAAAAAATAATTTAAGATTAAGCTTTTAACAATCAGTTCGATATTTTCATATACACAGAGATTGTCCAAAACATAATCAGAACCATGAAAAACAAATTTGAATCGTTTAAAGCTATAACAATGAGGTCGATACGTAAGTATACGCAAAGAATGTTTCAGCTTTAAACTAAAATAAAAGAAAAACAAAATTATAATTTCTTTTGAAAATTAAACACATGATCAAAACTAGTAATTTGACTTTTTGTACAAGAACATTTTGTAAGAAAAATTACCACTCATTCAGGACAAAACTAAGTACTGCATTCTAAGCATCTGTTTCTTTTAAAGTATAATCAAACTTTTGTTTAAATCATCTTAAGTAAGTTATAAACCTACTAACACATCATACTTAGTACTTGTAACTGCTCTTTATGTTTAAGTTCTTAATGATACAAATATGCTTCCAATTGCTAACAATGTGCTATCATTTCCCACTTTTGTCGAATCAATTTCTCAGAATTTTCAATTTTTTTAAATGTTTTAGTGTTTTTGGTTTTTCAAATGTTTTTGTATTTTTCAAAATTTTCTCCCTCTAAAAACTAAAACACAAAACAACAAAAATTAAAATATCTGATGTTAATTCAATAAAAATTGATTACGAAGGAAGTTGATTCTGAATTACCTCACCCATGACCCGAATTCTATTTAATTTGAGTAAATACTCAAAACGGTTTTTGTCAAAGACCTTGGTTAGAAGGTCTGCTCTTTGCTCGTTGCTCGTTGGTATGTATCTTCACCACATCGATAAGTTTCTTTTCATAGCAATCGCGTATGAAATGAAACCGAATATCAATGTGTTTGGATCGTGAATGATACACCGGATTCTTGGTAATAGCAATAGCAGCCTCGTTGTCGACATGAATCGGGGTAGTCAGAAAATTCAAACCATAACCTCTCATATGTTGTTGTATCCACAAGACTTGGGAACAACAACTGGCAGCAGCTACATATTCAGCCTCACAGGTTGAAGTAGCAACAGATGTCTGCTTTTTGCACTGCCAAGAGACTAACCTCTCCCCCAGAAACTGTGCACCACCAATTGTGGATTTAGCATCAGTCTTGCACCCTCCATAGTCAGAATCTCTATAGGCATTGAAGGAAAAGTTATCATCCTTAGGATACCACAGACCGGTGTCTGGTGTACCCTTCAGATAACGAAGAATTCTCTTGACTGCTATCAGATGTGAAACTTTAGGCTTTGATTGATAACGAGCACAGATACTTGTAGCAAAGACAATATCCGGCCTTGAGGCAGTCAAGTACATCAAACTTCCGATCATTCCACGATATAAAGTAGTATCGATTAACTCCCCCTTACAATCAAGCATGCTAAACCGTTTTAGCACATCTTGAATGTATTTTGTCTGATGAATGAAGATTCCATCATCAGTCTGATCAATTTGTAAACCTAAGAAGAACTTGATGTCTGACATGGCACTTATTTCGAACTTCTCAATCATAACCTCCTTAAATTCCAAACACAATTGTTCATCGATAGATCCAAAGATTAAGTCATCTACATAGACCTGAACAAGGATAATATCCTTGCCCTTTTCTCGATAAAACAGTGTTTTGTCAATCTGACCCCTATTGAACCCGTGTTCAATAAGGTGAGTCGAGAGTGTCTCATACCAGGCACGAGGAGCCTGATGTAGACCGTACAGTGCTTTTTCGAGGATATAAACCTCATCCTAGTGGATAGGATTCTCAAAGCCCGGTGGCTGACAAACGTACACTGTTTCCTTCAATGACCCATAGAGGAATGTAGACTTGACATCCAACTGAAAAACCTTAAACTTCTTGTGGGCAGCAAAAGTCAGAAATAGTCGTATTGCTTCTAGCCGCGCCACTGGTGCAAACACTTCGTCGTAATCAATCCCTTCGACTTGTTTGAAACCTTGAACAACTAAACGTGCTTTGTTCCGAACAATCACGCCTCTATCATCTCTCTTGCACTTTAGCACCCATCTGGTGCCGATTTTCTTTTCTCCCTTTGGCAAATCCACTAAATGCCACACACCCAACTTCTAAAACTGATGCAGCTCCTCTTGCATGGCCTCCACCCAGGCAGGCTCACGCAATGCTTCAGTAACAGATTTTGGCTCAATCTGAAAAATGAATGCAGAAAGCATCCATAACTCTTGAGATCCATGAGTTCTCTCCAACTCAACGTACAAACTCTCCTCGTTTGTAACTTGACGTCTCGTCTGTACTCCAGCAGACGGATTTCCAATAATCTGCTCAACAGGATGATTCACATGGATTCTCGTAACAAGCACTTGTGGAACTCCAACATTATGATCAAGATTTGTGATATTCTGATCAACATCTTGATCATGAGAAACTGCATCTTCAAATACATCCTGATCATCATCAGAGGACCAGTCATCATTGATTGCTCCTGAAGTACCTTCCTCCGTTGGATGATTATCTTCAACTTACTGAGAAACACCTGGATCTTCAGAATTCTGCAGGTCATATAACATCTGCAAGGTTATTTCATCATCAGTAACATTAGAAGACAAGTTAAACGACTCAAAAAGTTTATCATAATCAAATAGCCAATTTGGACCTTTGCCTTCAGGTATAGGTGTATGTCTTTGAACGTCCACATTATACCATAGTTCCACAACACCCGTATGTTTGTTAAATACACGTTTTTTGGGCAGGCTATAGCCAAGAAAGAAACATTCTTCAACCTTAGAGTTGAATTTAACATCTTTCTTAAGCATGGTACAAGGAGCCTCGAAAGGTTCCAAGTGTTCCAAATTAGGTTTTCGATTTTGAAGTAGTTCATAGCATGTCTTATTATGTCTTTTCACAATCAGCACTCTGTTAAGAGTAAAACAGGCGGTCGCTACGGCTTCACTCCAGAATGTAGTGGAGAGCTTAGAATCAGCGAGCATAGTTCTAGCAGACTCAATCAATGTACGGTTCTTTCTCTCAGCTACACCATTCATTTGTGGTTCATATGGTGCACTGAATTGCTGCTGAATGCCCTTTGAATCACAAAATTCTTCCATGTTTTGATTCTTGAACTCTGTCCCATTGTCTGATCAAACACACCTTACTCTCAACTTGTATAAAGTCTCCAACCTGTTCACCAACAAAACAAAATTTTCATAAGTTTCAGATTTATACTTTAAGAACATTACCCATGAAAATCTAGAAAAATCATCAGTCACCACAAAACAGTATGATTCACCACTGATACTCTTCATATTGATCGGTCCAAACAGATCCATGTGAAGGAGTTCCAATGGTTTATCAATAGAAAACACTGTTTTGGATTTATGTGACCTCCTTTTCTGTTTACCCTTCTTGCACGAAACACACACATTAGGGAGTTTAAAGTTTTTAACCGGTAAACCATCAACCAAATGATTGTGTACTAAATGATTCATCTTCCTGATATGTATGTGACCCATCCGTATGTGCCAAGACCGTGTATCCTGCTCGGTTGCCTTCGACACCAGACACGTCTCCACCTTGTTTACCGTCTCCGCCTTAGCCATGTCTAAAACATATAAATCCTTACTCCTGTCGGCAGTCATCAGAATCCAATATTCAGGAATCTGAATTCCTTGTTGAAGCACATAACATTTCTTGTCATCAAACAACACTTTATAGCCTTTGTCACAAATCTGTGACACACTCAAAAGATTATTAGTTAATTCCTTGCAGTAATTCACGTTGTCAAAGGAAACTTTACCATTAGTCAAACTACCACACCCGGTAATCTGACCACCTTTGTCACCTGCAAAATTAACATAACACCCTTTTATTTCCTTAAAATCTTGCAAGAAACCCAACTCTCCAGTCATGTGCTGTGGGCATCCACTATCAACAATCCATCGACGATTGATATGGCCCATGAATGCCACCTGCACAATAAATGAAAATTTTGATCAGTATCAAAAGGGATGACTCCCGCCTTTCCAGCATTGAGTCTCCCTGAATAGCCTCCTGCCATTCGGTTTTGATGAACTACTTGAAGACCCATCTTCCAAGCATTCATCCTTTCTCACAAAAAATTTATCATCTGACCTGTGTCTGAATTTCCAAAAAGGGTTAACATTTTGTTTTGAAAATTGTTTGGAAGAAAAATTGTTATAAAATTCATCATCAGATGATGATGCCTTTTTTATCAACTTTTTGATATATTGTTTGTTATCAAAAATTTTCCTTTTCTGATTCTTTTCTTCTTTAACCCAGACACATTCAGGATCAAATTTCCTGAGGACTCTCATTTCCTCCTCACTAGGCTTCATTTTCCTAGGACTCCCACCAGATTGGATCACCCGACTGTCATTAACATAATTCTTTCTGATCTTATGATTTGGACAATTTGCTGAAATATGTCCTTTTCCACCACAAGTAAAACACTGTCATGTTTCTCGTGGAGTAAAAGAATGAAATCTGTTGCAAGCATCCAAATCACAATCAGCAATGACATGACCCAATCTCCCACATCTGTAGCAATTCCTTTGTGAAACACTCTTTGGTTTTAATTCATCACAACTCTTAGATGAACCCAAAGATTTCGATGCAACAGATGGAGATGAAACATTTTGCCTCAAATTAGTGGCTTTTGTCTTGAAATTATTCTTTTGAATTTGAGAAATCTTTGATTTTCCCTTGTTTCCAGCACCAAATTGATTACCCTTGTCAACCACCTTGACAAACTTCTTATCAACCTTGTCAGAAAGCCCTTTTTTTTTTGAAAAACATTACTCGACTCTCCTTTCTGTGTAGTAGAAGACTTGACAAACACAGTTGGTTTGAAAGTAGAGGTAGTTTTGACTTTTAGCACTGGTTTGGAAACAACAGTTTGAGTAACCACTGCTTTCTCAGCTGATTTTGTTTCAGACTTTGATTTCTGAAATGTCGGACTCTTCTTCTTTACATTATTAACTTGATGACCAATCATTTTCAAAATATCATCTGGAATTTCTGACTCTGTAATGTCCTCGATAATAGGAACATCATAATCAACAAACTCTATATCATGAGATGATGAACTTTCCTCATCCTCAGTTACTTGATCAGACACGTTCTCCTTTAAGGAAACCGGATTAACTTCCAAATCCGGATCAAGTTGTGGTCTTGATACATAACTGGGAGGATGTGGCACAGCATGAAAACCAATTCCAGAAGTATCATACGCAGATCTTTGCATGGCAGCAAAGTAATTGATGACATACGCAGAATTTTGATAGTTTTCAAGCTTGCCCTTGTTCAACTCAGCTTCAGCTTTTGCTGCTGATAATTCTACCTTCAATTTCTGAACTGATTAAAGATGCACAGACACAGCATGGTTATTTTGTAAAACCTTGATTTTCAAATCTTCATTTTCTTTACCGAGATCAGTTATCTTTTTGTCAAAAGCTTTCTCTTTTGAAATCAACTTCTTATTTGCCTCTGTACATTCTTTCAGATCAGAAGTTAGCTGAAAATTCATCTCTTTCAGTCTATCAATCATCTCAAGCAGATCATTATTTACCTCATTCACCTCATCCACTTTCTCCTTGCCTTTCCTAGAGTCTTCTTCCAACGAAGCCATAAACGCACCCATAAGATCATCATACTGCTTCCCCCAGTCATAGCCCTCATCAGCTTGACTCACCAAGGCTTTAGATGATGATTCTTCAGATTTTTCTTTCTTTTTCTGGTAGTTATCTTGTGGCTTGAACGGATTTAGATTCCCTTGTTTATTTGGGTTCTTGCATTCTCTGGCAAAGTGACCATGCTCACCACAATTATAGCACTGAGTAAACATTGGATTAAATCCAAATTTGGTTTTGCGGTCAAAGGTGAATTTCTTTCCCGTCTGCCTCTCATACTGATTAATTCTTCGAATAACACTCGCCAGTGCCCATTGCGTATCGATCAATTCCATTTCATCCTCATCAATTTGTTCATAGTCTTCAAACGTCAGATTTGCATTCCCAATTTTTCCTGATACTTGTTCATCGTATGCGCTGACAACACAAGATAGAATAGACATATGATCCTTAAGAGCTTCAACAGTAACTTTTCCCAGATTAGTAGTATTAAGCTGAACAGGAAGTGGTATCGGGTCAGACTTCTTCTCATTGTTAGAATATGATGAACTGGAACTTGTAGAAGCAGAAGGAGCATGAGTACTATCTGAAGTACTAGACACAAATGCAGTCTGAATTTTGACAGATGAAGCAGGTGGTGTAGCTACAGAACCACCATATAATGAAGGATCTTGGGTATACATTCACTCATCTAGCTTTCTGTTTATCCTTCATTTCTTGTTCTTCAAGCTTCTGAATAAATTCTACCAAGGTCAGTCCTGGTAGATTCTCCCTCAATATCAGCACTAAAGAGTTCCATTTATCGGGCAAGGCATCAGCTAGACAGTCAATCTTTTCATCTTCTGAATATTCAATGCCACATTTTCTCACTTGTGTCAGCAGATGTCTGTATCTAGTGATTAAAGCATCCAGACTTTCATTGCCTATGATGTTAAAATTTTGAAACTCCTTTCGAATATATGTTGCCTTCATCTTCTTCAGATTCGTGTTTCCCTCAACTCTAGCTTTTAAGGCATTCCAAAGACTATAAGCAGTCTTGTGTTCATCGAATTGGTGTAGAATCTGGTTTGGAATAGCTTGACTTAATAACCAATATGCCTTTTTCTCTGAATCATATTTCTTTCGCTCATCGACATCCAATCATTCTAAGAGTTGACATAGATCAGTTCCAACAACTCTGGGTCTCTCATATGGAGACAGAATTCTCTCCCATAGATTAGTGTATGTGCCATTAAGATGAGTTTCGAAGCGACCCTTCCAATTGTCATAATCAGCCAAATCTAATAACTTTGGCACCTTGTTGGCACTTCCCACTTCTGTTTCACTAATCAGAATGCTCTGGAGCTTGGTATTCTGACTAGCCATTGCTGCATACATCTCTGACATGATTTCAAGTTCTTAAGTAGCGAACCTTTTCAGAAAAGATCACTTGCCGAACCTTTTTCAGATAGGCGAACCTTCAGTCAACCAAACGAACCTAGAGTAGCGAACCTTAACCTCACGAACCTTGATCACAAGCGAAACCTTCAGACAGGCGAACCTTGATACAAGCGAACCTTGCACCAGACGAACCTTTGCTGGAACATCAACGAACCTTCAGACGAACTATCACACGAACCTTGCAACCCAGACGAACCTTGAACGAACCAAAGACGAACCTTGAACGAACCTAGGACGAACCTCTTAAGTGAACACAAACGAACCTCAGAAAAACCTTTTGAACATCGAACCTTTTGTTCAGCTATCCACAGGTTCGTCTCACGAACCTGTACATCAAAATTCAAAACCTTCAAATCACTTGAATTCTTTGAAGCTTCTTTAGGAGGCTCACTTACCATTGGTCAAGTTCTCCTACAACAACAGCTATCACACCAACATCAAGGCGCACTATTTGAAGCTTCTTTAGGACGTAAGTGCCGATCGCCTCTCTGTGGGGTATAAGTTGGTGAAATCCAACTGACTGGTCCCGAAGTAGTGCACGAGACGACAAGAAGATCGTCCAGATACGAAACCGATTGGCAGCAGCCCGGGATCGACAGAATAGCTACGCCGGCAAGAGGCGCAGACCGTTGGAATTCCAAGTGGGAGATCGAATACTTCTTAACGTCTCGCCTTGGAAGGGAGTGATCCGATTCGGGAAACAAGGAAAACTGAATCCTTGTTATATCAGACCTTTCGAAATCATAAAACGTACAGGCACCGTGGCCTATGAGCTAAAGTTACCACAAGAGCTGAGTAGCGTACATAACGTATTCCATGTATCCAACCTCAAGAAGTGCTTATCCGACGAAACACTCGCTACTCCCTTAGAGGAAATCTAGATCGATGAACAAATTCCCTCCGTTGAGGAGCCGGTGGAAATAATGGACCAAGAGGTCAAGAAACTCAAGCTTAGTCACATACCGATAGTTGAAGTGCGATGGAACTCCCGACGTGTACCGGAAATTACCTGGGGACGTGAGGACCAAATGAGACAGAAATACCCTCACCTGTTCACTAACACGAACTGAATTTCGGGACGAAATTCCTATTAACAGGGGGGGTGATGTGACACCTCATATTTTCCAGGTCAGCATTTATAGTATATTAATAATATTTTATATTATTATTACATACGTGGCACCTAGAATTAGTGAAATTTAGTGTGACACGTGGCACAACAGTCTAAACACACACAACAAATCGATAATTCGAGAAATTATTGCAAAAACGCTCGCACGTGTCTTGAATAACGAACGTTGGTGAATTAATCAAACCATAGTCCACTTTCACAACACTTCGGTTCTAGGGAGCCTAAAACAAGTGAAATAGTGATAATACGACGATAACAAGGACCGTAAACGTAAAACAATCGAAAAACGGATCGAAACATCAAAATTGGGCCTATTGGGCTCATCCGGCAGGCATCGCAGTACGCCAAGGGCCTCAAAGTGAGCCTTGGTGGTACGCGAAGGATATGCAGCAACTTTGAATCCCGAAACACGCCGCGGTACGCCGGGAATCCACTTAGCCAGTCTTGGCGGTACGCGAAGCAACCAACACGCAAAAATCTTCATAAACCCAATGCTAATCATTTCCTAAGCCACCCTATACCAAATCTCTCGAACCCACACACAAAATCTCGGTCCTCAGAACCTGTAAACCTCTTCTCTACTCCTTGGAACCAACTTGAAGCCATTTTTGAAGATTTCTTGAATACTTGAAGCCCAAGAAGCTTAGAAGGTCATCTACCATCACCACCACCATCATTTCAGCTGAGGAATCACCAAGAACTGTAACACCCCGACCGATGGCGGAAACGTCGGGATGCCACGAGGGATGTGTAGATTGTTCATAAGCTCGTGGGCATCTAATTAATTCATCACATATCAATTAATCAACCAAATTAATTACATCAAAAATCATGTTCAGCATGAATTAGTTACATCAAATACACAAAAGATTTAACTAAACTAACTAAACTCTAATCTCCAGAATTTCAGTTATTTTAGCTAAGTCCAAGAATCCTATGTGATGATGTCCAAAAGATGTAGAGCTATCCTGCCCTACTTACTTCTCTTCGTTCCCTAAAACATGTAGAAAAATCAAGTGTCAACTACAAAGTAGTTGGTGAGTAATCATAAGTTTTTATATTTCAAAAATAGTTTACAAATGCTTATGAAAGCTTATAGTTTTCTGAGAAAATCCACATGAACACCTGCAAAATAATCCAACACATAACCCAACACACAACCACAAACACACAATCACATATTTCAAATAATCATAGATATTTAATCACATATACATTCAATCAATCTCAATCATCAATATCCTCAATTAATATAAGTGACAATACATGCATCATTGTGAATGACCAAGGTCAATGGCAACGACACACGGAGTTGTGGCAATCCACGTGACAATACATGCAATCATTGCGGATGACCGAAGTCAACAACAACGACCCACGGAATAGTGACAATACATGAAATCATTGCGGATGACCGAAGTCAACAACTACGACTCATGGAATAGTGACAATACATGAAATCATTGCGGATGACCGATGTCAACAACAACGACTCATTGAATTATGATAATCCAATAATCTGAATATCATAACAATAAACAGGTGTCATCCATATGTTATTAAGATAATGTACAAATCTAGTATACATGTTCCACCTCCGAGTTTAAAACAAAATAGTTTAAAAGGAGGTTATGAGAACTCACCTGAGTCTTTAGAATCAGTGTTTCGTAGTATGCATGCTCACGTATGTGAAATCCAAAACAACTCAATCAATCTGAAATTATCGTGTTTCTTATTCATAAATATATGCGTATAATTCAAGTATCATAAGTGTTCATCTTTTAATCATTAAATGCCTCTTTAACTTAGTTATTTAATCTAAGTTAAATTGTAATATCTAAGGTTTCATTATTGATTATCATCAAAATGAAAATTAAATTCGTTAGTTTTAAATTTTCTAATGATGATAATTTAATTGCGAATTCTTATGTATTCTTTTCATAGATATGTGTGCTAAAAAGAGAATGTTATTCTTATCATACACACGTCCATACATACATGCATGTTTACTTACCCACTAAATTTATCTTAATTATAAAAATTCACTTAAGTTTAAAGAGATTCTATTTAAGTTATCCTCATAAGAAGTTCATTATATATATATATATATATATATATACTAGTCGGAAACCCGCGCAATGCGGCGGCGACGACATTTTGCAATGTGGTACTTGTTTTATGTTAAGTTGTCAATATATACCATAAGCCTTACAAATGTATAATAAAATTTATAAACCATAGATTATAGATATAAAAATTGGAACATTAAGTCATGCTTTGTTAAACCAAGATAATCATATAATATTAAAAACACGATACCTACTCATATGATGACATAAATCTATGTCTTGGTTTTGTAAGATCTTCAATTTCAAGATATTCAATCTGAAAAAGAAAACAAAACATGACCGAAATGATAATCAACCATGTAACCTACTCATATGATGACTAACGGAGTGGAACTGCCACCAGCCAACCACCATAAAACACCCCATTGAGACGACTTTGTAGCATCATACTTCTCTTGAAATTCCATAGATCACGTCCTAATTACAAAACCATAAACATGCCATAGTCCATAGGCTTTATCAGGGAATAGTTGGGGCTTCCAGTTGTTATTTAGCTCACTTATTGCAACCAAAGATTACAAAAACATATAATAATTAGTCCAATATAAAGAACCACATAGATTACTTACTCAATCTTCATTTAATCTTACACTCTCAATGTATATATACCATATCAAGTACACTTTCATGAGATATATTCAATAAAGCTACCTGTGAGAAGCAAAGCATCCATATGATGTGCTCACGTGATCAACACGGTCAGCCCTTGGGTTCTGCAACCTATGCAACAACACATGGGGTCTAACATTCAAATTATATATGTACAAACTTTGCAATAATTGAGAGTATGTCGGACATGATAGAAGTAGCTAGATTTTTTTAGTGTGAGCTTCAATCTTTAGAAGTTGTACATCTCTTAAATTTAAGAAATTTTGGTTTCTCACTCTAATATCTATTATATAATAGTATAGATGTCATCCCGAATAGAATATTAATAGAAAACATGAATAGGAAAGGAAACATAAACTTCTAAAACAGAACAAACAAAAGGAAAAATCCCAATAAGTTTACTTGGGCATTAAAACACAATCCAAAAGAGAACATAATGTGTTTTCTTACTCAAACTTGAGCTGATGATAGCCAACAAACAGCTTGTTCTACTAACAAAAAGCTTGTAGTTGAAGCATTTCACAAAATGCAGTATATCTGAATATGGCATGATTTATACATAAATTTGTATTTTAATAATATAACTCTTGTAGTCATATATGGCATGCTAGTTTATGAAAACATATATATGATGTTTGAACAAATAGTGTTTCAGGTTCAAGTTGTTTGGCTGCTATGCAGAACCTCAACTGCCACTTATCACTTGCCCTACACATCACTTTCCCTACTAACCACTCACAAAAGAAAAAAAATTAAAATCCATCCCTAGTGCATGGTCACATGAAAATCATGATTATAACACATTATATGATGATAAATCTATTTTGTATACAACAGAGAGAACCACCAAATATAAATTATTCATTGGATAAAATTGAAGTGTGAATAAATAGTCATTCTAACGTGTTGAACAAAAGCCAATTTGTATCTTCGAAAAACAACACCCATCTCAAACAGGCATCTTTCCAGGAAAAAATATTAGCAATTCATTCAAATTTTAACAACAAATCAAAGCAAAAAATCCATCTGTTATTAACAAAGTAAAATTGTGAGTTGCCATAGATTACCCTCAAACCTTAAGAATACCACTTTCGTTAAACAAAGTAAGATCAGGAAACAAAAAATCAATTCTGCACCATAATAAGACCAATGCCACAAATTTTACCTTCTTTAAAAGTTCAAGTTTAGAAAGATGTAAATACCATTTAAAAAGAATTAGTCAAACATAAATAATTATACAATAACAACATTTGTGATCTTATGGTTCAACTCTTTTGTTTGAATTCGTCCATTTGATCTCTTTCCAGCAGCCCAACCTTCTTAGCAGCAAAATTAAATATTGATAGGATAGAATGAATATTACCACCAATAAAAGGGATTTAACATATTTCAAAGATTCAACAAAAAAGCCTAGGACAGGATAAAAATAAAACTCACTAACAGCCCGTATATGCTTCTTCCCAGTAACAGCACGCTTTGTTGAAGACCATCTAGCAAATCCTCCAATAGAGGCCTGCATTAAACATGTTGGCTAATCATTTTGAAATAATCATTTAGAAACCTGAGCCGGACATAATGAAATGCTTGACACGGCACCTCGAGAGAATGAATATTTATATATGTCAAAAATGAATATTTCATAAAGTTCATCCAATGGCTGTTTATTTAGTTAATATCCCCAAACGAAGAAGCAATTATTTATTTGAAACCTATGCACCAAGGCCATTTCCTTGCCAAATAGACACTCAAAACAGGTAATCCTACATGAGTCATGCACCCCCATCTGTATCACCTCTGCGCTACCACCAGGCCGAGCCTACACCAAGGCATTGCTGCAGCCCCCATACAGGGTCGTACTTGGAGCAACAAGTAAACCGACCCATTTTTGGGCTTTAACTCAGGTCCAAATAGCCACCTAGAGTCCGATACAGAACCAAGAACCCCCAAACCCGGTTACAAAAATCATGGTGATGTTTTACATACATTAATTTGACATAATATATGCAATAGTCTTCAACATACCTTAATAAGAACATAAACATCACCTGGTTGGTTGCCATCTGGATCTGCTCCACCACTTCTTGAGACCCTTAATTCTATAAATGATGAACAATTTATGATAATAAGTTACAGGAAACATAATTAGACAAATAATACAAGATCATTGTAGCATACATCCAAACCAAACTAATAAATACATATGTTTTTGTACATAATTACATACAAAAATTACTACAAGGGTCAGCATACATAAATAATGACTTCCCAATTACTTCAGTTCTTGGAAAAAGTCATAAAATTTGATATGCTTGGCAGTTTTTTCACTCAAATTTCTAAAAACGCAAATCAACTTTAAAGAGAAAAACAAAACCATCCAATTGATTACAAAAGTCAAACCAGATTTTTTTTACATTCAAATAAAATGAAGGTTTTGGTAGTAAATGAGAAATCTCAAATTCTAATATGAAGCCTACAGCTAAAAGGCTGTCGAAATTTCAATAGCATTAGCTAGATACCAAACCCGAATCCTAATTCATCAAGAACTTGACCAAGTTGATCATATCAGATAATATACTTGACTTTATAAATTGACTTTATATATTAAAATCATTTTGATCCAAGCAATTATACATAAATACATACAGATATTACTACAAATCTAAGTGTGCTCTTTGAAATTGAAAGGAAGGAAAAAAGAAAAAGGGTCAGCATACCTGGTATTTGTTATGATTCCTGCCAATGAATTGGGATGTAAAGCCAGCTGCCAGCCAATGAACAGTTTCAGCATAATAAACAATCTAGGAAACAACCATAACATTGAAAGATGAATGTCACTTTTTCAAATAAGTATCACCCAGACAATTGAACATTTCAAAACAACTGTTAATCTATAGCAAAATGTCCTAAAGACATAACTTACTCTCACTCCGAATGCAATATGAGATATTCAAGTAGGAATATAAGCAACATCTTCAACTTAAGTGATTACCTTTGTGGTGGGCTTTGCAAGCAGATCAGTAAACTCTTGGAATGGAGATCTACTGAACCTTGTCTCTCTTAGAAGTCTGGAGTAAGGAATTCACAAATCTTCAGCAGTCAATCAAAAGTAGCCTGCCAAATAAAAATTAAATCAAAACAATAAAAATTCAAGTTAATATAAATAGCCAAAACATATGTTGTATTGCTATCAAGTTCAATTCTTGCAAATTTTTTATTTTAAAAGAACAATTCAAATAATAATTGAAAACCATAGGATATTAATACCTCACCATTTTTTAGAATAAAATACCAACTACAAATCTGAAAAAAAATGTATCAGGAAATTTATTCACAAACAGAGTAAAAGAACAACTATTCCCAATTTCGACACTTTGGCATATAGATTAAATTCAACCATGACTTCAAGACAAAAATATAGTACATAAATCAATAAAAAACATAATCCATATAACCACACATCACAAATAATGAATCCAAATAAATATAATGACAATGACAAACACAATGCATATAACCGAGAGTCATGGGAGATTCATCATATTGGTCATAAGAAATTAAGAAAATAGATGTGTACCTTAACCTCTTTAGTGTTATAACCATGAAGATGTTTCCCGTTCTGGAAAGATGTAAGATTTACAACCCAAATCTATTGGTCATAACTAAACAGATTATATAAACAGAAATTATGGTATCCTTTTTTTCCCATTATTAAAATAACAATCACTCATACTTTCCCTTGTTAAAATAACAATAACAATATTAACAAATTAACAATACTTGTGCAATAGAAACACAAGATGCAGCAAAAGTCAATCTTTTCTTGTTATTAAGCCTGGATGCAAGCCTCAAGACTTATCTCCATCTTGCATTTGCATTCAAATCAAGCCATCAAAGAAGTCTGCTAACAAATTAAAGGTTTCTATAATTATTCAAAAGTTCCAACAGAAATATAAAATCATTCAGAATTCTGGATAACAGAAAAACTAATGTGACTTTCAAACTGAAATTATCATATCTAATGTTGAAAACAACTTACCATTTGAATTTCAAGTATGTTTGCAACCGGAAGCAAACCATTGCCAAATGATCTGACAAAAACAGAGAGCATACATGGGGGTTGCAGTTTAAACCTAATCACATTTTGTGTTAAAATGATCTCACATACCTGATTACAAAAACCTGTAGTATTTCATCCAGCAACCTGATCTCACATAACAGCAGTGTTTCATTCAACTTTTAACAACAAATCAAGCTAAAAAAATCATTCTGTTATTAACAAAGTATTGATCTAAACCTTAAAAATACTACTTCAGATAAACAAAATAAGATCAAGTACTGATCAACTCTTGACCAATTTGAACCTGGTAAAATATCAAAAAATCATGTTTAACCACATCAAATGAACTTGAATAAACATGATCATTTTTTGTTTGTTTATCAATGTCATTAGTCTTTCAAATCTCAATTAAATATTAACAAATACAAAAATAAAAAAAATATATAAAAATCCCAATTAAACAACGCAAAATCAAGATGATAAATGATATTTATACAGCTTAATCATATATCCTGTTGTAACTTGTTTATGCATACATACAATATGCTAGAAAAGACCTTTTGTTTAGTCTAGCAGGAAACCCGCGCGATGCGGCGGCGTCAATAATTTATAACGCGCTACTCATTTTCTGTTAGTTTATCAAGCCTTTTCTGTTAGTTTATCAAGCCTTTTTGTTGACCACCTAGAGGCTAAAACCACATGCATCCTAAAACTAAAAGGCAAACCTAAAACTATCTTTGAGGATGAAAATGATACAATCACAAAGCCATTCTATTGTACACCTGAATTCAAAAAAAACAAAATGAGAAGCTGATGACATGTTAAGAAAACTATACAAAAGTAAATGTAGACCACATCATGTTAGATCAAGTAATTTCAAACCAGAATGCCCATATGCAAGTTTCATAATGCTTGCATCATCCACACCTTCACATTTGCTTATTATAACTTCAGCCAAAAACAAACAATAGTGCTTGTGAAATGAAAGAAATCTCCATTAACAATTAAAAGAATTAAAAAAATAGAAAATCTTGACACAAAGAAAAACCTTAAAGAGTAAGGGTTAACTTAGCGTTGCACCATAATAACGTTTAACCAAGCAAAAGGAACGAAGAGTAAGAACAATGGAAAACTACGAAGCTAGAAACAGAAAGTAAGAACAATGGAAAACTACCAACTTCTTGTACAAACATGGAAAATAAAACTCATACATTGAATAATATTATAAAAGATAAATAACTATATATAATAACAAACCTATAGCCAGCAGCAAAGTACAAATCATAGCAACTCATATCCTAACCATTAACATGTCTAACATAAACAACAAGTGAGGAAAAAGTAGCTAGCAATAATTCAGCAAAAATTATCACATACTTTACTTCCCAAAGAGAACTCACCAAAAAAGCTACTCAGTTTGAACAACCGAGACGTAAAGCAGGGAAACCAACTTGCGCACACAAGCATAAAAACCAAATCAATCAAATCACGAACCTGTGAATCTAATCAAATTGAAACTCAGCCCCCTTAACCATCATATGTTCCTTTCTCCTCTCCAGCCTACACATGCAAACCAAAACCAATTCCCAGGAAAAAATTATGTGCTCTTAATTAACTTATACTAACTACCAGTATATGAGTCAAAAATAAAAAGCATTGCAGCACAAATTCAATAGTAATCTACTTGATTATAGGCAACAACACGCTTTTAGTTGATGAACTAATCAAGCTGCAAAGTGTAATGAAACAGAGGTTCAAAACTCAATCTCAATGAACCAAAGAATTACAAAATGTGAATCTGAAACAAAAACAAAAACAAATAATTCAAAAGTATATTTTGCATTTGTCTATGCACAGGCACACATTCTTCAATCTGTTAATATACAACAACATTTATTGAAAAAGAATGGAATAACAACTAACTAATCTGCAAGGAAAACAGATTAAAGGTCGATACGAAACATAATCTTACACAAAACTTCAAATATATCATCAACAAAACTGGATTTACGAATTTTCAAACCAGCAGCATGAAAGTCCTGATATAATATATAGATCTGGAAGGATAACCGGAACGATTTAGCAATAAACCCCTAGAAATACAAGCAATTGAGATTAAAACAAGGAAAATCGATAGTATTTGAAGATTAACTTGAAGAAATTAAAGTAAAGTAAATACGATGAGTGTTAATAATGTACAGTATATCGATGATACCATCGTCAACAGTTAATCAAACTCAAACAAAAACTCATCGTCAAGAACTACAAGACCATCGACGACCATGGTGCCAGCATGGCAATCACCGGGGGTGGGTGTATTATGTTGAATCAAAAGGGTAAAACCCTATACCGTAATAATCGACTTTGTTGAAGGTGTTACACAAAGATGAGAACATGGTGACGGTGGTTGGGAGATGCAAGAAGATTAGGAGGTGAAGCGGTGGTGGCTGGTGGTCATCATCGTCTTTCTTCTTTTCTTAGTGTCACTACCATAATGAAGGACAGTCTAGAGATCCAGGGCTTTGAGAGATGAGAGGGAATTCAAATTTTGATGGAATATTTAGAGAAAATGCCAAGAATGGTATAGGAAAATTGGGGAGATGGAAAGCGTAAACCAGGGTTTCAATCCGATTTCACGTTTAAGCATATGGTGGATTGGATTTAAGCTTTGTTGGGTTGTACCACATGCTTGTTTTGTTGTAAATTTCTTAATTTTTAAGACACATGATTTCATCTATCCAATATGTATTATAAAGTAGTTAAGATATATATATATAACCTCAAAATTTAAGACTTATTTTATCAAGGAAAAAGTAGTGGCTTTGATTTCTCATGCATGCATATTTATAGAATTATTCCATGTTTTTATGTATTTGTGAAACCCCACCCCTTCCTTTATTTTGTAAATCAAGCTCCATAGTTCTAATTTCCCACACTATATGGTTCGGTTTAACACCTAGTCCCTTTTCTCTTTAGGTCCGCTGCCCATGCATGGTGGTTCATCTAGATGTTAGGGTTCGGCTAAACTAGTTGCATGGCTAGGTTCGCTGTAACATTATTAGGGTTCGGCTACCCTAGGTTCGTCCCCATGTGGAGGGTTCGCATCAAGGTTCATCTATTGCAGGTTCGTGATACATAGGGTTCGGTGGTGCAAGGCTCATCCGAAGGTTCAGCTAATCCAGGAAACCCATAGGTTCGGCTGTCAGCAGAGGGGTTCGGCCATGCAGGAGAGGTTTGTAACTAGATGAGGTTCGGCCATGCTCCGGCTTGCAGCAACAGGTTCGTTGGAAGTGGAGGGTTCGGCCAAAACATTCCAGGTTCGGGACTCGTGTTTCAGCTGGAAAGGGTTCGGCCCAAGTTAAGGTTCGCTCCCTGGTTCCAGCTCACGCAGGTTCGTCAGAGGGGTAGGGTTCGGCCATCAGAAGTCTTAGCCAGCTGGGGAAAAAGGTTCAGCCGACCTACCATTCACGGACCAGCAGTCCATGGCTGCTCATCATCGTCATACTCGATCCTAGTTGTTTGCAGGTTTACCTATGGCTTCCACACACTCACACATATGTGTTTTAGGGTTTTACAAACACAGAAATCGTTTAAGGTATAAATAGCTAACCCGAGTGTTGTTAGAGAGAGAACCGAAGAGTAGCTGCTCAATCCTCCTTCAAATCTCGATCTTTTACTAGATTTCTTCGTGTAGCCTTGATCTACTCAGTTATGGGGTCGATTTGAGACAAGAATCGTCCAAAATGGTTGAGAAATGGTGAAGCTATTGTAGAGAGAAGTTGGTGAGAGAGAGAGAGTAACGATTTTTATAGGTTAGAGAGAGAAAGTGTGTTCTTGCAAATGAAGAAGAGGACGAAAGGTGGATTCTTATACCCCGGTCCATCCCCGCGTGCTCGGTCTCGTTTTTATCACGTTATATCTCATTAAATACACGGTTTAGCTCGTGAATATTTTTAAAACATAAAACCTTTAAATAATTATGTTTCATAATAATAAAATGCTTTTATTTAAATTGTTTCGTAAAAGGATTCCCGTTTTATTTTCGTTAATTAATTTATTTAAATAAACAATTTGTTTAAATAAATCTTAGGTTGTGATTCATAATAAACGTTATTAGTTTCCATTTATTAATTTAATATCGTTAGATATTATTTCGTTATCTCGTCGAAAAGCGTTACTTACGTACGTATTCGTAAAGATCGTCACCTTTCCGAATCCAACGCTCGTATCGTATTTCGATTCGATTTATGATTTATGGAATATCGTTTCAGAATATTATTCTTAATAATTATATTCGTGTGAATCGTCACCCACACGAATACATTATTAAGTTAATATTTCTGAAATAACATTCACGTTTAAATTTATAATCGTAACCTCACCATCGCGTAATTATTTCCAATAAAGCTTTCATTATTTTATTAACTTTAATATTATAAATCCCAATATACAACCCACTAAACCATATCACTGACACATCCGTGATAGACCGAAATATGCATATGTATAGGGCATATGTAGGGTCAGTCGCAACTGCCCCAGCGACCGTCCCACCGCTATTTCGATAAACCATGACCATGTGTCCTTGACTATGTTTAGCAACCAACCAATAACAAACTCCAAATTCCTTTCATTCCAAACCAATAATCCATAATATGTGAATTCAACTACGATAAACTCTCTAGTTCTATTTAGTTGTGTTTCAACTAAACTTCCCATGGTTTACGCATATAATAATATGTTCTCAATATGTATACCAATATCAATAATATCATCCAATAATTCATCATCATTAATAATTATTATACCATGTCGTAACAGTACAGTCGTACATGTACGGACAACCTGAAACACAGTGATGTTACAGTCTCCCCTAGTTAAGGGAATTTCGTCCCGAAATTCAACTTGGAGTGACCGTTGTGAATAAATGTGGATACTTAAGCTTCATATGATCTTCTCGTTCCCAGGTGAATTCTGGACGACGCTTCGACTCCCAACGTACTTTGACAATTGGAATTCTACTGCGTTTGAGCTTTTTAACTTCACGGTCCATTATCTTGACTGGTTTTTCAACGAAGTGCATGGTATCATCGACGCGAATGTCATCGAGTGGTACCTGAAGATCCTGATCAGCTAAGCATTTCCTTAAATTGGACACGTGAAAAGTCGAGTGTACGTTGCTAAGTTCAGGAGGAAGTTCCAACTTATAGGCAACCTTCCCGATCCGTTCAAGGATCTTAAAAGGGCCAACATAACGTGGAGCAAGCTTACCCTTCTTCCCGAATCGTACCCCTCCTTTCCAGGGTGATACTTTGAGTAATACCATATCGTTAACTTCAAACTCTAAAGGTTTCCGTCGTTTATCCGCGTAATTCTTCTGTCGACTGCGAGCAGCTAACAGATTGTCGCGAATCTGGCGGATCTTGTCAGTCGTCTCCTGAATAATCTTGGGAGCAGTGATCTGCGATTCACCGACCTCGGTCCAACAAATAGGTGACCGACATTTTCTGCCATAAAGAGCTTCAAACGGCGCCATACCAATGCTCGCATGAAAACTGTTGTTATACGAGAACTCGACTAATGGTAAATGGCTATCCCAATTGCCACCGAAATCGATGACACAAGAACTCAACATATCTTCCAATGTCTGAATCGTTCGCTCTGTTTGTCCATCCGTTTGAGGATGATAGGCGGTGCTAAGATCCAATCTTGTTCCAAAAGTTTCATAAAGTGATTCCCAAAATCGTGCCGTGAAACGAGCATCACGATCCGATATTATGCTTAAGGGAATTCCATGTCGGCTCAATGATCTCATCAACGTAGATACGAGCTAATTTCCGCACAGGGTACGTCTCGCGTATCGGTAAGAAATGAGCCGACTTGGTTAATCGATCAATTATCACCCAAATATTATCCTTACCACTTGCGGTTCATGGGAGTTTGGTAATAAAATCAATGGATATATTCTCCCACTTCCACATTGGTATTTCTGGTTGCATTAACAATCCCGAAGGTCGCTGGTGTTCTGCCTTGTCTTTAGCTCGGTTAAGACACTTGGACACATACTCAGCAATATCCTTCTTCATTCCAGGCCACCAGTACAAGGCCCTAAGGTCTTGATACGTCTTATCAGCACCCAGATGGATTGAGTAGCGAGACTTATGAGCTTCATCCATAATCATCATCCTAAGATCATCCCGGTTCGGTATCCATAACCGATTCAAGTAATACATCAAACCATCATCCTTGGTTGCCAATAATAACTCAGCCCCGCAAGACATCTCATTTTTCAAGTTATCTTGAGCCAATTAGTGTTGTTGGACTGTGAGAACATCATTATGAAGATTAGTGTGCACTTGGACACTATGGATCTGAACTTGACTTTTGCGACTAAGCGCATCTGCTACTACATTCGCTTTACCAGGATGGTAGCGAATTTCACGGTCATAATCGTTCAACAGTTCAACCCATCTCCGTTGTCTCATGTTAAGTTCTTTTTGATTCAGAATGTGTTGCAAACTCTAGTGATCTGTAAAGACTACACACTTAGTGCCATAAAGATAGTGTCTCCATATCTTCAAAGCAAACACGACCGCACCAAGTTCCAAGTCATGGGTAGTGTAGTTCTTCTCGTGAATTTTCAACTGCCTCGATGCATATGCCACAACCTTTCCCCATCGCATTAGAACACAACCGAGACCTAGGTTGGATGCATCACAGTAAACCAGAAAATCATCATTTCCATCAGGCAATGTCAAGACAGGAGCATCGCAGAGTTTCTGCTTCAAAGTCTGAAACGCCTCCTCTTGCTTTGGTCCCCACTCATAAGGTTTATTCTTCTGAGTCAAAGAAGTGAGAGGGACAACAATCCTGGAGAAATTCGAGATAAACCACCGATAGTAACCGGCAAGTCCAAGAAACTATCGAATCTCCGTTGGTGTTGTTGGTGTACTCCAATTCTTCACCGCATAAATATTCGCAGGATCCAGGTGACCACCCTTTTCATTGACTATGTGTCCCAAGAATTATACTTCCTTAAGCTAGAATTCACACTTGGAGAATTTGGCATACAGTCGCTCCTCTCTTAGGATCTCCAAAACCAACTTAAGGTGTTGCTCGTGTTCTTCCTTGCTCTTTGAGTATATCAGAATATCGTCAATGAGTACAATCACAAATTTATCCAAGTATGGCCTGCAAACACGGTTCATGAGATCCATGAAAACCGCCGGTGCATTGGTAAGGCCGAAGGGCATTACCAGAAATTCATAATGGCCATATCTTGTTCTGAAAGCCGTCTTGGGAATATCATCATCATGTACACGAAGCTGATGATACCCAGACCAAAGATCGATCTTTGAAAACCATGCCGAGCCTTGAAGTTGATCGAAAAGATCATTGATGCGCGGCAGTGGATATCGATTCTTAATGGTCAACTTGTTCAACTCGCGGTAATCTATGCACATTCGGAATGACCCGTCCTTTTTCTTGACAAATAGAACCGGTGCACCCCATGGCGAATGGCTCGGGCGAATGAATCCCTTATCAGTCAATTCTTGTGGTTCGCTCGCCAGTTCTTGTAACTCCAAAGGTGCAAGTCTGTAAGGAGCTTTGGCGACTGGGTTTGCACCAGGTACTAAGTCAATTCGAAACTCTACTTGACGTTCTGGTGGAAGACCCGGCAAGTCGTCTGGAAATACTTCTGGAAATTCTCGTATCACGGGAATGTCTTCAATGCTCTTTCCTTTCTCTTTTTTCTCCACAAAGTGTGCTAAAAATGCTATACATTTCTTCCTAAGGTACTTGTGTGCTTTAGTGCATGACATCAGCTTAAGACCTTTACTAGAAGTTTCCCCAAAAACTCTTAAAGTTTCACCCGAAGGTAAGGGAATACGAATGTATTTTTCATGACAAATGATTTCCGCTTGTGGGTGGCTAACCAATCCATGCCTATGATAACATCAAAGCTACCAAGATGCATAGGTATAAGATCAATTGGGAAAATGTGATCACTTAATTTCACAGTACATCCAACAATAACAGTGTCAATATCAATAGTGTTTCCGTCAGCCACTTCCACGTTAAACGGTTTATCTAAGTTTGTACGTGTTCTACCAAGCATGCATTCAAAATCATATGAAACAAAACTCCTATCAGCACCAGAATCAAATAAGACAGATGCATAAGAGTTGTTGATCAGAAATGTACCATTGACCACATCCTGGTTGGCCTGAGCAGCTGGAGCATTCAGTTGAAAAGCTCTGCCTCTTGCCACCCTTTGATTGTTTCCTGTCAGTCTCGGGCACTGATTTCTGAAATGACCCACTTCACCACACTCGTAACAGGCTCTTGCCTGTACAGGTACCTGGCGAACGGGTACAACTTGAACTGGTTGCGCTTGCGGAGCTGGCAGTGCAAGCGGAGCAGGTTGCATCCTTTGTGCTTACGATGCATTCCGACAAACGTTAGCAAAATGGCCATACTTGCCACAGTTGTTGCAGACGCGACATGGCAAGTTACGCATGTGATGATATCTGCAGGTGTTACATTGAGGAGTTGCCCCAACATAATTTCTAGCAGTTGAGTTGTTTGATGATTGCTGAGCAGACTTAGCAGCAGGAGTAGTAACAACGAAATTTCTGGTCTTTCGTTTCTTATTGCTGCTTTTGGATGAACTGCCTTGTTCAATCTTGACTTTAGTGGAAGCCTCCTTGGCAGTGGACTTTGTATCAACTTTCTTTGATCCTTTTCTTGTGAGTGTTCCGGCTTTCACGTGGTTATAAGTTAATGTAGCAGATAGACGGATTGCAGCCTCCAGTGTTTTAGGGTTTCTTCCGTAAACAATGTCTTGAATCTGCATAGGCAGACCGCCTATGTACTTCTCAATAGCTCTCTCCAACGGTGTTACCAGATGAGGTACCAGCAGACTATACTTATGAAAGCGAGTATTGTAAATCACATTCTCCCCGCTATCCTGTTTGAGTTCCCAGAACTCAGTCTCATGCTTCCTCATCTCGTTGCGAGGACAGAATTCAGTGGTCATAAAGTTCTTGACCACAGTCCATGTCAGTTCTAGGGCAGCATCAACTCCCCTAGTTCGCTTCTCGCCATTCCACCAAGTCAGTGCTCTCTTTTGGAAAACACTGGTGGCATAGCGCACCTTCAAATTCTCCGGGCAATCACTGTTGATGAAGGTGTTTTCCATGCTCTCAAACCACTGCAGCAGGCCAGTGGCTGTCTTAGAACCCGTAAACTTCAGTGGATTACAGGAGTTGAAGTGTTTGAACGTGCACACTGGTGGGTTTGCACCACCTATATTCTGATTGAGAGTCTGGTTGGCTTGAGTCAGTTGATTCACCTATCCAGTAATAAGTGTTGCTAAATCTTGCATGCACGAGTTGGCATTACTGTTGTTAGCATCCCCATTGTTCGTATCATCTTCATTGTGACGGCGCGGCGGCATGTTTCTGAAATGATTAGAAACATCTTACTACCTTTTACAACGTAAGTTATACAAACTATGGTCAAATGAGTTCATTTCAACAGTTAGGATTACATATAGGAACTATACTCTTCTCGTATCTGTCATTAAACTCATAACAATGTAGAAATTTCCTAATATTACACTAACGCATCCTAGTTGGTCATATCTAATATAAACTAACTAGTCTTAAGTTTCAAACATTTTCCACCCCTATACCAACACTTACAACCTCCTGATGCAGTGCAACGAGCTTATATATAGGGCATACATAGATTTGACCGCAGTCGCCTCATACGCCGTCCCAACACCGTTGCATTGCACCACGATTATGCCCTTGTTAGAATTTAGGGTGTATCATGTATCTTACCATTACCTCACTTCACAAACCTTATCCTAGGTAGGAAAATTTTGAGTGAAGTGGTCTCTAGTTCCCTTGGACAATTAGGTTCGCCTAATGTCAAAGTTCACCTGACATGTAGGTTTGCCTATTTCTAAGTTCACCTAATGTCTAAGTTCACCTAACATTAAAGTTCCCCTATTGTCTAAGTTCACTAAAAGTTCATACCATATCCCAATGTTCATAATTATCAATTAGGGTTCATATCATCACTGAGTGCTCTTATTGTCACTAAGTGTTCATATCCTCCCTATGATTTATTCTCATCAAGTGTTCATACCATCACTAAGTGTTAGTATCATCACTATGTGTTCATGTTGTCACTAAGTGTCTATATCATCATCCAAGTCACCAGTCTATCACCAAGTGTTCGTATCATTCGTTGATCTTATACACCCCACGTGTCCAATAAGTGTGTTCATAAGTGATTTTATATGTGTTCATCAAATATGATCATCCAAAGTGTCAATCCAAACCAAATCCAAACAAACTCCATCAACAACTTTCCCAGCACTTCCTAATAATATCCTAAGTTCCTGACACTGACAGACCCCCCAATATACTACAAATGGTATATGTATAGGGCATATGTAGGGGTCAGTCGCAACTGCCCCAGCCACCGTCCCACCACCTTTGTAGTATACCACGAGTGTGTCCTTGTCCGGTGATCAAAGACCAATCAAACAATTCCTAAAGCAGATAAGTTCCTAAGCAGTTAATTTCCTAAGCAAATAATTTTCCAAACGGGTAGTTCCCTTATTCTTCAATACTGACATCCACCTAATGTATCGTAAATGGTATATATATAGAGCATATGTAGGGGTCAGTCGCAACTGCCCCAGCCAACGTCCCACCACCTTTACGATACACCATGTGCATGTCCTTATCGAATCATTAGGGCACAAGTAAGCATAAAATCAACAATTAATACATGTGAATCATATATTTAATCAAGAGTTCAAATAACATGAAATAAACACATAAGCATGAATCCTAAATATAATAACTAGTGTATGAAATAACTTCATACTAGGGTATCCTACGGTTATAGACTAGGTCAACCATTTCTAGTAACCTAATTCCCTATAACCCAGGCTCTGATGCCAATCTGTAACACTCCGACCGATGGTGGAAACGTCGGGATGCCACGAGGGATTTGTAGATTGTTCATAAGCTCGTGGGCATCTAATTAATTCATCACATATCAATTAATCAACCAAATTAATTACATCAAAAATCATGTTCAGCATGAATTAGTTACATCAAATACACAAAAGATTTATCTAAACTAACTAAACTCTAATCTCCAGAATTTCAGTTATTTTAGCTAAGTTCAAGAATCCTATGTGATGATGTCCAAAAGATGTAGAGCTATCATGCCCTACTTACTTCTCCTTGTTCTCTGAAAACATGTAGAAAAATCAAGTGTCAACTACAAAGTAGTTGGTGAGTAATCATAGGTTTTTATATTTCAAAAATAGTTAACAAATGCTTATGAAAGCTTATAGTTTTCTGAGAAAATCCACATGAACACCTGCGAAATAATCCAACACATAACCCAACACACAACCACAAACACACAATCACATATTTCAAATAATCATAGATATTCAATCACATATACATTCAACCAATGTCAATCATCAATATCCTCAATTAATATAAGTGACAATACATGCATCATTGTGAATGACCAAGGTCAATGACAACGACACACGGAGTTATGGCAATCCACGTGACAATACATGCAATCATTGCGGATGACCGAAGTCAACAACAACGATCCACGGAATAGTGACAATACATGCAATCATTGCGGATGACCGAAGTCAACAACAACGACTCATGGAATAGTGACAATACATGCAATCATTGCGGATGACTGAAGTTAACAACAACGACTCATTGAATTATGATAATCCAATAATCTGAATATCATAACAATAAACAGGTGTCGTCCATATGTTATTAAGATAATGTACAAATCTGGTATACATGTTCCACCTCCGAGTTTAAAACAAAATAGTTTAAAAGGAGGTTATGAGAACTCACCTGAGTCCTTAGAATCAGTGTTTCGTAGTATGCACGCTCACGTACGTGAAATCCAAAACAACTCAATCAATCTGAAATTATCGTGTTTCATATTCATAAATATGTGCGTATAATTCAAGTATCATAAGTTGTAGAAAATCGGTGAGCTGAGGAGAGACTAACTTAACCAGGATCAAGAGCTTAGACAAAGCTTTTGAGGTTTTGCTCCCTCTGGAATTTTGCTCTTTAGTTATTTTAGTGTTTAGTTTTCTTAAGTTAGAAGAAAAGAAAGGAGAAAACAGTAGGACAACACAAAGAAGATTCAGAAAAGTGTTATTTTGTCCATTAGATGTTGGGGTATAAATAGCCCCGACATTTAATGTTTCAGGACAAATACAAGAAGAAGACAAACAGATAAGACTGATGACACTATTACAGACACTGTAGCATCAGAATAGTACAAGTGTAAAGTCAACATAGGATCTTTAAAGATCTTAGTTCAAACTTTTGTACTGATGCTAATACATTATTCTTTCGGAAGCTCTTCATAGGAAACTATCTAATGTAGACAGTTATCCTAAAGAAGGTTACATTTATTCTTTCATCAGAAGAAACATATGTCTTCTGAAATATTGTTTTTCTTCCGAGGCAGATGTCTTTGGAAGTCTTCCGAAGTAAATGAATTTTATTCTTCGGAAGCAAAAGTTCTCTTCCGATAGTGTCTTCTGAGGTTTGTCTTCAGATAGAGTCTTCCGAAGCAACTTCTGAAGTACTGTCTTCGGAAGCATTTTTCTTTTATTTGTCTTCGGAAGCAGTTGTCTTTTATTTATGTCTTCTGAAGGTTCTTCTGAAGACTTTTCTTCAGAAGCTAGTGTCTTTTATTTGTCTCTTCCGAAGGTTCTTCTGAAGACTTGTCTTCGGAAGCTATTGTCCTGCAACAATTACAAAGATTATTTGAAAGGTGGTTTTGCTTCGTCAGTCCTTATTTTCCAACAATCTCCCTCTGGACTAATGAAGCCAAAACCACTTAATGTTAGATCCCAATCAATTTCTAGAACATCAGACTCAGTGGGGAAAGAACATGAGAATAGTTCAAATGGGGTTTCAGTAAAGCAAAGGCTTCTTTGTTTATCAGAGCTAGGCTTCTTTTGTTTATTTAAGCGTTAGCCACCTTTTGAGAATAGTTTATGTATTATCTCCCTCTTTTTTGGCTTAATCAGCCGGAGACAAGGCAGGGAAGAAAGAGAGGTAGAAAGAAGTGGGCGAAATGCTCCTTGAAAGGCAGTGGAGGAAGGGTAGTAGTAGTGAAGGTGGGTGAAAAGATTAGAAAACCTTCAAATGAAGGTGCCTGCATGGGGTTGGATTTGGATTACAGGACTAAAGATATCCGTTAATTCCATAGTGTGAAGAACTGATCCGTCCATCATTTTGTAGATGTCATCCGAATCCCTGACTAGAGAGTCAGTTTTATTATGACCTGAGTCCATCTCAGAAATGTCATAAACCCCTTTTTCTTGGTTCTGGGGATTTCCAGCCTTAGTTTAAAAGAAAAACTTCATTGGCTGTTGCCATACCAGGAGTCTTATTGCCTAATCCATTCAGATGAGAATTCATTGAATTTTCATGTGAAATGGATGCTTCTGATATATGATCAGGAAGTCAAGATGGACTTGACGACCGTATCTCATCCTCTTTTATAGGGTAGAGAAATGTTGATAGATAGTGGGGGGCTTTTAGAAAGAACAGAGTTGTCCCTGGGAGAGAGGACGACCAACTGAATGTCAACTGATATTTCAATGGTTAGTTAGGGTTCCCTTAGGAATACAACATCATCCTGTGAAGAGGATTAATGAGGAGCAGGATGGGAAGAGATTCTTGATATATCTGTGAGGATGAAACAGATGTATCCATGTGTTCAGTGGGAACATAATCATGTTCAGGGATATCATCTTCCTGAACAGATTTTTTGGGTTTATTAGGCTTGGTAGGTTTTGGAAAAGTATTTTATGGCCAGTACCTGATTTAGGTGTGGAAGAAGAGTGGATGTGGGTTTACTAAAGATGGGTATTTCTTGAGTATCATCCATCAATGTTCATCATTTTGAACATCAGTTAGTCAAGTCCGTTATAATATTATGAAGATCAAAGAGACAAACTGAAAGCATAGCCGGAACTATGAACATTTTTGATGATATACCAGATTATCAAAAAGATGTTATTTCAAATAGTTGCCTGTAAAGATCAAAAGGACTGACTTCTACATAATCAAGTTTTTCGGGTTAACCTAAAAAGTTCATGATTATGTATGAAATTATAAAGCTGAGATAGAATAAGAGATAGAGGTTGAGACTTACACATTTGGTCAAGAAGACATGTTCATGCACATCCGAAAAGTACAGACGAAGTTTTGTGAGGAATGAAGCCTGGTCCGAAGCCGTTACGCCATTATCATAAGCATGAAACAAGGTAAGCATAAGTGCTTCGTGCCAGGCAACATGCCTGACAATTTATCATCCGTAACCATGAGCATTATTTAGAGTTTTCAAGAGGAAGAAGGGTTTCTTGAAAACCAGAGGAGAAATAGGGTTTAAGTAGAATTATGGAGAAGAAGAGGATAAATAAGGAAAGTAATCTGAGAAGATTATTGGTTAAAAAAAATGGCGGTAATAATCTTCTTGAGCCGTGAGAGTCAGTATTGAGACTCGGGTCTATCAGAAAGATTGACAACTGTCACATCAAATGCAAAGCTCAAGATTTTTATTTCAGAATCGGAAGAATCTTATTTTAGACACAAGTTAAATAAACTTATGAAAGTTTTCGGAAGAAGAAAATAGAAGAAGAAGATATCTTCGGAAGAAACGACATCGGAAGGAGAGGAATGTAACAATGGAAGTTTAAACATCAGATAGAGATGAAGCAGTGATTATATGGCCACTGATCCTATCTGTGTATAGAGATAATTACTGAAAGAAATCAAGATTTCTTTATCAGTTGTTTATCCAATATCCATTGTCTGGATAATTTATAAAAACTATCCTTTAATGTTTATTAACTCATATTTATCATGCCCAATTTTGCTACAAACTTAGAGAAAGTTGAGGAGTCTAAGGGCTTGGTAAATATGTCAGCTATTTGATCACTTGTAGAGACATGTTCTGGAACTATTAGTCCCTTTTCAAAACAGTATCTAATGAAGTGATGCCTTATTTCAATGTGTTTGGTTTTAGAATGATAGACAGGATTCTTTATTATGTTTTTGGCAGCTTCGCTGTCTATCAGAAGAGGTGTTTTTAGTTCAGTTATTCCAAAATCTAGCAGTTGGTATTGTAACCAAAGAATTTGGGCAGTGCAATGGGCTGCTGCAATGTATTCAGCTTCAGCAGTTGAAATTGACACTGATGTTTGCTTCTTGCTTTGCCATGACACTAAGCAACCTGCAAAGAACTGACAACCTCCTGAAGTAGACTTTCTGGTGAGCGAGCAACCAGCATAATCACTATCTGTAAAACCAACAAGCTTGCAAATTTGATTAGCAGGATACCAAATACCTAGCACAGGAGTACCTTTGAGATATCTGAGTATCCTCTTCACAAATGAAAGATGAGATTGTTTGGGAGCATATTGGTATCTTGCACAGACACATGTTGCATACATGATGTCTGGCCTTGATGCAGTAAGATACATCAGAGAACCAATCATGTACCTGTAGAGAGTTTGATCTACAGGTTCACCATTGTCATCTGGACATATG
Organism: Mikania micrantha; assembly: GCA_009363875.1. Classification (NCBI taxonomy): domain Eukaryota; kingdom Viridiplantae; phylum Streptophyta; class Magnoliopsida; order Asterales; family Asteraceae; genus Mikania; species Mikania micrantha. The sequence continues at coordinate 119,675,271 of CM018691.1, read as the reverse complement.
CCAGGACTTGTTGCCATGGGAGTAGAAATTATTTTGCAATCATTCATATCAAATTTATTTAGAAGATCTTTTACATATTTAGATTGATGAATGAAAGTCCCGTGTGGGGTTTGTTTGACTTGAAGTCCTAAAAATGTTTTTAGTTCACTTAAAGCACTTATTTCAAACTTAGAAGACATTAGTTTAGAGAATTGTTCACACATGGACTCTTTTGTTGATCCAAAAATGATGTCATCAACATAAATTTGGACTAACAAGAGTTCCTTATCTACCCTTTTTATGAACAAAGTCTTATCAATGGTCCCCCGAGAAAAATTATTAGAAAGAAGGAATTGAGATAGAGTGTCATACCATGCTCTTGGAGCTTGTTTTAGACCATAAAGTGATTTGTCTAGTTTGTACACCCAATCAGGATGATGAACATCATCAAATCCTGGTGGTTGACAAACATAGACTTCCTCTTTTATTGTTCCATACAGGAAAGCACTCTTTATGTCCATTTGGTATACCTTTATGTTATGTGAGATGACAAATGCTAGGAAGAGTCTAATGGCTTCCAATCTTGCCACATGAGCAAAGGTCTCATCATAGTCAATACCTTCCTCTTGACAATAACCTTGCACCACTAACCTAGCTTTATTTTTTATTATAATGCCTCTGTCATCTGTTTTATTTTTGAATACCCATCTGGTTCCGATGGGATATTTTCCATCAGGCAAGGGACATAGAGTCCAAACATTTTGCCTTTTGAACTGCAACAGTTCATCTTGCATTGCCTCTATCCAATTATTGTCTTTAAGAGCCTCCTGATATTTAGACGGCTCAATTTGGGATAGAAAGGCTGCATGAAGACAAAAGTTTGAAATCTGGCTTCTTGTTTGAACTCCTTTACTTAGATCACCTAAGATTTGTTCTAGAGGATGATTTTTGTTGAAAGGAATGATGTCCAAACAGTTATTTGAGGAGGCAGGAGATAAAGGAGTAGATGGTATATCATCTTGGTTTTGAGAATTTGCTTCTTGAGAATTTATCTGATGAGATGGAAAAGAAGTGAAGAACTTTGAAACAGAATCTTCCTCAATAGAAGATAGATCTTCAGAAGTTTGACATGACTCTGTCGAAGGAGAAGAAGAAGGGATGGAAGGGATGAATGAGAACCTTTCAAGATCAAAAAGATCATTGGGTGCAGAAGGAAAGGATGAGGTTGATGCTAATTCATTGAATTTTACATCAATAGATTCCTCAATTATTTTTGTTCTGAGATTGAAAGCTCGATATGCTTTAGAAGTCTGAGAGTATCCAACAAAGTATCCAGAATCAACTTTAGCAGCAAATTTGGACAAAGAGTCTTTTGTATACAGAACTTCATAGGCAGTCTTGTTATGTCTTTTTACAATGTGAACTCTGTTCAATACATAACAAGCAGTGTTTACTGCCTCAGCCCAGAATGATAAAGGTAACCTGAGTCTGCAAGCATGGTTCTTGCAGCTTCAATTAGTGTCCTGTTCTTTCTTTCTACAACTCCATTTTGAGCAGGAGTTCTAGGAGCACTGTATTGTCTAAGGATTCCTTTAGAAATACAGAATTTATCAAGAACTTGATTTTTGAATTCTGTGCCATTGTCACTCCTTATCATTTTAACAGGAAGACTAAATTGTCTTTCAAGATGAGTGACAAGAGCAATTATTTTATCAGAAGTCTCATCTTTGCTGAAAAGGAAGAAGGTCCAGCAAAATCTTGAGTAATCATCCACAACAACTAGACAATATCTTTTTCCTGCCAAACTAGCTACCTTCACTGGACCAAACAGATCCATATGAAGCAGATTAAGACAGTTAGTTGTTTTGGATTCCTCAATAGACTTATGTGAAGTTTTATGTTGCTTTCCCTTTAAGCAAGATTCACATTGACCTTCAAAATGAAATTCTTTAGAAGGCAATCCTCTTACTAGAGAAAGGGTTGAAAGCTTGTGAAGAGTTTGGTGATTAAGGTGACTGAGACTCCTATGCCAGAGAGTGGTTTCAGAAGATGATGCTTTGGCTATCAAACATGTAGGTGAAGATGTTTGAGAGTCAGTAGTCATATCTACAACATAGACATTTCCACGTCTTCTAGCCGTTAGCAAGGTGTGTTGATCAATCAAGACCTTTATTTTAGAGTTTATTTCTGGAGAAAGAATTTTGCAACTATCTTTAGTGAAAAATGAATTAAAATTTTTGTCAGCCATTTGAGAAACACTCAAGAGATTAAACTTGAGGTTTTCAACTAAGCTAACATCTTTAAATTTCAAATTTCCTCTTAAGACAGAAGCGAATCCCACTATCCAACCTTTTGCATTGTTTTCGAAAGAAACAGATCCTCCATTATTTGGAATGAAGTCATTTAGAATGGATCTGCATCCAGTCATGTGCCTAGATCCTCCACTATCCACATACTAGAGATGATTTTCGTTTGAAGAGGATTTCTGCACATGAGAATTATGTACAAAAGATTAGATATGGGGTATTTTATTTTATTTATTTGTTTGGTTTATTTTGTTGTGTATCTTTCATCAATTTCTGCATCATTAACAGCAGTTGTTGCTGATTTTGTTGGAGAAGATTGATTTGAGAATCCACGGGAGAAGAGTTAGCACCATTATTAGAGTAAGAAACTGGGTTCACCGTAGAATAGGGAGGTGGTGTTCCCAAAATGGAAGGTCTGGAGTTAGTACTCAAGGAAGAGGGTAAGATAGAGGAAGAATGAGGATGTGTCCCAACAGATTGGTTACTTGATGTTCTTACTTTCTTCATCTTATTAGGGAGGTTCCCTTTAGATGAAGAAGTATGATCAGCTTTCAACTTATTAGCCTTTATCCTAGCTTTCTCCAAAGGTGTTTTTGTTCTGCAGTTTTCAGTAGCATGATTGTACTTAAAACATTTTAAGCAGGCTGGGGAAAGAGAGGAATAATTTGGGATGAAAGGTCTATTTGCTTTCATTGTGGGATAAGGAGGATGAGGATGAGAAGGAGGAAACTGGATATTAATCATAGGTTCTTTTCCTTTATCAAGATTTGACTTGATGTTAGAAGTAAGACCCGATTTTGTTGTTTCTTCTGAACTATGAGTAGAGCTCATATCAGGGGCAATCTCATTTTGTTCTGAAGAGTTATTGTGTTGAACTGAGTTCAACTGAGGTTTTTCTATTCTTGTCAGATTTGTATTAGTGGGGTATACAAACTTAGAAAAATAGTTTGGATGATACACCAAAGGAGGTGTATCTATTATTGGAGGAATTTCATCAGGAAGAAAAGTTGGTGAGATAGGTTCAGGAGTGGTTTCTTCCTTATTGTTATCGATTGGGGTGTAATCCTCTGGTTGAGCAGTGTGATTATACCCAATCCCAAATCTTGCTTTGCTGTGAACTTGCTTTTGTAGAAGCATTTTGAATCCTTTGCAAGACTCAACCCACTTTTCACAGCTTACTTGAGTTTGAGATAATTCATCTTTACAAGCATAGTATTTTTCTCTTTGTAGATCAAACAATGCTTGTAAATTGATTTTCTCAGTTTTTAAAGCACAGATTTCATTATCTTTTATTTTTATTAATTTTTCCACTTCAGAATTTTTATTGTCAAGGAATTGTTCCAACTGCTGATTTTGCTTTTGAAGCAACATATTGGCTTTCTTTATTTTTGCAAAGGCCTCTATGCAAGCATTGGAACATAGTTTTTCTAAGGTAGAAGAAGATACCTGAGCATCAGAAATATCTGCTTCAGGTTGATCAGAGGAACAAGAATCTTCACCAACAACCATAAGAGCAAAATCTGTTGGTTCAAAAGTGATGAGGGCATGGCCAACATCTTCAGGCAAGCTGCTCCAGTCTATGTACTCTTGAGAGAAAAGAGCCTGTTGACCAGATGATAAAGATTGGGCAGCATGTCCGGGAGCATTTATTTGTGAAGAAGGAGCTGTAACAAGTTGAAGTGAGGCAGGAGTAAGTTGGTACATGTTTCCATTTGCAATGTGTGCTGATTCTTGAGGATTATTGGACCTTTTGAAAGAGGAAGAGGTGGATGAATGTGGTGTTGAAGAGGTGTGTGAAGGTATGTTTGGAAAGGTCACATAAGAAGAAGGGTTAGAGTTTGAAGCATTTGAGCATTCCCTGGCAAAATGTCCAGTGCCATGACATCTATAACATTGGACAGTAGCCTTATTTAGACCAATCCTGGTTTTTCCATGGATACCAGGAAATTTTCTTCCTGTCCTCTTGTAGAAATTGTTAGTTCTTATGCTCAAGAGAGCCAGTTGATGGAGAATATCCATCTCTTCCAAGTCATCACTTGGAACTCGATGAAGATCGTCCATGATAAAACAAGGATGGTCAGAGGGGAGAGAGTGGTCATCACATGAAGAGAATGAGGAGGTGATACGAGTAGTTATGTCAATATGTTCATCATAACCCTGATCATTTATCACAGAGTTATGACTAAGGAGAGCAGTGTTCCCTTGAACATACTCTTCAGTTGATTTTCCAGATTTTATTAGTTTTCTTTTCTGGTCAATCTCTCGCTCAAAAGTGAGTAACTTACCATGAAGTTGGGTAAGTGAGAGTCTACCAAAATCTGGTGAAGATCTCATGACTATAGAGTAAGTTTCCCATTTTTCAGGGAGAGATCTTAAAAATCGATTTAGAACTGAGACAGGAGGATACACTTGACCAGCTAATTTTAGTTCACTTAAGAGAGAAGTGAACCTTTCAAATTGCTGAGTCAGTGACTCATTATTTAGTTGGCAGAATGTCTCATATTGTTGAGCCAATATCTCTCTAGTATTGGCTACAACATCATTAGTACCACCGAATTGCTCTTTTAGAGCATCCCATAAGTCCTTAGCGGACTCATGGTGAAGAAGACCCGAATAGATTTCATTCGGAAGGGCCATGGCTAGCTGAGCATGTGCCTTGGAATCAAGCACCAATTTATGAAAGTCTTCTTCAGTATAGTTTCGGGGATCCTTAGGGACATCATCTCCAGTCTCTGTGTCCAAGACCATTGGTTTATGAGGTCCGAACATGACAGACTTCCAACATCCTGTATGATTATTTGACAGGAAATGTAACATCCGTCTCTGCCAAATATTATATTGATGCCTAACCAGAATTGGTGGCATTGTGGCAGAACCAGTGTTATGGGGGTCTAAGGTGAATTTTTCTGCCATTTGTTCAAACCGTTTTGAGTAAATCAATAGATAGTGAGTACTCAATATAGTTTGGTTGAATGATTTTTGAACACTTTAGAGTTTCAAAAATCAATCTTTAGCAGATTTTGAAAAGAAGATGATAATAGAAAACTAAACACAGATATCAAAGCGAGCTTTGAATTTTAGCCTTGATGGTTAAACCAAGACTAATGACCAAGTCTCTGATACCAATTGTAGAAAATCGGTGAGCTGAGGAGAGACTAACTTAACCAGGATCAAGAGCTTAGACAAAGCTTTTGAGGTTTTGCTCCCTCTGGAATTTTTCTCTTTAGTTATTTTAGTGTTTAGTTTTCTTAAGTTAGAAGAAAAGAAAGGAGAAAACAGTAGGACAACACAAAGAAGATTCAGAAAAGTGTTATTTTGTTCATTAGATGTTGGGGTATAAATAGCCCCGACATTTAATGTTTCAGGACAAATACAAGAAGAAGACAAACAGATAAGACTGATGACACTATTACAGACACTGTAGCATAAGAATTGTACAAGTGTAAAGTCAACATAGGATCTTTAAAGATCTTAGTTCAAACTTTTGTACTGATGCTAATACATTATTCTTTCGGAAGCTCTTCATAGGAAACTATCTAATGTAGACAGTTATCCTAAAGAAGGTTACATTTATTCTTTCATCAGAAGAAACATATGTCTTCTGAAATATTGTTTTTCTTCCGAGGCAGATGTCTTTGGAAGTCTTCCGAAGTAAATGACTTTTATTCTTCGGAAGCAAAAGTTCTCTTCCGATAGTGTCTTCTGAGGTTTGTCTTCAGATAGAGTCTTCCGAAGCAACTTCTGAAGTATTGTCTTCGGAAGCATTTTTCTTTTATTTGTCTTCGGAAGCAGTTGTCTTTTATTTATGTCTTCTGAAGGTTCCTCTGAAGACTTTTCTTCGGAAGCTAGTGTCTTTTATTTGTCTCTTCCGAAGGTTCTTCTGAAGACTTGTCTTCGGAAGCTATTGTCCTGCAACAATTACAAAGATTATTTGAAATGTGGTTTTGCTTCGTTAGTCCTTATTTTCCAACATAAGTGTTCTTCTTTTAATCATTAAATGCCTCTTTAACTTAGTTATTTAATCTAAGTTAAATTGTAATGTCTAAGGTTTCATTATTGATTATCATCAAAATGAAATTTAAATTCGTTTGTTTTAATTTATCTAATGATGAAAATTTAATTGCGGATTCTTATGTATTCTTTTCATAGATATGTGTGCTAAAAAGAGAATGTTATTATTATTCATACACACGTCCATACATACATGCATGTTTACTTACCCACCACCTTTATCTTAATTATAAAAATTCACTTAAGTTGAGGAGATTCTATTTAAGTTATCCTCATAAGAAGTTCATTATATATATATATATACACACATAACCTCAAAATTTAAGACTTATTTTATCAAGGAAAAAGTAGTGGCTTGGGTTTCTCATGCATGCATATTTATAGAATTATTCCATGTTTTTATGTATTTGTGAAACCCCCTTCCTTTATTTTGTAAATCAAGCTCCATAGTTCTAATTTCCCATACTATATGGTTCGGTTTAACACCTAGTCCCTTTTCTCTTTAGGTTCGCTGCCCATGCATGGTGGTTCGGCTAAACTAGTTGTATGGCTAGGTTCGATGTAACATTATTAGGGTTCGGCTACCCTAGGTTCGTCCCCACGAGGAGGGTTCGTGACCAAGGGAGGTTCGGCTGAGGAACATCAGGGTTCATCTGTTGCAGGTTCGTGATACATAGGGGTCGGTGGTGCAAGGCTCATCTGAAGGTTCGGCTAATCCAGGAAACCCATAGGTTTGGCTGTCAGCAGAGGGGTTCGGCCATAGAGGAGAGGTTCGTGACTAGATGAGGTTCGGCCATGCTCCGGCTTGCAGCAACAGGTTCGTTTGAAGTGGAGGGTTCGGCCAAAACATTCCAGGTTCGGGACTCGTGTTTCGGTTGGAAAGGGGTTCGACCTAAGTTAAGGTTCGCTCCGTGGTTCCAGCTGATGCAGGTTCGTCAGAGGGGTAGGGTTCGGCCAATAGAAGTCTTAGCCAGCTGGGGAAAAAGGTTCGGCCGACCTACCATTCACGAACCAGAAGTCCATGGCTGCTCATCATCCTCATACTCGATCCTAGTTGTTTGCACGTTCATCTATGGGTTCCCCACCCTCACACATATGCGTTTTAGGGTTTTACAAACACAGAAATTGTTTAAAGTATAAATAGCTAACCCGAGTGTTGTTAGAGAGAGAACTGCAGAGTAACTGCTCAATCCTCCTTCAAATCTCGATCTTTTGCTAGATTTCTTCGTGTAGCCTTGATCTACTCAGTTATGTGGTCGATTTGATACAAGAATAATCCAAAATGGTTGAGAAATGGTGAAGCTATTGTAGAGAGAAGTTGGTGAGAGAGAGATTGACGATTTTTGTAGGTTAGAGAGAGAAAGTGTGTTCTTGCAAATGAAGAAGAGGAAGAAAGGTGGGTTCTTATACCCCGGTCCATCCCCGCGTGCTCGGTCTCGTTTTTATCGCGTTAAATCTCATTAAATACACGGTTTAGCTCGTGAATATTTTTAAAACATAAAACCTTCAAAAAATTATGTTTCATAATAATAAAATGCTTTTTTTAAATTGTTTCGTAAAACGATTCCCGTTTTATTTTCGTGAATTAATTTATTTAAATAAACAATTTGTTTAAATAGATCTTAGGTTGTGGTTCCTAATAAACGTTATTAGTTTCCATTAATTAATTTAATATCGTTAGATATTATTTCTTTATCTCGTCGAAACGCGTTACTTATGTACGTAATCGTAAAGATCGTCACCTTTCCGAATCCAACGCTCGTATCGTATTTCAATTCGATTTACGATTTATGGACTATCGTTTCAGAATATTATTCTTAATAATTATATTTGTGTGAATCGTCACCCACACGAATACATTATTAAGTTAATATTTCTGAAATAACATTCACGTTTAAATTTATAATCGTAACCTCACCATCGCGTAATTATTTCCAATAAAGCTTTCATTATTTTATTAACTTTAATATTATAAATCCCAATCCACAACCCACTAAACCATATCACTGACACATCCGTGATAGACCGAAATATGCATATGTATAGGGCATATGTAGGGGTCAGTCGCAACTGCCCTAGCGACCGTCCCACCGCTATTTCGATAAACCATGACCATGTGTCCTTGACTATGTTTAGCAACCAACCAATAACAAACTCCAAATTCCTTTCATTCCAAACCAATAATCCATAATATTGAATTCAACTGCGATAAACTCTCTGGTTCTATTTAGTTGTGTTTCAACTAAACTTCCCATGGTTTACGCACATAATAATATGTTCTCAATATGTATACCAATATCAATAATATCATCCAATAATTCATCATCATTAATAATTATCATACCAGGTCGTAACAGTACAATCATACATGTACGGACAACCTGAAACACAGTGATGTTACAAGAACGACCTGTGGATCCTTCACTTTGACAATCTAGTTTGGATCTCTGCAATAGAAGCTCATAGAGGTAGTTCTTAAATGTCAAAATACACTTTTAACACATAAAATCTCACATGCAAGACAAATCACCCACATGCACACACTCAAACCATCTATGCACGAATTTTCAATGTTTTAGATATGGGTTTGATGTTATAATTACTGATTTTGATGATCTAAAATGGTTTGATGATGTATTTTGACGATCCATGATGATGTGTGTATGCAAAATGCTTGCTTTGTTCATAAATGGGTGAAATAACAACATGCATGTATAATCTAAGGTTTGTTAGATGATTTTAGATCTTCATACCTGGCTATTGATGATATTGTTACTGATTTTGATGATCTAGAATGATCTAATGGTGTATTTTGATGATCTATGATGATGATAATGAGATTTGTGAAGTATTTGTTGTTATTATGAAGAGGAGATTACTTTTGATCACTTGCATGTATGATCTAAGTATGTTTACACGACTTTTGATGGTGAAATGTTATTATAAACGATATTTGAGATGATTTACATGATTTAGAAGTGTTAAAAATGTCAATAGATGGTTATTTGCACACATTTCTAATTTTAGTAACTTTATTGTTACAAAATATGAATGGAAGATGAAATGGTCACATGCATGTGATTAGATATAGGATTTATGCATAAAATGATGTTTAGACACTATTATGACGGTTATTGATGCATACGAATTGTTAGAGTTGTCAAAACAAGTGGTTCACACCCTTATTACTATAAATAGAAACTTTTTGTCATAAGTTTGCTAAGGAATGATGAGTTTGATGATGTTGTATGCTTTAACATGCTTATTTGATGCTAACATGATGATATTAAGTGATTTGATGTCTTTGAACGAATGAAATATGAGTATTTGTCATAAGTTACTATAAATAGTTATTTCAAAATCGATAAATGCTAATGTGTTAGTCGTAACGAATATGATTATATGGTTATTTAAGACTAGGATATTGATAATTAGATGAGATTGATTATTAAACTTAGTGAAACATGCCTATTTTTACATATTTCTAAAAATAGTAACTTTTACACGCGAAACGTGATTAGCCGATTAAATGTGACTATGTGGTATGTGATAACATGCTCACTTAGGTTAAATATGCATATTAGAATAATCGGAAAGTGATTTCTTGCATGACTTGCTTAATTTGGGAACTTTCCTAAAATACGAACTTACTATAATTAGTAAGTTACCTCACGAATGTGACTCTGGTATCCGCACACAACACACGACACTGAATCGCACGTTACATGATCACTTGAACAAAAACCGTCACCAACGGGTCGTTAGGTCAAACACGATCAACACGGTCAACACAACCCACATAACAACTTAGAGTTGTTGAACACCAACACGGTCCTGTGAGACCCACACAAATATGAGCACAAACTTATAACACCTATGTGATATAAGTAACCGCTGAAAGAGGCGCACTATCCCGTTCTTGTAAGAACGCAATCTACAGAAACTTAGGTGAATTTACGGCCCCACTTTTACTCCTAACTATTTTGTTAAATTTTTGGGGTGAGAATACTATGCAACTGTTTTAGATGTATGACTGGTATGTTGTAAAAAAAATTTTGTGTGTAACTATTATCGCCACAAGTCCTCATTATTCTTACCGTTAGTTGTGTAACAAACGAGTCATTATTACGTAGTACTACTGTGTTTGACTAGCCCCACTTGGCACCAATGTTGACCGGATGTCATAACGAGTGTAATATCGATGTTGATATGGGTTCAGCGATGACCCATGGACGCAAAGGAAACAGTCGAGTTTCGGTAAAGATGAATTGACACATCTCGGATCGTAGATCCAACAAAACATTTTAACATACCCAATACATATTTGTTTTACTGCTTTCAAACACTTAAACCTGTGAACTCACCAACTTTATGTTGACACATTTTAGCATGTATTCTCAGGTAACTGAACAGCACGAGCTAGGATGCACGTGGAGATGCACAAGAGAGTCTGCATGCATATAGACTCTAATCCTAGGCTTTTATTTCATTTGTTTGGTTTTAACAACTTAAAACATATTTCGTATGTTACAATGTATTTTTCCGCTGCAACACTTGTACTTTTCGCTGCTTAATTTAAACATTTTCCGCTGTTAAATCTATGCAACTTGGGTTGATTTACAAAATTGTATGTTATGTAACTCATTTAGAGTCGTTCTATATGATTATGAGATGTGATCCTGGCCACGTCACACCCATGTGGACTGATACCACACGTGGGAATTTGGGGGTGTGACAGATCATGAGCAACATCTCAGGAAGATCTTGGAGCTGTTGAAGGAAGAGAAACTATATGCCCAATTCTCTAAGTGTGAATTTTGGCTACGAGAAGTTCAATTTTTGGGTCATGTAGTCAACAGTGATGGAATACACGTAGATCCCGCCAAGATTGAGGCGATAAAGAACTTGGATACTCCGAAGACACCGACCAAGATACGGTCTTTTCTGGGATTGGCATGTTATTATAGAAGGTTTATCTCAAAATTTTCTAAGATAGCACTGCCTCTCACCAAGCTAACTCAGAAAAGTGAGCCGTTTGTTTGGGAGCGGAAACAAGAAGATGCCTTCCAGACATTGAAGCAGAAATTATGTGATGCTCCAATCTTATCTCTCCCAGAAGGTTGTGATGACTTTGTTGTATATTGTGATGCCTCCCATCAGGGACTTGGCTGTGTACTAATGAAACGGGACAAAGTTATCGCATATGCGTCAAGACAGTTAAAGATTCATGAGAAGAATTACACTACTCATGATCTAGAACTGGGAGCTGTAATCTTCGCATTGAAAATTTGGAGACATTACTTATATGGCACTAAGTGTACCATATTCACTGATCACAAGAGTCTGCAACATATCTTTGATAAGAAGGAACTCAACATGCGACAGCGTCGTTGGGTTGAACTTTTAAATGATTATGATTGCGTGATCAAGTACCATTCGGGAAAGGCGAACGTTGTAGCTGATGCCTTAAGCCGGAAGGAACGGGTCAAACCCTTGCGCGTTAGAGCAATGGGAATGACTGTGCAGACAAACTTATGAGACAAGATTATTCAGGCACAGCAAGAATCAGTTGACCGAGGAAACCTGAAGAAAGAACTTGACTGTGGAGCAGAGAAACAGTTTGAAACAAAGCCTGATGGAGTTATCTACTACCAAGATCGTATAGGGATTCCGGCAGTAGGCAAATTGAGAAGACTTATCTTCGATGAAGCACGCAGGACTAAGTACTCGGTGCATCCAGGCGCTGATAAAATGTACCAAGACTTACGTGGATTTTATTGGTGGCCGGAAATGAAGAAAGACATAGCCGACTACGTCGGTCGATGTCTTACGTGTGCGAAGGTAAAGGCGGAACACCAGAAACCGTCTGGTTTACTGGAACAGCCTGAGATTCTACTCTGGAAGTGGGAACAAATAGCTATGGACTTCATTACCAAGCTACCCCGCACTTCCAGTGGTCATGATACGATTTGGGTTATCATTAATCGTTTGACAAAATCTGCTCATTTCTTGCCAATGCGTGAGACCTTCACGATGGATAGACTGGCGAGATTGTACATTAATGAGATAGTGGTACGCCACGGTGTGCCATTGTCCATTGTTTCTGATAGAGATAGCAGATTCACATCAAGGTTCTGGCAATCATTGCAGAAATCTCTAGGGATGCACTTAAATCTGAGTACAGCTTATCATCCACAAACGGACGGTCAAAGCGAACGTACAATTCTGACCCTAGAGGACATGTTGAGAACCTGTGTGTTAGACTTCGGTGGAAATTGGGACTCTTATTTACCACTGATCGAATTCTCCTACAACAACAGTTACCATAGTAGCATCGGATGTGCACCATTCGAGGCTCTATATGGTCGAAAATGTCGGTCATCGATCTGTTGGACGGAAGTGGGAGACAACCGTATAACTGGGCCAGAGCTTATTCAAGAGACTACTGACAAGATTGCTCAGATTCAACAAAGGCTACAAGTGACAAGGAGCAGACAAAAGAGCTATGCTGACAAACGGCGCAAGCCGTTGGAATTCTAAGTGGGAGACCGTGTCATGTTGAAGGTATCCCCATGGAAAGGTGTAGTACGTTTTGGAAAGAAAGGCAAGTTAGCACCACGATACGTGGGACCGTTCGAAATCATCGAACGTATTGGTCCTGTAGCGTATAGACTGAGACTACCATATGAACTCAGTGGTGTGCACGACGTGTTTCACGTCTCAAACTTATAGAAATGCCTTGCTGACGAGTCACTCGTCATCCCAATCGGAGAAATTCAAGTGGATGAGCAGTTACACTTTATCGAGGAACCTTTGGAGATTATGGATCGCAAAGTTAAGCAACTAAGGCGAAGCCGTATTCCGATTGTAAAGGTTCGTTGGAACTCAAAGCGCGGACCTGAATTTACTTGGGAACACGAAGATCACATTAAGTCTAAATATCCCCAACTGTTTACAGAGAAAGCCGTACCTGATAACAATTCTTAAATTTCGGGACGAAATTTCTCTAACAAGGGGAGACTGTAACATCAGTGCCAAAACGTCACCAGAACAGTGATCTCAACAGTAACATGAACAGTAATCAGGTATAAACTATACGTGTTTCATTGTATGTCATATTCAAATCATGTATCATTATCATTTGGTGTTATCAAAGAGCAAATTCAGAATCATTTCAGAGAACATAAAACTCACAAACATGGTTCATCAGTCAGATAAGTATCTGGCGATACAGAACCATCATTTGATTATTTGTTAGGATTTATTATGTATAAACGTATGTGAGGCTTTACAGAACAAAACTACAACGGATGTCGCTAAGTGAATGCTAAATCGACGGATTATTCGTATAGGTGACGATCTGTACGAATACATCTGAAAGTTTAACGTTCTGAATGATATCCAATAATTAGAAAACCATATTGAAAAGTATAGTTATCGTTGTGTTCGTACGGTTGACGATTCGAACGAATACGCGCGACGACTGTACGATTCGATTTTAAACATTGAAATAAATATTTCTGAAAATTTAAAATAAATGGAAGATATTTAGTTAATTTACTAGGAATTACCACCTAAAATAATTTTATAAACTCTTGTTTTATAACCGAGAAGTTTCGTTACGAAAATGAAACGAAAACGACGTTTTACGCGAAACCGAGCGGAACCGAACGAACCCGGACATAACCGTGTATTTCACAAGCATTTATGATGGCAATTAATTCCATCTTCCTCCCCCACCAACCACCCAAGCTCCCATTTTCGTTTCTCTCTCTCTACTTTCTCTCTCTAAAACCTCAAGCCATATCTTCTTCAATCCTTCACAAAATCATGTGATTTTGGTGTCAAAACAACCACCACAACTCGTAGATCATAGAAGTACAAAGGATCTAAGCTTTCATCCAATTGATTCGAGGTAAAATCCAAGATTCAAGTTCGGTTTTAGGGTTTTCTAAACCCTAGGCTCGAACCCACCTAGGACTGGTTTTAAACCACCTCACACCATAGGTTCTTCACAAAAACATCTTAGAATGTTGCAGGAACAAACCCTAACTCGTTCTTTGGTTGATTAGCTCGAAAATCAGGTGTTGAGACCCACCAGGCCGCTGCGGCCGAAGCAAGGGCCATTAGGTGGCCGAATTTCTTGAACCGAAGCAGGGGCAGTCCTTTCGGCCGAATGGCCAAGGCTCCTTCGGCCAACCCTTCTTCGCCCGAACCAAGGATCATTCGACCATGCTCCATTCGTTTGGCAGCCTTCATTCGGCCAGCCTTCCTTCGGCCCAGTGCTGCCATTCTGTCGGCCCAATGCCCTTTCGGTCGGCCCAGTGCATGTCATTCTGTCGGCCCAGAAATACTCCTTCGGCCCACCCTCTTTCGCAGACCATGTTGATTCGGTCGGGGCCCTCCATTCGATCGGCCAAGGACCCTTTCAGCCATTTCTCCCACTCGGCCAAGTACTTGACTTCAGTAATGTTACTTCGGTTGGATCTTGGTCTAATTGACTGAATACGTAGAGTGGAAGCTAGCAAGCTCAACAATGTAAACCGAATATGTGCATGGAATGCATGGTTAAACTACGTAATGCATGCATGGAAATCTCTGTGTGTGTGCGTGCATGGGGACCAAAGAAATGAGGGTTCTTCCCATTCAACCAACTTTGGGTGAATATGGTTTCATCATGAGGCAATAAACTAAGGGTTTATCCAAGTAACAATGGGGCTTGACCTTGGATATGGATGGGTAAGGATATATGAGTTCGGTTCAAGAAAATAAGGAAAATTAGGGTTTTCAATAACAAGCAATTTCATAAAACATGTTATCAACTAAACAAGTATTGATAACACCATTTCGAGATTAAAACATTGGAGAAATCATAAAGGATCAGAATAAATAACATAAGGATTGGGTGTTGATTTAATTATTAACACCTAACCCTTAGGAAAATCCATAAAGACATGTAACTAACCTAGATGATTTACATAAATTATCTAGGCCTAGTTAATCAAGATGATTGATCAAGGATCATTGGACACACGAAGGCTAGTAATGGGCCTGAGGTTAATCCAATTGGATTAACACAAGCCCATCATGTTGAAGTTTAACTCTTTTAAATTTAATCATGTTATTAGTCAAGAAATTAAATTATAATCTTTATTAAATTACATTAAATGATGTTTTCTAAATGTTTAACTTAAAATGAATTAACTTTAAAATGTTTTAATTTAGGACTTGTAATGATTAATCGTGGGATACGGGTTACTGATGGGTAATGAATTAGATTAGATAGAAGAAATTCTAGAAACACATTAGCACAATAGGACACTTAGTTGCACACCGAGACCAAACCCTAGATGCGTCTATTATAAATACTTACAGTATTCGAATTCTCTTAAAACAACTCAGGAACCGAAGAAACAAAGTCTACAAACAACGAGCGCGCATTTTGTTGTAATTCAATATAGAGCAACACAGGTGAGTTCATTGCCCCTTTTCTAAACATTTTTGTTTTCAAACGCGGGGCTGAGAAGCATGCGTAAACCTTTTTATTTAAATATGTTTTACGCAAATACTTTTAATTATTGTATGCTTTATATTTACTTGCTTATACTCCTAGACTCCTGTCTAGGTAATTGTTATGCAGAATTAACTAATAAGTTAATTCATTACTCTTATGAGTAATACCTTAATTCTAAACTCTAAACAAACCCTTAGTCCATCGAGTTCAAATTCAAGAATCTAAATTCCAAGTGAAATCAAAAGAACTAAAGCTAAAGATCAAATGCAATGGAATCTAATCCAGTGTGTGATCAGTAAACTAAGGATCCTACTCAAGAATGTATAATCATTGTGAAATCATGGAATTCAAAAGAACAGAATCAAGAGAATCAAGGGAATCATAACCGTGTGTGAATCATTGAAATAACGAAATCATTAAGATCTAATGAAATCATTAATTGCTTAAGTTAAGGTGGATGTCAGTTGTATGTAAATCAAGACCACGTGTAACACACGGAAAGTTCCGTCACAATAGTAGACTCTTGTAGTCAAGCTATATGGCCATAACTTAAACTATCAAACGAAATCAAGAGAACAAAGACGATCAAGAATCAAAGGATATCCTTAAAGTCCTGACATGTACAGTAGGCCAAAGGGTCAAGCTGATATGGGCATCATGAAAGTCCCGACGCATACAGGTAGACTCAGTTTTGGGTCATGCCTGATATGGGCCACGTGTGAGAGGGTACAACTTGGACAACCACTAACAACTAAGTCTAATTGATTGAGTCAAATAAGGCCCAATCATCATGTCTTAGTTGTATTTAAATGCTTAATTATTAATTTAGTTAAACATTTAATATTATATTTCTACAATTGCTTTGGGGGTAATCATGAATACATGCTGAACTCAAGAGATCATAGTTGATTCAATTTGTGGAAATCAAGAATCTAAAATGAAGGTGAAAGGAGTGAAACGCTTAATTATCATTAACAACAATATGCTAAGCAGTCCGGTATGTGGTGGGACGGTGGCTGGGGCTTTTCCCCTACATATACCCTATATATAAGCATACTTGATTGGATAGCATAGGTGGTCGTTGATGAGGTTAAGGTTGTCATTTCGGGGGGGGGGGAACAATCAGAGGTATGGGATGAAATGCTTAATTATCTCCAGGAACAATATATCATGTGGTTTGGTATGTGGTGGGACGGTGGCTGGGAGGGCGGTAAGTTCGACCCTACATATGCCCTATATATAAGCATATTGAACTGGATGGTATAGATGGTTAATGGTGAGGTTAAGGTTGTCATTCAAAGGTTATTCAAATTCATTTTTATAAAACTACATGAACTCACCAACCATGTGTTGACTTGATCTTTTTGCATGACTTCTCAGGTGACGAACATGTCAACTAAGGAGTTATTACTTTTGGACTAGGATACCAGTTAGAGGACCTAGCTTTTTGGACCTGCATACTTTTTAGACATCATTTTACAGATTATTTTGTATATCTTTTGCAGATACAAGATAGAAGGATTATGATGTTGATAGTAGATTTACATTGTTAAATTATGAACTAAACTGATGCAATATAACTTTGTAATTCTTTTTTCATTTTGCAGTTTCTCATTTATATATATCATGTGCAATGTAAACAATCTGATCATTCCGATTATCATTCCCGATATCGCGCCCCGGGAACCTTCTGCCCGACAGGGAAGTCGATCCAACCCGCTGGCTCGGGGTGTGACAATAAAACACTAGGAAACTTCACGAAAACACTTAGGAATGTGGTAGGAACTTGTGACATCTCGTGGTGTAGTCTAGGCTTGAAAATGGGGTGCTGCACTCGCATTGGTTCGAACAGCCGAAGGGGAAAACCCAGCCCAACCGAATGGCCAAGGCCGAATGGCCGCCGGCCGATTGGTTCCTTCGCACGGCCATCACATTCGGTCGACATCTTCCCTTCAAATGCAGCCACATTCGGCCAACATTTTCGCATGGCCACATTCAGCCAACCGAACCACATCATTCGCATGGTCATCCTATTCGGCCCACAGGGTTCTATCGCATGGATTTCATTCGTACAACAGGACCCATTTGCACGGCCTGTTTTAAATGGTCAATTTAAACGGGAAAGGATGCCAACTAAAGGATTTATTGATGAACATGTTGAACAACAAATTTTTCCTCTCATTTCATGCATGCATGGGGTTGGGAAAGTCACTAGAGTTTCACTAGGGAATAAATCGGTTTTGTAAAGAATTTATACTAGGGTTTAACACTAAAGTTTTCTAAATTTCAATGATGTGTAAACATGGATTAGTGAATATAATTCGGGTTTAAAACACATGGGTTTCATTTAGTGAAATCATGAATAGGGCTTTTCAACACTAAAGCTTTTACTAGACCACTTTGGGTTATGGACATGAGTTTAACAGTAAAGAGGGTTTAATTCAAATCATGGGTTACAAAGAGTAACACTATCTTTACTTATGAGCTTAAAGAATTAAATAAAAACAAGTTGATGATTAATCAAGAATCAAGAAAACAATCTAAGTATCTAGGTGTTAATCACATTATTAACACTCAATACTTAGAAATTCTACACAAACGTATAACTAAGTTAGATCATTCAATTGAACTTTCTAAGCAAGTTATACACAAGAGATGATCGAAAGATTTCGAGAAACAAATATCTGGCAAAGGGCTTGGAGTTAATCTAATGAGATTAACCTAAGTCTAACAAGTTAACTTATAATTTCAAAACTTAATTTATGTTTTAACAAAAATGAAATGATTTATAAATTACTTTATTTAAAGTGTTTTAAAATAAACAAAATGATTACTAACTTAAAGATTTAACTTAAAATGAGTTTTATTAAAGATGTTTTACCTAAAAAGACCATGAATGTACTAAAATAGACCTTATATAAGTAAGGTTTAGTTGTGAACATCTACAGGGTAAAGGGAAAATTAGGGTAGACTAGTTAGAGATACATAGAAACACACTAGTAACGTAGGACACATAGTTGCACACCGAGACCAAAACCCTAGATACGTCAACTATAAATACTTATAGTATTCGAATCCTTTTAAAACAACTCAGGTACTGAAGATACTTAATCTACAAGTAACGAGCGCACATTTTGTTGTGAATCATTACATAGCAACACAGGTGAGTTCATTGCCCCTTTTCTAAACATTTTTGTTTTACAAACGCGGGGCTGAGAAGCATGCGTAAATTATTTTCTTAAAATATGTTTTACGTAAATGCTTTTACTTCTTGTATGTTTTATATGCATAATTGTATTCTAGACTTCTGTCTAGGTAAATTGGTTACAGGCTTGCTAAATGAATGTGTGATGAACTCAAGAAATCGATAGAATTTCAATTTGTGGAACTCCAAACTATTATGACGATGGTATGAAATGAAAAGCTTAATTATCATTAACAACAATATGTTATGCGGTTTGGTATGTGGTGGGACGGTGGCCGGGCTGGCGGTAAGCTTGACCCTACATATGCCCTATATATAAGCATACTTGATTGGATAGCATAGGTGGTTGTTGATGAGATTAAGGTTGTCATTTCGGGTGATCAATGTTAACAAATTTGCAGGTTATTCAAACGTTGTGAATCCAAGGTATCGGATGAAATGCTTGATTATCACCAGGAACAATATATCATGTGGTTTGGTATGTGGTGGGACGGTGGCTGGGCTGGCGGTAAGCTTGACCCTACATAAGCCCTATATATAAGCGTACTGAATTAGACGATATAGGTGGTTAGTGGTGAGGTTAAGGTTGTCATCCGGACAAGTTTACATGACTTCTCAGGTGACGAACATGTCTAGCTAAGAAGTTTATGCCATTGGACTAGGATGCCATATAGAGGACCTAGTATTTTGGACTTGCATATTTTTGAACATCATTATACAGATTATTTTGTATATCTTGTGCAGATACAAGATAGAAGAATTATGATGTTGATAGTAGATTTACTTTGTTAAATTATGAATAAAACTGATCTAATTTGACTTTGTAATTCTATTTTATTTAACATTTTCTCATTATACATCATGTGTAATGTAAACAATCTGATCATCACGATTATCATTCCCGATATTGCACCCCTGGACCTTTCCGTCTGACGGGACACATGATCCGGCCCGCCGACTCGGGGTGTGACAGCAGGTAGCTGGACTCTACGTATGCCCTATACATATACTGAGTTCGGTGTAATAGGATAGTGTTAGTGCGTAGTGTTATGACAAATATTATGACAAACAAATTAAATAAATAAATCGTAATGTGTAAGCGAGACTGAGTATTATTATGGGTGGCGATTCGTAAGAATATTAATGTCGAACTTATAATTACGAGTAAACATCAATAAATACGCAAAAAAGACGAAAAACGTACATAATTACGGGTATACACGTAATTATATTCGTTTAACGGTCTGATTACGAACGAACAATAAAAATAAGTAAAATATTTTAGTTTACATTTTACAATTTTGAAACTCATCAAAAACAATTCAAGAAAACTATGTTACAATTCGAAATATTTAATTACGTGATCGTAACAACGCGCGCGTAAAAAAACGTGAAACCGACACCGAGCAAGACCGAAGACGCGGGGAACCAACCGGGGCATAAAAGCTTTATTTCTTCCCCATTTTCCCTCAAAAATGCAGCCCTAATCCCTCTCTATCTCTCTCTCTCTCTTCAAACCCATATACCACATTTCTCACTAGAATCCACCCACAAATTCGATCATAACTTCTTCGTTTCTTATCCAAATCGCGCATATATTATATCAAAATGATCGTCTCGAGGAGAGGAAGCTGGAAGTACAAGGGATCGGAGCTGATTCGAAGTATTCTGGCCGGAATCCTAGAGAGAAGTTACTGCGCTGAAGGTATGTTACTATTCATCATCTTCTTCATCTTGAAACCTAATTTCAGCACTTATTACTCATGAAATGAACCAAAAATAGACTTGGGAACACTCGAGTGAACTTGAATTAAAGATATTTAAGGTTGACATGTTTGGTTTGATCATCAGAAATCAAAATCGATGGACATAAGTCTGGACCACGAGTATCGACACAAGAACAGTATGAGCTGATCTTGTGTCGGCATTATTAGATTCGATGGTAATGTTAGAGAGCCAATTAGTATCGGTAAGGTTAGAATCGACAGCTCCAAGGGTGGGCAGGTTAAATCCAGTCGATATTAGCATAAATTGCGAAACCTTGATCTCGATGGGCACTAACTTTCTATCAACCAGATATGCCATCAAACCTGAATAATTGTGGGCCTGCTATCCATCGAAATTTGCCAACAGAAAACTGATAAGCTCAATCCAAGTGTGAGGTCAAGATTGCTGATCAATTTAGTTGTGCTGAAAAGATAAGATCGACGTAAAGATGATACCACTGATAATTATAATATGGTGGACCACCCATGCAATCCACCGACTTCACACAAAAATTATATACTCTTTCACTGATAATGAACCAACCGACCCACAATACTAATATTTACACATCCACCAATCAAATTCAAGTAGGAGGCGGCTGAAAACATTAATATCAAAGGAGAAGTTGCTGTGTGAAATCCCATCGATATTATCATTATCGATGGGAAGTGTTTTGGACTTAACCGAAGCCATTTCACCTTGAAACAGCCATGCAGCCTTCTAAAAATCAGTCGGTGATAAAATCTTATTCAAGCAGCTCCAAGGGAGTTTAAATACAGAACATGGGTGTTGGACGTGTAACCGAGCCTAATATCGAAAAGGAAAGGAACCATCGATATTGTTTATATCGATGGGTGTCCTTGGTGCCTTAGGTGATCGATATTATTAATATCAACCTCCACCATCACTTAGTTATCGATATTAACACATGTCCATCATGTCATGGTCTTAAACTATAGGATAAACCAAAGAGAAGTCATTCAACCGATTAACATATGATTATTCAAGCTTAAAAGGATCAATAAGGGTATTATAACCCTAAAGTGATTCTAGTGATTATGGGATTGGTTTTATTCTAATTAAATCTAACTTAATTTAGGAATAAGATTATAACATGATCACAAAAGCTTAAAACACATAAACATTTTTAAAGGGATACATGGAAACAAAAGGTTATCAAATTCATAAACACTTGTTATTTTTATGCACAATAAGTTTGTGCATAAAAGAACAGAACACATTCTTTTATTACGTCAAGCGTTATACAAGTAACTCAATCATGTTATTCAAGTTCATACAATATTCTTAAACATGAAAACAAGTTACAAGAGGAAATCATTAACAGGATAACATAAGTCAACCAAAACAATCAATGTGTTCAATATCATAAATCTTATATATATGTATAATTGCAATAATATAGGAATCAGTTAGAAGTCTTGTTGCTTGCTACTTGTTCAGGTTCAGAGTCTACTGTTTCCAGGTAAGAACATTAGCCCCTCTTTTACTGTTTTATAACTGTTTTGGGGTGGAACACGTGACCAAACATCTTTTGTACTACAACTTATCAAATACAGTATCCACTAATCTTTTATAACAATCAAAGGTTTATTCTTTACTTTTACTGTTTTTACAACTGTTAAACACATTTTGTTAAAAGGTTTTATAAATTATTTTACAACCTGTTTTACATAAAATGTTTTATAAATGTTAAACACTTTGAAAGATTAAGTTTTACAAACTCTTACAAGCTTTTAAACTATAATCCGTGTTTTTAAATAAATGTTTTATTAAATGTTTTCGTTCAAACCTTGTATTTATACAAGGGTCTTCTATCACCGGATTCAATCAAGGGTTTTCAAATAAGGTATTCATTCAAGGGTTTTCGTAGTGGTATTCAATCAAAGGATTTCAAAGTCATGGTAATCAATCATGGGTATTCAACCAAATCTTTTTCAATCACATGATTCAATCTTAAAAACATAAAAGCATGGTGTTCATTGTTGTGAACAAACTTATACACACGTCAAGACACTTATTCAATCTTATCCTTATTCTTATAACGTTAGTACTGGGTGATCACAACAAGGGAAACCATGACACGTTTTGGTTACGCCAAGGCTGTGGTTAGCGTTTTAAATTTGTTTTAAAAACTAACTGCAGATTGGATGCTTTACATTAATATAGATTTGCTGCTAATTAACTTTACTAGCATAGGTCATATTGACCGGGTATGTCAACACAGAGTTTGTCTTCTGAGTATACTCATTAGGACAGCTCGTGTTGAATGTGTTTGCTGACTACTTTTTCTGACTCCAAACGTAGTTTGGGACTTGATTATATGTTGGCTTTTCTAGTAGACAATCATTAGACTGTTTGAACACGTTATTCTTACTTGATGTTAGTTTGGGTTGAAACTGTCCATGTTATTTTCATTCACTGTTTTGTACATATGTTTTATAATGCAGATTCATTTTTACAAATGTTAAACCTATTGTTCTCACCAACTACTTTCGTACTTGACAGTTACTTTTCACGTGTTTCAGGTAATCAGGTTTAGAGCTTCACAAGGACAACTAAGGAGACCATAGTTAAGATAGGACAAGATGGAGAAACAAGCTAGGATGGATTTGAAACTCACTTAAACCCTGATTGTTTAATTGTCTTGTCTGTGTCTTATTTTGTAAACATTATTTTTGGGTCTGTAGTTGTCATTCTTTTGAATATAGTTAGAATGCTTGTAACTAAACAAATGACTAACATTATGAAACTTAGTAATGCATTATTGTTGTTCTTCTTTCAATACTTGTGCATGATTCAACCATTGATTGTCACCGCGCCGTGAATTCCGCACGCGGTGCAGGGGTGTGACATGTTTCGACAACCAGACCATGCCAATGACTACATCAAAACTGCCTAAAGCGATAGGCATAAGGTCAATGTCCAGTGTTTGACCCATCAAGTCAAGGATACATCCTTTAAGAATATGTTCTACTACAATTAACTTTCCATCTGCTAGTTCTACAGTGTAAGGGTCTTCTGGAGTAGTAGGATTAACATTTAGCAATTTACAAAACTCACTAGATACAAAACTCCGGTCGACACCAGTGTCAAATAGCACAGAGGCAGAGTGATTATTCAAGAGGAACGTACCACTAACAATGTTGGGATCCTCCTGTGCATGACGTCATCCAATCACGAACGCTCTACCCTTAGCACCATTGGTGTTATTGTTATTGTTGTTGTTGTCGTTTGTATCATTAGCTCCTCCTTTCTTGAGTTGTGGGCAATCCTTCTTGAAATGCCCAGGCTTGCCACACTCATAGCACCCCTTCTGAGTGTTGTTCTGGTTGGTGGAGTTTGTTTGCAGTTCCCCACGACAGTTTTTGGCTGCATGACCCGCTTTACCGCACCGTTGGCACCGGTACTTATCATACCGATTCCCAACATGATGGAATGCACATTTATTGCACTTTGGGTAGTTACCAATATACCCTCCCGATGACTGCTGACTGCTGTTTGAATTTTGATAAGTCTTGTTGGACTCATGCTTGCGGTTTTGCTGAAATGATTGTTGAGTGGAATTCTTCAAACTGCTGCTATCCCACTTTCTCTTATGGTCTCCCACCTTGGATGTTGTTGTTCACTTGGGTAGTGTCCCTTGTTGCACCGCCTGGTCAGTTAGCTGGTGCACCAATTGAACAACTTGTTGAATAGTAGTGGGATTAGCAGACGTGACTAGATCTGAGGTACTAATCCCCCAATGTACCTCTCAATCCACTTGCTAGGTGGAGTTGCCATGTGAGGTAGCAGTCTGGCTAAATCGTGGGATCGAGTGGTGAACTCCTCGACATCCGACCCTTCCATTTTAAGGTGCCAGTATTCATCCTATAGCTTTTCCACCTCATTGCGTTGGCAATACTCCTCTTGCAACAACGTCTTGAATCCATTCCAATTAAGGGCATTGGCCTCACCCAATCCCAATCTCTGCACGTTGGAGTTCCACCATGTCAATGCTAGACCCTCCAAAGTACTAGTAGTGTACTTTACCTTGTTCTCTTCCAGGCAGTTGCACTTCTCAAACACCGACTCTGACTTTTCAATCCGTCAAAGAAGTCCAATGGATCCTTCCGATCCTTTGAAGTTATGCGGTTTGCAGTCCAAGAACGTCTTGATCGTGCACACCTATGGGTTTACCAATCCCTCCGTTGAACCATGTGGTCCTGTTGAGTGTGTTTGAGCATAGTTAGCGATAGCCTCTGCCACCCTACTTTTCATAAGTTCATTGAGTTCAGCAACAGTCATGTTTATGCTTTCCCCGGCCATGATATTCATAGTGAGAACAAGTGTTAGAGTGTTACCAAGATCCAATGTGAAATGTGTAAATAATACAACAAATAAACATGTAATAGTATGAATGAACACAACTGTTAACAATAGATAATAGTTTTTGATAGATAATAATTCGTACTGATTACAATTCTTTTAATATCAAAACATAAATTTCCAAAACATCTAGTACAGGGACACAACCTGTTCCTTATAGGTCTAAACTAAATCAATCAAGCATCGTCAATCGTGGAATCAGAATCACCATCCTGTGCTGGTACCTCCTCTTCCTCTTCCCCCTCAAAGTCTAATGCAACCAACTCCTCTAGCTCTATCAATCTTCCCTCAGCGATTTCTGCTCGATGCTCTTCCTCCTGGATACGTGCAGTCAACAGAGTTATGTCAATGTCCATTCTTTTGACTAAGCTATGAAGATCTACGTGTCGAGCATTCGCATCCCTAAGCTCCTGTGCGAGCTGCTCAATCCTGTCGTCAGCCCACTTCAGCTCCCAAGTCAGTCGAGCAATATCGTCTGACTCAAATCGTGGCCTCTTAGGGGCACACAGTGTAGGTGATATATGGTCAAAAGACTCCTCATTGGGATCCTCCTCTGGGTCCTCCTCGGGATCCTCCTCTGGATACTCCTCGAGGTCCTCCTCGTAATCATCTGGCTCACTCCCGTCGGATGGTAGGGGATGCTGGTTAGGTGACTCTACGGCCACCGATGGAGGTGATGCTGGTAATACAGGAGCTATCGGCTCCTCATCCTCGAGTACATGCACATGTGGTGGTGATGGTGATGCCATATCTGTAACATAATGCAAACCTAGTTTGCTATAACCAATGTCTAACAGTTATAGTCTAAGTCTACTAATGCAAACCTAGTTCGCTATAACCAATGGCTCTGATACCAATCTGTCACACCCCCAAATTTCAACTAATGGAATCATACCGTTTAGGGCGTGACAAACCAGGATCTCAGGCATTAGACATAACAAAAAACCTCTATATGCTTGTCAAACATAAATTTGGTCTAAATTGTAATATCAAAGTTTCAACGTTTGCGGAAGCGTTTGAAAACCAATAACAAAACATAATAGTTTGCAAAATGTAAATTTCAAGTTCAATGTCTTAAATAATCAAATCCAAAACACTTAAATCGAAATGTTTGCATTAGACTCAACATCCTAATCCCTGCTCTTCCTTAGTTATGCTTTAGTGTCCTGAGAAGCATGCAAATAATGTCAACACAAAGGTTGGTGCATACACAGGTTTGAATGTGTAATCACAAATGCTTGAACAATTGTTTGAAATGAAATGTTTATAGATAACATAATCACACATTGCATAGTCATGATAGCTAGTCATTGTACTGTTTACATAAGCGGTCGACACCGAAGCTGATTGTTAGAATATAAGTTGCCTTTCCACTATTGTCTAGCACGAACAATATTAATGTTTGAATTGGCTAGTTAAACACTTGCGTAGATCTACAATCTACCAAGTGAGGTTTGTCAAACCCGATAGATCTATCTTCAACTACCACGCTTTGCACTACGGCAAACTAAACGGTTCGATATGTAAGGACTAGTCATGCTATGTTCCCACTTTATCATAAATAGCTAACTCATGCAAGTGATATGTATCTAAAATGTTTGTTTGCAAATGTTTTCTCCCCCAAAATAGTAAAATGTAAAAAGGGGCCGTGTACGCACCTGAGAATGTGAATCGAATGATCAAATATACGTGAAATCGTGTGGACGACCTTCTACGAAGAATATGTTTTATATCAATAACGTTGTGTTATTTGGAATGTCAAATTGGGTATTTGGTCACATACGTGTCAACACACATATACCAAGTCGTTTGAAACATGCATACAAAAGCATGCACGATTTTGAGTTCATTCGGTTAAACCCTATAAGTATACGCGATCGTGTTTTTGATAAAAAAAATATAAATTTTATTGTTTCATTATGTTCGTAATTCAAATATGATTCGAACGCAATTCGAATGGATCGATTTGGAGTTAAAACGAAGAAGTTATGTTTAAAATACAAAACTTTGTTTTTAAATCAAAAACAGGTAGGGGCAAGGATCGAACCCTTGACCTCCTGGACCAAACAGACACAACCAACCAGTTGCTATGCTTCTGCAATTGCAATTCACTTTGGTTTTAAATGGTTTTAAGAAAAATCCGACCGGTTCTCCTTTGTTTATTCATCAAGCCCAAATACTACCTAATTGATCCTGTTTTCGAATACAATTGATTCCAAAACCATCGGGGTTTGTTTCAGTAACCCAACCGAGTCCCACTATGGTTTTAATTCGATTAAATAGTCAATTTAGAACCCAAAAATGAGATAAAATTGATTTCGGACGTGGGTATCTAACCCGTCCTTCAAATTAATCAATTTCATTTCAATTGACTATAAATTCACAGGTTTTTCATTCAAAAAGGAAGTTCTAATCTATCTGCATGTTTTAATTTGATTAACAAACTCATGTCAGTTAAAAACCCCAAATCATTTTGTATCATAAACCCTAGAATTCAAAATCACAAAATTCGTAATTGTTTGATGGAATAAACAGAGGGTTTTCATTAAACTGATTACCACGCACCTTTCTGTAATGTTTAATTTGGATAACAAGTTCATTTGATTCAAAATCCCCAAATCCGATGACATAAGAAACCTAGATTTAGAACTTGTTTAATTCATTATTTTTATATGAACTTGATATAGGGTATTTATTAAACATGATTTTCCGAAACTACAGATGTAGTTTAATTTGGTTTTTGAATTCGTTCACATTGAAACCCCTAATTCGCATTGTAAGATGAACCCTAGAATCAAATCTTAGTCAAGTCGATGTTGTTTGATAAAATTGGGTTAGGACTTTTCTTATTTGGACCATTTAGATTGTGTAGGGATCGATTTTTACCTGATTTGGTGTTGTATTGATGAAATTCGACTAATGACTTGAGTTCGGCCAACCCTCCAATCGATTTCGACTATCCACTGCCTCTTGGATCGAATTGTTAGATGCAAACGTCCCTAAGGGTGCCGAATAAGAGTCCTTTATACTTAATTCGGGTGTTTAAAGTCGAATTGAATTGTTGCCATGATTACAAGTAACGGTTTTAACTTAATGAGTTGTTAAATGGGTTTAATTCGACAATTATGGTATTAATCATGATGATAGCCGTTTACAATCATTAGTGTGAGTTATTTGAAGGATTAATTCGATTAATTTTAGTGAGTTAATATAAATTTCGGTTTTCATCAAGATTACACACGAATTTTGACTTCCAAAAGTCAAAATCCCTAATTTGATGATATTACAAGTATGATCCTCATAGTTTTAATGTTTCTAGACCCATTTTGTTCAATTTTGGTCCCTTTAATTTGACATGGATAATCAACTAGAGGTGAAGGTCGACGGGGCATACTACTTCACGGATGAGATATGGATCCCTCATTACGGAGGACTGAGAGGCGTAGTGATGGACGAAGCTCACAAAAGTCGATACTCTGTACATCTAGGTTCTGACAAGACGTACGACGACCTGAGGACAACATATTGGTGGCCTAACATGAAGTCAGAAATTGCGAATTACATGAGCAAGTTCCTAACTTGTTCCAAGGTAAAGGTCGAGTATCAAAAACCATCGGGACTAGTTCAATAACCCGAAATCCTGGTATGGAAATGGGAGCAGATTTCCAGGGATTTGATCACCAAGTTAGCCAAAACAGCGAGTGGTTGCGATACGATTTGGGTAATCGTAGACCAACTCACAAAGTTTGCACACTTCCTTCCGATCAAAGAAACTGACAAGTTAGATAAATTGACCCGAATTTATCTAAAGGAAGCGGTTACCAGACATGGAGTTCCAGTTTCAATAATATCTGATCGAGACAGCCGATTTACGGCACATTTCTGGAGGTCCTTGTGTAAGGCATTAGGAATGAGACAGGACATGAGCACTTCCTATCAGCCGCAGACTGACGGGCAGAATGAACGAATGATCCAGACATTCGAAGACATGCTTCGGGCATGTGTAATCGACTTCGGCAGCAGCTGGTAGGCTCACCTACCGCTTGTCGAGTTCTCTTACAACAACAGCTACCACACCAGCATTAAGGCCGCAACGTTCGAAGCACTATACGGACGTAAGTGTCGATCGCCTCTTTGTTGGGTAGGAGTTGGTGAAAGACAACTGACTGGTCCTGAACTAGTGCACGAGACAACTGAAAGATCGTGCAAATACGGAACAAAATGGCAGCATCTCGGGATCGACAAAAGAGCTACACCGACAGGAGGCTTAAGGCTTTGGAATTCCAAGTAGGAGACCGAGTACTCCTTAAGGTCTCACCCTGGAAAGGAGTAATCCGATTCGAGAAACGAGGGAAACCGAATCCTCGCTATATCGGACCACTCTAGACCGTTAAACAGTTATGCCCCGTGGCCTATGAACCGAATCTGCTGCAAGAAGTGCTTATCCGACGAGACCTATACGACACAAAATGCACATTATTTATACACCATAAGAGCCTACAGCACATCTTCGACCAGAAGGAACTGAACATGCGACAACGAAGATGGTTCGAGCATATAGACGATTATGATTGTGCTATCAAGTACAACCCAAGAAAAGCCAATGTAATAGCCGACGCGTTGAGCCGGAAAGAAACAACAAAGCGTGTACGCCCACTATAGATTAAAATTCTCTCAGAACTACCCAATCAGATCCGGAATGCACAACAAGAAGCTCTGAAAGCTGAGAACCTCACTCATGAGTCGTTGCGTGGCATGGATAATCAACTAGAGGTGAAGGCCGACGGGGCATCCAACCTCACGGATGTGATCTGGATCCCTCACTACGGAGGACTGAGAGGTGTAGTGATGGACGAAGCTCACAAAAGCCGATACTTTGTACATCCAGGTTCTTACAAGATGTACCACGACCTGTGGATAACATATTGGTGGCCTAACATGAAGTTGGAAATTGCGAATTATGTGAGCAAGTGCCTAACTTGTTCCAATGAAAAGGTCGAGTATCAAAAACCATCGGGACTACTTCAGCAAGCCGAAATCCCGGTATGGAAATGGGACCAGATTTCCATGGATTTCATCACCAAGTTACCCAAAACAGCGAGTGGTTGGGATACCATTTGCGTAACGTAGACCGACTCGCAAAGTCTGCACACTTCCTTCCGATCAAAGAAACCGACAAGTTAGATAAATTGACCAGAATTTAACTAAAGGAAGCGGTTACCCGACATGGAGTTCCAGTTTCAATAATATCTTATCGAGACATCCAATTTACGGCACATTTCTGGAAGTCCTTGCATAAGGCATTGGGAACGAGACTGGACATGGGCATTGCCTATCACCCGCAGACTGTGTCACACCCCCAAATTCCCACTCGTGGTGTCAGTCCACGTGGGTGTGATGTGGCCAGAATCACAGCTCATTGTCATATAGAACAACTCTATATGCGAATCAAATACACTGTTTGACATAACAGTAACAAAATAGTTATAGCAGAAAACATGTAATATTGCAGCGGAAAATAATAAGTTTATATGTGCAGCGGAAAAGATTATTGTCAGACATTACACCATTGTTTAACACATAACATTAATTTAAATTGTTTTCAAAAGACACAACAGAAATGCATGGGGATCCTAATGCTCGTCCCTTAAATGTGCATCATGTTCCATGCGCAGCTAATTACCTGAGAATACAAGTTTAGGAAAAAGTGTCAACACAATGGTTGGTGAGTTCACAGGTTTTGATATGTACGTAATAAATTGAAAACATGTGTCATGCTGTTTATCAAAATGTTAGTCCCGAGCCCTTGGCTCCAAGTCTCAGTGCGTCACTACCGAACTAGACTTGTTTGTTCTTTCCTCCGCTATGTTTCGTAATTACATAGCAAGTTAGGTCAGAGTTTCACGTGTTATGACCTCCAGTCAATATTGTGCCACGCGGGGTTAGTCACACCCAAACGGATCCATTCAAACCTACCACGTTCTTCATACATTAACGGTAAGATATTGTAAGGGCTTGTTACGAGTTCAACACTTAATGTTTGTCTAATAAACCAGCATACACAAATAATGTTTGTAATAGCATAATTCTTTGACTCGATTCAACTAGTATTCTCCCCCCTATTTGAAAAGTTTGGAAAGAGTAAAGAGGGGCCGTAAACTCACCTTAGTGATCAATAAATAGAGTAAGCGTAAGCTCCCGTGTAGACTGCGTGTCGGTCACTGGCTACGTATATCGTATTCCATACGTGAGTTTGTGTAAGTGACCATGCTCGTGTTCGTGTTAGTGCTCGTGTTTGTGCTGAACAACCCTCGGTCGTTCATGTTTGTCCGTGTTGGTCCACATTGACCATGTTTGCTCATGTTGGCCCACATTGACCTTGTTTGACCGTGTCGAGTCAACGACCCGTTGGTGAACCGTGTGACTGTTGTGAATCGTGTAACATACGTATTTGTGCTCGTCGTGTGCAAAACGCGCAATTCGCGTCCGTGGACAACTTACTATATTTAGTAAGTTTCTATTTATGGCAAGTTTACAACACATAGCGTTTTAAAGTTCTAGAATGCTCTTTAAGTCCTACGTGATCATGTTAACACATAGCACATTGTCATACGAAATCATACAAGTCACGTAAGTCACGTTTGCATACAAAAGTTTCCTAAGATGGAAGGTTTCTAAATCTAGCAAGTGCGATATCGGAAACCATCTAATTTAACATACAATCATCATATTAAACCTATTAAACCACTTAGCATGTTCAAAACATTCAAAACATTCATAAACCGGTATTTTTAGAAATAAAGTTACTAAAAATAGTAACTACGACTATTTTGCCCAAATGATCATCCTAAATACTTCTAATCCATTTTTATACCACACATCATCATAATATGCCATTTAACATCATCTAATCATGCTCATTTAGTCAAAATCACGATTTATCAATATTTGATTTATAAAAGTTGCTATATATAGGAACTATGCTAAATTTACCACAATCAACATCAAATCAAGTTACTAAGTATTCTATTCTTCATATCATCATCCAAATAGCAAGCTCATACACATGCATGATCTTAAACTCATCATTATCAACAAGTTGTAATTAAAAAGTTACTATAAATAGAAAGTTCATCAAAAACCCATAGTTTAATAATTCTAACAAGATCTGATCATGCAATATACTTCCAATATCATCTATAAACACACCTAAATATACAAAATCATCCCATAGTTCATGGATCATACATGCATGTGAGTTTTACCCTTGGTCATGACCAAATCATGCATTACACATATACACCACATTGTGGATCATCATAAATCATCATCTAAACACCCTAGATCATCAAATACAATAGATTTAATAGCAAACCCAGATTCAAATGATTGAAAGTTCGTGCATGCAGGGATTTAGAGCTTGCATGTGAGTTTCGAAGCTTGTGAGTGTGTTTATGGGTGTTGTGTGTGCAAAATGGACATTAGAACTACCTCCCAAGCCCTTGTAACTCTTAGATGTTGTAGTAGCAGCTCTAGAAATCCTCTGGACAGCAAGCTTTTATAGGGAGATGAAGGTGAAGATGGTGGTCAAGCTTTCCAAGTCCTCTTCTTCAAGTTCTTTGTGAGATCCTAGCTTCTCCCCTTCAAACTTGAGCTACAAGATGCTCAACAATCGCTTCCAGGGTCTGAAATGATGAAGAGGAAGAGTGTTGAGCCGGATTTTAGCTGATAGTTTCGAGAGCAATGAGTGGTATGGTTGCATCAAGTCTCTGGTTGGTCCTTTTGAGATTTCAGCGATTCTGGCTCCCAAGCGCATCGCCTGGCAGGCGTGCTTGGCGCCTGGCGTTGCGCGCACGTCCAGCGGATGAGGCGCCCTTTGTGCCTTCCGCGCGTGCCACCAAGGGTAAAGGCTTCGGGTCAGGCGTAGCGCCTAGCCCATTTAATAGGCCCAATAAGCCTATTTTGTTGTTTTCGACCCGTTTTCGCTCATTTCTCGACTGTAATACATCGTTTGAGCATCGTTTGGACTCTAATTGCCAATTGTTAAACATAATTGACTCGTGAGGTGTTTTTGTGACCAAATTTTGTGACGTTCACCAACGTTCGTAATTTCTGACATGTGTGTGCGGTTTCTGATAGTCCCTCGGATTATCTTGTTGTGTGTCAGTGTTTGTACTGTCGTGCCACGTGTCACACTAAATTAAACCACTTCTAGTGCCACGTGTACTAATAAAATTAAATAAACATTTAATTAAAACAATTGTTGACCTGGATTTTACGGGGTGTCACATCATCCCCTGGTTAGAAAGAATTTTGTCCCGAAATTCAGCTCGTGTTGCCGGTGTTTGTCTGTTCCGCGAACAACTGTGGGTATTTCTTTTTCATCTGATCTTCATGCTCGCAAGTGAATTCTGGTCCGCGTCGCGAATTCCATCTCACTTTCATAATCGGTATTTTGCTGAGTTTAAGCTTCTTGATTTCCCGGTCCATAATCTCCACCGGTTCCTCCACGAAGTTCAATTGTTTGTCGATCTTTATTTCCTTGAGAGGAATGACAAGTGTTTCATCAGATAGGCACTTCTTGAGGTTTGATATGTGAGATACGTTGTGTACACATCTCAGCTCGTTTGGCAAATTTAGCTCATAGGCCACGGGGCCAATTCGTTTGGTGATCTCAAAAGGTCCAATGTAATGAGGATTTAGCTTCCCTCTATTGCCAAATCGAATAACTCCTTTCCAAGGCGAGACCTTGAGTAACACTCTGTCTCCCACCTGGAATTCCAATGGTTTGAGGCGTTTGTCAGCGTAGCTTTTCTGTCTGTCTCGGGCTGCTGCCATTCGTTTGCGTATTTGCACGATTTCCTCAGTTGTCTCGGGCACAAGCTCAAGGCCAGTCATTTGACTTTCTCCAACTTCCGCCCAACAGATGGGTGATCGGCACTTACATCCGTAAAGTGCCTCGAATGGTGCAGGTTGTATGCTTGTGTGATAGCTGTTGTTATATGAGAACTCAACTAACGGCAGATGAGTCTCCCAGCTACTGCCAAAATCAATAACACATGCGCGAAGCATGTCTTCTAATGTTTGTATTGTTCGTTCGCTCTGCCCATCAGTCTGCAGGTGGTAAGCGGTACTCATGTCCAATCTCGTGCCTAGTGCCTTATGTAAGGACTTCCAGAAATGTGACGTAAATCGGCTGTCGCGGTTAGAGAAGATCGAGATTGGCACTCCATGTCGAGCGACCACTTCTTTCAGATATATCCGAATGAGTTTATCCAATTTGTTAGTCTCTTTGATGGGTAGAAAGAGTTCATACTTCGTTAGTTGGTCTACGATAACCCAAATGGTATCACAACCACTAGCCGTCTAAGGCAGTTTGGTGATGAAGTCCATGGAAATCTGCTCCCATTTCCACATTGGTATTTCAGGTTGTTGAAGTAAACCTAATGGCTTCTGGTACTCAACTTTAACTTTCGAGCACGTTAAGCACTTACCTACATAAGTCGCTATTTCCGCCTTCATGTTTGGCCACCAATAGGTCGTCTTCAGGTCCTGGTACATCTTGTCGGAGCCCGGATGTACCGAATACCGGCTCTTGTGTGCTTCATCCATCACAACATTTCTCAATCCTCCGTGATGTGGAATCCAGATCCGATCCATGAAATAGTATGCTTCGTCAGTCTTTACCTCCAGATGCTTGTCCATGCCACGCAAGGATTCCTGAATGAGGTTCTCAAATTTCAGAGCTTCCTGTTGGGCGTTCCGGATCTGTTGTGGCAGTTCAGAATGAATTGTGAGTTGTAGGGCGCGCACGCGTTTTGTTGTCTCCTTTCGGCTCAATGCGTCGGCTACTACGTTTGCCTTACCAGGGTGGTACTTGATGGCGCAATCATAATCGCCGATGAGTTCAACCCATCTTCACTGTCTCATGTTCAGTTCTTTCTGGTCGAAGATGTGTTGTGAGCTCTTATGATCGGTAAAGATAGTGCATTTTGTGCCGTATAGGTAGTGTCGCCAGATCTTCAGGGCAAACACCACGGCTTCCAACTCTAGATCATGAGTTGTATAATTCTTCTCATGCACCTTTAGTTGCCGTGATGCGTATGCTATAAACTTCTCTCGCTGCATCAGCACGCAACCGAATCCTTGTTTCGAGGAGTCACAGTACACCACGAAATCATCACATCCTTCCGGTAAGGATATGATTGGTGCAGTGCATAGTTTCTGTTTCAACAAGTTGAAAGCAGTTTCTTGTTTCTCTCCCCAGTCGAACTTCTTATCCTTGTGTGTCAGGGATGTCAGTGATTGAGCGATCTTTGAAAATCCCTCAATGAATCGTTGGTAGTACCCTGCCAGACCTAGGAATTGTCGCACCTCGGATGGAGTCTTTAGTGCTTCCCAGTTCTTGATGGCTTCGATCTTGGCTAGGTCTACATGTATTCCCTTTTCATTAACCACATGTCCAAGGAAATGGACTTCGCGAATCCAAAAATCACACTTGGAAAACTTCGCGTATAGTTGCTCGTTCTTTAGCAATTCCAAGACAAGCCTTAGATGTTCAGCATGTTCCTCCTGATTCTTAGAGTAGATCAGGATGTCATCGATGAAAACTATTACGAATTTATCAAGATAAGGCTTGTACACTCGATTCATAAGGTCCATGAATATGGCTGGTGCATTGGTCAGTCCAAAGGGCATAACCAAAAATACGTAGTGTCTGTATCGGGTTCTAAAGGCAGTCTTAGGAATGTCATCTTCCTGCATCCTTAGTTGATGGTCACCTTGTTCAGCTCTCTGTAGTCGATACACATACAGAATGATCCGTCTTTCTTCTTTACAAACAATGCCGGCGCTCCCCAGGGTGAGAAGCTCGGTCTGATGATTCCCTTGTCAAACAGTTCTTGCAACTGATTAGACAGTTCTTGCATTTCCGTTGGTGCTAGTCTGTATGGAGCTTTGGCAATTGGTGCCGCTCCGGGAGTGAGGTCTATCTGGAACTCGATTTGTCGTTTCGGTGGTAGTCCAGGTAAATCCTCGGGAAATACTTCAGGAAAGTCTCGGACTATAGCGATGTCCTCAATCTTCCTTTCCTTCTTTGGTTGCTCCGTGATAAGGGCCAGTATGGCAGTGTACCCTTTATGTATGTATTCGTTCTCCCTGAATCGATATATGTTCTCCGTTCTGCAACGTAACTCGTACGATCTTCTCGTTGCATACAATCTAAGCTTGATTTGCAGATAGCCAGTCCATTCCAATGACCACATCGAGGCTCCCGAGAGTCATCGGCATCAAGTCGATTTCGAGTTCGTGATCCGCCAAAACCATGACGCATCCTCGAAAGACGTGTTGTGTTTCAATCAGTTTGTCGTCTGCTAACTCTACGGTATACTTATATTCTAGTGGTGTTGGGGTATTATCTAGTAATTTGCTAAACTCACTAGATATAAAGCTCCTATCGGCACCGGTATCAAATA
The DNA here is from genome assembly GCA_009363875.1 of Mikania micrantha. NCBI lineage: Eukaryota > Viridiplantae > Streptophyta > Magnoliopsida > Asterales > Asteraceae > Mikania > Mikania micrantha. The sequence goes on along the minus strand of CM018691.1, from coordinate 119,638,629 downwards.
ATATACTAGCATATACATTATTTAAAGGAAACGTACCGGTCACGATGTTCGGGTCATCCTTGGCTTCTCCCGAGCCAATCACAAACGCTCGACCCTTGGCTGCACCACCTCCAGCCTTCTTCAATTCCGGGCATTCCCTCCGTATATGTCCCGGTTTTCCACATTCGTAACACCCCTTAAGAGTGTTCTAGTTGTTGTTGTTCAGGTTGTGGTTGGGGTTGTTATTGTTGGGTAACTTAGACCTGCAATCCTTGGCCATATGGCCATGTCGTCCGTACTTCAGGCAACGATACCTCTCACATTGCCCGAAGTGATTGTATGAGCATCGGTTGCACAAAGGGTATTTCCCTTGATATACACCCTTCCCCTTATCATCGGGTTGGGTGGCAGTGAAAGCTCTGGCTGGCGCAGAGCTTTGTTGTTGTTGATGAGACGGATGAGTCTGGGGATGGCTGGGTTCGCACTTCCGTTTGTGGCTTTCCTGAGGCTTCAGGTGTTCACCGCGTTTGGGTAGCTTGCCCTGAGCCACCGCTTGATCGGTTAGTTTATGGGCCAGTCTGATTAATGACTGAATGGTGGTGAGGTCAGATGCAGTCACCATGCTCTGTATTTGTTCGGGCAGTCCACTGATGAACTGCTCGATCTTCTTGTATTACGGCTTCACCATTGCCGGACACAGCTTGCATAACTCATGAAACCGAGTGCAGTACTGCTAGATTTCAGATCCAACCATTTTATGCACCCAAAATTCCGCCTCTAGCTTCCGGATTTCATCACGAGGACAGTATTCCTCTTGCAGCAGTCTGGTGAAATTAGCCCATGTCATAGAGTTTGCACCGTCCAAACCCAGCGTTTGGACATGGGTGTTCCACCAAGTGAGGGCTGGTCCCTCCAGAGTACCGGTTGCATACTTAACCTGGTTTTCGTCCGCACATTCGCACATTGCGAATACGGATTCGGCCTTTTCCACCCAACGGAGCATTCCTACAGCTCCTTCTATTCCCTTGAAGGTATGAGGGTGGCAGTTCAGAAAGGTTTTAAATGAGCACCCTTTGTTGTTGCTCCCATGCGATCCTGTTTAATAGAAACCAATGTCGCGTGTTAGTAACGATGTTAGCTACACTATGTTAGTCAGGTTAAGCTAGTGTTAGTACCATTGTTGGTCCCACTGGTTTCACTGTGATGGCGACTTGCCTCATACTCGGTAATCGCCTTGTTCACCCTGCGGTCAACCATCATCTTGATGGTTGCCGCACCGATCGGCTTCTTGCCTGCGCGTGCGCGTGTTCCCAGTCCAACCATAGTGAATTGCTATGAGGAAAGGGTAGAGTGTTAGTCATCATATGTTAGAGTGTTAGTCACGAGTTATGTTAGGTGTTATGTTAGCAAGCAATCACAGTCAGAATGTACGGTAAGTAAAACAAAGTATCATTTCATTAATAGAAACTTTGAAGTACAATGATTTTCCAAAAAGTAGTACCACTACTAGGTTCATATGAGCACATCCTGCTCATCAAGGCAATACAAAAGTAAAAATAAAGAAATAAAATAAGTTAGCTAATCCGAAGCTATCATGGAGTGCGAGTCTCCACTCTCGGCAGGTTCGTCATCCCCATTCTCCTCGGGATCCTCGTCAAAATCACCTTCTTCGAGGTCCTCGACCTCGAACTGTGGTCCCTCCTCAGGAGGTGGCTCCACAATAAACTGCTTGACCCATGCATTTAGCATGGCATCACTGGCCTGGATCATGGCCTGGTTCTCCTCAGTCGCGATTTCCGTCGCAACTATACGCCCATCATACTCCTGAATAATCTCTACGATCTGTCCCTGTTGCCCTGCCAGCTGTGCCATTTGTTTCCTTAGGGTTTCCATTTGCTCCTGCAAACTGTCAACCTGCCCCTCGAGGCGCTGGTTCTTCTCACGAAGGACTCGAACCTCCTCTGCCAGCTCATGATTCCTTCTCGCCTCACGTCTAGTGTATGCAACGTGGGCCGCAAATGCCCGCTCCATCGGCACACCTAGATATGGAAGTCGATGGTCGTTCGGTGCGTCACTCGGTAGTCGGGGTGGAGGTACCCTCTCCCCCTTGATCCAGTCCCTGATGGTCACGGGATATCAACCCCAAAACATGTCATGCCTAGCCCGTCGGGCTTGGCTGGCGGTCTCTGCATCCACTCGGGCTACAATGTCCCGAACTCTCTGACGGCCCTCCTCCGTTAGCTCGTAATTTACCAGGCGCTTCCCCGGGTTTCTTCCAGCGTCCTCATTATTGTCGGCCATCCTGAAAGTCTCAAATCAATAAGTAACAGATAATGGTAATAATGATAATACATCAGTGTGCAATTCTAAGTGTAGTGTCTAATGTTGAACAATGGCTATAGTCTAAGTTTACTTCATGCAAACCTAGTTCTCTATAACCAAGGCTTTGATACCAGTCTGTCACACCCCCCAAATTTCCACTCATGGTGTCAGTCCACGTAGGTGTGACGTGGCCAGAATCACAGCTCATGGTCATATAGAACAACTCTATATGTGATTCAAATACACTGTTTGACATAAAAGTAACAAAATAGTTATAGCGGAAAACATGTAATATTGCAGCGGAAAATAATAAGTTTATATGTGCAGCGGAAAAGATTATTGTCAGACAATACACCATTGTTTAACACATAACATTAATTTGAATTGTTTTCAATAGACACAACAGAAATGCATGGGGATCCTAATGCTCGTCCCTTAAATGTGCATCATGTTCCATGCGCAGCTAATTACCTGGGAATACAGGTTTAGGAAAAAGTGTCAACACAATGGTTGGTGAGTTCACAGGTTTTGATATGTACATAATAAATTGAAAACATGTGTCATGTTGTTTATCAAAATGTTAGTCCCGAGCCCTTGGCTCCAAGTGTCAGTGCGTCACTACTGAACTAGACTTGTTTGTTCTTTCCTCCGCTATGTTTCGTAATTACATAGCAAGTTAGGTCAGAGTTTCACGTGTTATGACCTCCAGTCAATATTGTGCCACGCGGGGTTAGTCACACCCAAACGGATCCATTCAAACCTACCACGTTGTTCGTACATTAACGGTAAGACTTTGTGAGGGCTTGTTACGAGTTCAACACTTAATGTGTGTCTAATAAACCATCATACACAAATAATGTTTCTAATAGCATAATTGTTTGACTCGATTCAACTAGTATTCTCCCCCTGTTTGAAAAGTTTGAAAAGAGTAAAGAGGGGCCGTAAACTCACCTTAGTGATCAAGAAATAGAGTAAGCGTAAGCTGCCGTGTAGACTGAGTGTCGGTTATCGGCTACCTATATCGTATTCCATACGTGAGTTTGTGTAAGTGACCACGCTCGTGTTCGTGTTAGTGCTCAACAACCCTCGGTTGTTCATGTTTGTCCGTGTTGGTCCACATTGACCATGTTTGCTCATGTTGGCCCACATTGACCGTGTTTGACCGTGTCGAGTCAACGACCTGTTGGTGAACCGTGTGACGGTTGTGAATCGTGTAACATACGTATTTGTGCTCGTCGTGTGCAAAACGCGCAATTCGCGTCCGTGGACAACTTACTATATTTAGTAAGTTTCTATTTATGGCAAGTTTAGAACACATAGCGTTTTAAAGTTCTAGCATGCTCGTTAAGTCCTACATGATCATGTTAACACATAGCACATTGTCATACGAAATCATATAAGTCACGTAAGTCACGTTTGCATACAAAAGTTTCCTAAGATGGAAGGTTTCTAAATCTAGCACGTGCGATATCGGAAACCATCTAACTTAACATACAATCATCATATTAAACCTATTAAACCACTTAGCATGTTCAAAACATTCGAAACATTCATAAACCGCTATTTTTAGAAATAAAGTTACTAAAAATAGTAACTACGACTATTTTGCCCAAATGATCATCCTAAATACTTCTAATCCATTTTTATACCACACATCATCATAATATGCCATTTAACATCATCTAATCATGCTCATTTAGTCAAAATCACCATTTATCAATATTTGATTTATAAAAGTTGCTATATATAGTAACTATGCTAAAATAACCACAATCAACATCACATCAAGTTTCTAAGTATTCTATTCTTCATATCATCATCCAAATAGCAAGTTCATACACATACATGATCTTAAACTCATCATTATCAACAAGTTGTAACTAAAAAGTTACTATAAATAGAAAGTTCATCAAAAACCCATAGTTTAATAATTCTAACAAGATCTAATCATGCAATATACTTCCAATATCATCTATAAACACACCTAAATATACAAAATCATCCGATAGTTCATGGATCATACATGCATGTGAGTTTCACACTTGGTCATGACCAAATCATGCATTACACATATACACCACATTGTGGATCATCATAAATCATCATCTAAACACCCTAGATCATCAAATACAATAGATTTAATAGCAAACCCAGATTCAAATGATTGAAAGTTCGTGCATGCAAGGATTTAGAGCTTGCATGTGAGTTTCGAAGCTTGTGAGTGTGTTTGTGGGTGTTGTGTGTGCAAAATGGACATTAAAGCTACCTCCCAAGCCCTTGTAACTCTTAGATGTTGTAGTAGCATCTCTAGAAACCCTCTGGACAGCAAGCTTTTACAGGGACATGTAGGTGAAGATGGTGGTCAAGCTTTCCAAGTCCTCTTCTTCAAGTTCTTTGTGAAATCCTAGCTTCTCCCTTCAAACTTGAGCTTCAAGATGCTCAACAATCGCTTCCAGGGTCTGAAATGATGAAAAGGATGAGTGTTGAGCCAGATTTTAGCTGATAGTTTCGAGACCAATGAGTGGTATGGTTGCATCAAGTCTCTGGTTGGTCCTTTTAAGATTTCAACGATTCTGGCTCCCAGGCGGGCGTGCTTGGCGCCTGGCATTGCGCACGCATCCACTGGATGAGGCGCCCTTTGTGCCTTCTGCGCATACCGCCAAGGGTAAAGGATTCGGAAAAGCGAACTAGGGGAGTTGACGCTGCCAGTGTTTTCCAAAAAGAGAGCATTAACTTGGTAGAATGGGGAAAAGCGAACTAGGGGAGTTGACGCTGCCCTAGAACTGACTTGGACTGAGGTCAAGAACTTGATGACCACTAAATTATGTCCTCGCAGTGAGATGAGGAAACTGGAGACTGAGTTCTGGGAACTTAAACAAGATAGTGGCGAGAACGTCATCTACAATACTCGTTTCCACGAGTATAGTCTGCTGGTGCCCCATCTGGTTACACCTTTGGAGAGAGCCATCGAGAAGTACATCGGCGGTCTGCCTAAGCAGATCCAAGACACTGTTTACGGAAGCAATCCCAAAACACTAGAGGCTGCGATCCGTTTGTCTGTTACACTCACTGATAATCACGTAAAGGCTGGAACACTCACAAGGAAGGGAACGAAGAAGACTGAGGTGAAGACTGCTGCAAGGGAAACCAAAACCGAAGTCAACTCTGAGGCTGCTAGATCGTCAAAAAGCAGCAACAAGAAGAGGAAGACCAGGAACTTTGTGGTCACTACTCCTGCTGCTAAGTCTGCGCAGCAATCATCCAGCAACACTACTGCCAGGAATTATGTTGGGAACACTCCCCAAATGTAATACCTGCCGATATCACCATGCACCTAACTTGCCATGTCGCGTCTGCAACAACTGCGACAAGTATGGTCATCTTGCAAACGTTTGCCGGAGTGCACCGCAAGCACAAAGGATGCAACAGGCACCGCTTGCACTGCCAGCTCCGTAAACTCAATCTATTCCAGCTGTATCCGTTCGCTAGGTACCTGCACAGGCAAGAGCCTGTTATGAGTGAGGCGAAGTGGGTCATTTCAGGAATCAATGCCCAAGACTGACAGGAAACAATCAACGGGTGGCAAGAGGCAGAGCGTTCCAACTGAATGCTCCAGCTGCTCAAGCCAACCAGGATGTGGTCAACGGTACATTTCTGATCAACAACTCTTATGCATCTGTCTTATTTGATTCTGGTGCCGATAGGAGTTTCGTTTCGTATGATTTTGAATGCATGCTTGGTAGAACACGTACATATTTAGATAAACCGTTTAACATGGAGGTGGCTGACGGAAACACTATTGATATTGACACTGTTATAATTGGATGTACTGTGAATTTAAGTGATCACGTTTTCCCAATTGATCTTATACCTATGCATCTTGGTAGCTTTGATGTTATCATAGGCATGGATTGGTTAGCCACCCACAAAGCGGAGATAGTTTGTCATGAGAAATACATTCGTATTCCCTTACCTTTGGGGGAAAATTTAAGAGTTTTTGGAGAAACTTCTAGTAAAGGTCTTAAGCTGATGTCATGCACTAAAGCACACAAGTACCTTAGGAAGAAATGTATAGCATTCTTAGCGCACATTGTGGAGAAGAAAGAGAAAGGAAAGAGCATTGAAGACGTTCCTATAATCAGAGATTTCCCAGAAGTATTTCCAGATGATTTGCCGGGTCTTCCACCAGAACGTCAAGTAGAGTTTCGAATTGACTTAGTACGTGGTGCGAACCCTGTCGCCAAAGCTCCATACAGACTTGAGCCTTCAGAGTTACAAGAACTAGCAAGCCAATTGTAAGAACTGACTGATAAAGGATTTATTCACCCGAGCCATTCACCATGGGGAGCACCGGTCCTGTTTGTTAAGAAGAAGGATGGGTCATTCCGAATGTGAATCGACTACTGCGAATTAAACAAAGTCACAATTAAGAATCGATATCCACTGCCGCGCATCGATGACCTCTTCGATCAGCTTCAAGGCTAGGCATGGTTTTCGAAGATCGATCTTAGGTCTGGGTATCATCAGCTTCGCATACATGATGATGATATTCCCAAGACAACTTTCAGAACAAGATATGGCCATTATGAATTTCTGGTAATGCCCTTCGGCCTTACCAATGAACCTGCGGTTTTCATGGACCTCATGAACCGTGTTTGCAGGCCATACTTGGATAAGTTTGTTATTGTATTCATTGACGATATCTTGATCTACTCAAAGACCAAAGAAGAACACGAGAAGCACCTTAAGTTGGTTTCGGAGATCCTGAGAAAAGAGCGATTGTATGCCAAGTTCTCTAAATGTGAATTTTGGCTTAAGGAAGTTCAATTCTTGGGACACATAGTCAATGAAAATGGTGTTCACGTGGATCCTGCGAAGATTGATGCGGTGATGAATTGGAGTACACCGAAGACACCGACGGAGATTCGATCGTTTCTTTGACTTGCCGGTTACTATCGGCGGTTTATCTCGAATTTTTCCAGGATTGCTGTCCCTCTCACTTCTTTGACTCAGAAGAATAAACATCATGAGTGGGGACCGAAGCAAGAAGAGGCATTTCAGACTTTGAAGCAGAAACTTTGTGATGTTCCTGTCTTGACACTGCCTGACGGAAATGATGATTTTGTGGTCTACTGTGACGCATCCAACCTAGGTCTCGGTTGTGTTCTCATGCAACGGGGAAAAGTGGTGGCCTATGCATCAAGACAGTTGAAAATTCACGAGAAGAACTACACTACACATGACTTGGAACTTGGTGCAGTCGTGTTTGCTTTGAAGATATGGAGACATTATCTTTATGGCACAAAGTGTCTAGTCTTTACAGACCATAAAAGTCTGCAACATATTCTCAATCAGAAAGAGCTTAATATGAGACAACGGAGATGGGTTGAACTGTTAAACGATTATGACCGTGAAATTCACTACCACCCTGGTAAAGCGAATGTAGTAGCAGATGCGCTTAGTCGCAAAAGTCAAGTTCAGATCCATAGTGTCCGAGTGCACACTAGTCTCCGAAATGATGTTCTCACAGCCCAACAACACTCATTGGCTCAAGATAACTTAAAAAATGAGATGTCTTGCGGGGCTGAGATATTATTGGAAACTAAGGATGATGGTTTGATGTACTACTTGAATCGGTTGTGGATACCGAACCGGGATGATCTTAGGATGGTGATTATGGATGAAGCTCATAAGTCTCGTTACTCAATCCATCTGGTGGCCTGGAATGAAGAAGGATATTGCTGAGTAGGTGTCCAAGTGCCTTAACTATGCTAAAGTCAAGGCAGAACACCAGTGACCTTCGGGATTGTTATTACAACCAGAAATACCCATGTGGAAGTGGGAAAATATCTCCATGGATTTCATTATTAAACTCCCACGAACCACAAACGGTAAGGAAAGAATTTGGGTGATAGTCGATAGATTGACCAAGTCGACTCATTTCTTACCGATACGCGAAACGTACCCTGTGCGGAAGTTAGCTCGTATCTACATTGATGAGATCGTTAGCCGACATGGTATTCCCTTAAGCATAATATCGGATCGTGATGCTCGTTTCACGGCACGATTTTGGGAATCACTTCATGAAGCTTTTGGAACAAGACTGAATCTTAGCACTGCCTATCATCCTCAAATGGATAGACAGACAGAGCGGACGATTCAAACATTGGAAGACATGTTGAGAGCTTGTGTCATCGATTTCGGTGGCAATTGGGATAGCCATTTACCATTGGTTGAGTTCTCGTATAACAACAGTTATCACGCGAGCATTGGTATGGCGTCGTTTGAAGCTCTTTATGGCAGAAAATGTCGGTCACCTATTTGTTGGACCGAAGTTGGCGATTCGCAGATTACTGGTCCCGAGATTATTCAGGGAACGACTGACAAGATCCGCCATATCCGTGACAATATGTTAGCTGCATGTAGTCGACAGAAAAGCTACGCGGATAAACGACGGAAACCTTTAGAGTTTGAAGTTGATGATATGGTATTACTCAAAGTATTGCCTTGGAAAGGAGTGGTACGATTAGGGAAGAAGGGTAAGATTTCTCCACGATATGTTGGCCCTTTTAAGATTCTTGAAAGGATCGGGAATGTTGCCTACAAGTTAGAACTTCCTCCTGAACTTAGCAACGTGCACCCAATGTTTCACGTGTCCAATTTAAGAAAGTGCTTAGCTGATCAAGATCTTCAGGTACCACTCGATGACATTCACATCGATGATACCATGCATTTTGTTGAAAAACCAGTTGAGATAATGGATCGTGAGGTTAAAAAGCTCAAACGCAGTAGAATTCCAATTGTCAAAGTACGTTGGGAATCGAAGCGGGGTCAAGAATTCACCTGGGAGCGGGAATATCAGATGAAGATTAAGTACCCACATTTATTCACTACGGTCACTCCAAGTTGAATTTCGGGACGAAATTCCTTTAATTAGGGGAGACTGTAACATCACTGTACTTTCAGTTATCCGTACATATGTACGGTTGTACTGTTACGACCTGATGTATTAATTATTAATGATTATGAATTTTTGACTATCATTACTGATATTATTATGATTTGGTATACATATTGAGAACATATTATGACATGCATAAACCATGGTGAGTTTAGTTGAAACCCAACTAAACAGAACGAAAGAGTTTATTGCAGTTACGTTTCACAGATTATGGATGTTGATATGGAATGGAAAGGGATTAGGAGTTGGTTATGGTGTGGTTGCTAAACATAGTCAAGGACACATGGTCATGGTTTATCGAAATAGCGGTGGGACGGTGTTGGGGAGGTTGCGATCTACCCCTGCATATGCCCTATACATATGCATATTTCGGTCTATCATGGATGTGTCAGTGATATGGTTTAGTGGGTTTTGGATTGGGATTGATAATGTTAAAGTTCATAAAATAATGGAAGTATAATTGGAATAGATTACGCGATGGTGAGGTTACGAACATAATTTAAACGCGAATATTAATTCAGAAATATTAACCTAATAATGTATTCGAATATAATTATTAAGAATAATATTCTGAAACGATATTCCCTAATTCGTAAATAGAATCGAAATACGATACGAGCGTCGGATTCGGAAAGGTGACGATCTTTACGAATACGTACGTAAGTAACGCGTTTCGACGAGATAATTAAATAATATTTAATGATAATAAAATGAGAAAAATAATTTAAAAACATTTATTAGGGATCACAACCTAAATTAAATCCGAATAAATTGTTTATTTAAATGAATAATTTACCGTAAATGAAACGGAATCGTTTTACGAAACAATTTATTTAAAATCATTTTATTATAACGAAAACCTATTTATTTAAACGTTTTACGTTTTAAATGTGTTTTACGAGAAAACCGAGCAATTTAGTAATATTATCGCGATAAAAACGAGACCAAACACGCGGGTATGATACGCGATATAAGGGAAGAGGTTTTCCTCTTTCTTCTTCATTTCACCAACTTTCACTCTCTCTCTAGAAGCTATGTCCGCCACCATTTTCTCTCTCTACCTTCTCTCTAAGTTATCTCCTTCGTTACCCAACGGAATCGCGAGATCTTGGCGCCCAAACGACCGCGTGAACGAGAGGAACACGAAGATACGAAGAAAGCCTACATTGGATCGACATTTCGAGGTAAATCTGAGTTTTTATGTTTGGTTTATTGTTGGGTCGTGAGTATTGAACTAGTGGTAGAGGTAATCGGTTTCATCACTCATAAAACCCTAAAACGAGTTAATAGGATCATGTAGAAGCCAAATATAGTCTTAAAATCTGCAGAAGCTTGATGATGGTGACGATGACCAGCCCAAAACCCACAGGTTGGTGGAGGATTGTTGCTGGGCGAACCTATACCACCCAGCGAACCCTAGTTCTGACCAAACCTCCCAGCCGAACCCCTTTCTGTTCAGCGAACCTGTTGCCACCAGCATGGCCACTCCCGAACCCTATGGCTGCATGATTGGGCGAACCTTGGAAAGCCACGAACCTGTTCCTCTACGCGAACCTAGATGCAGCCAGCCGAACCCTGAGTCTTGAACGAACCTCACCTTATCACCAAGCTACCATAAGAAGCGAACCTAGCTTGGAGCTGAAGCCATGGAACCACGAACCTAAGGCTGGCCGAACCTTGGCCAACCGAAGCTATTCTGGGCCGAACCATTTACTTTAGTCGAATCCTTTTGATGCTAGACGAACCCATGGGTTTCTTTTTCCGGAATTGGGACGAACCTAGGGTCCTAAGCGACCTGACCGAACCTCATTAGTAGATGAATCCATAATGATAGTCGAACCTTGACATGCATGCTTTAGAAAGGAACGAACCTATGGCTATAAGCGAACCTTAGGAACTGCCAGTTAACATGGGACGAACCTTAGTCGATGAAGCATCCTCTGGCCGAACCTAGCATGGCCGAACATGGGCCGAACCTCCACAATAGTGGGACCCGAACCTATACCCTTGTCTATAGGTTTGCTGCCCTAACCTATAACAAACTCAAATATTTGTTGAATAATATTTTAGGGCCTTCTAACCTAGATTCTTTATTAACCAAGGGAACCAGTACATGGATATAGGAGGGCAAGGACAAGTCAAGAACCATGCATGCATGGGAAATTGGGAGTCACCACCTTTTTAACTAAATACATATAATAAATTATGAGGTTTCTTATGGAATGTGATGTTTTGTGTGTGTAACTTGATTTTGGGTTCACTAAGCTTAAAAAGGAATTTTAATTGGAAAATGGTGGTAGAGTTAATTGACTATGCGTGTATGTGTTAATTTATATATATAATTAAGGTCAACACCTTGGTATAAATGTATATACGTGTAACCTAGGGAAACACACATAAGATAACACAACGAGTTATCATTTGTTAAATGACCTAAACCGACAAATAAATTATATGTTAAGAATGTTTAGTTATAAAATCCTTAGCTGGATATTTAATTAGGTAAATAAACTAAGTTAGTAAGATACTAATGAGTTTAAAGAAAGCCTAAAGGGACACTAAATTTAAGTTGAAATGCATATGATCATAAACACAAACACACTTATAATTACAGGTTGATTGAGTTGGTTAGATTCTCATACGCGAGCACGCATTCTTCTAAAACACCGAATTTAAGGAACTCAGGTGAGTTCTCATAACCTCCCTTTTAAACTGTTTTGTTTTAAACTCGGAGGTGAAACATGTGTACCAATTTTAAATATTATTTTTATAACACATGGATGATACCTGCTTATCAATATGATATTCATATTATGGAATTATCATTATTTATGGATTATCACTTATTATCATATATCTGTGTGACATTGTCATTGACTCCGGTCATTAACAATGATTACATGTATTGCCACTTGGATTATCACAACTCTGTGAACCATTGTCTTTGACATCGGTCAATTACATTGATTTCATGTATTGTCACGTGGTTAGCCACCATTCCATGGATCAAGTCTTTAACTTATGTTAATCACATTAATTCCATGTATTGTCACATATACTATTTGAGAATATTGATGTTTGACATTTGTTGAATGGTTATGTGGTTGATTATCTATGATTATCTATGAATTATTGATATATGTGATTATGTGTTGGTTTATGTGTTTGGATTATGTGCTGGGATGATGTGTTGGATATTCTCACAGGTACTCATGTGGATTTTCTCAAGAAACTCTAAACTTTTATAATCATTTTATAAAACCGTTTTAAATATAAAAACTTATGATTACTCACCAACTACTTCGTAGTTGACACTTGATTTTCTCACATGTTTCAGGGAACGAAGCTAAGTAGGTTGAGGAAGATGAACTCACACTTTTAGACATCATCACATAGGACTATTGGACTTAGCTAAAATAATTGAAATTCTGGTGATTAGAGTTTAGTTAGTTTAGCTAAATCTTTTGTGTATTTGATGTAACTAATTAATGATGAACATGATTTTAGTGTAATTAGTTTGGTTGATTAGTTGATTATGTGATGATTTGATTAGATGCCCACGAGCTTTTGAACAATCTACACATCCCTCGTGGCATCCCGACGTTTTCGCCATCGGTCGGGGTGTTACAGATTGGTATTAGAGCCTGGGTTATAGGGAATTAGGTTACTAGAAATGGTTGACCTAGTCTATAACCGTAGGATACCCTAGTATGAAGAAATTCATACACTAGTTAGTATATTCAGGATTTCATGCTTATGTGTTTATTACATGTTAACTGAACTCCTGTTATACATCTGATATATATTTACTGCTTACTGATTTATTGCTTACTTGTGCCCTAATGACTCGATAAGGACATACTCGTGGTGTATTGTAAAGGTGGTGGGACGGTGGTTTGGGTGGTTGCGACCAACCCTTATCATATGTGTAACATCTGTACATTTAGTCATGGTAGTCGTAAACAGTGTTAGAACAATGGGTATTCATGTCCAATCAGTCAATGTGATTCATATGTTCATGATTGTGTTTGTGTGTTACATGATCTTATTAAATAGGAATAAGTATGTATTATTTATTTACAGTCGATTTCGCTAGGCAAGAACAGTATCGTATTATATCGAAACAGTGGTGGGACGGCGTCAGATAAGGCAGGTAGCTGGACTCTGGGGTATGCCCTATACATATATTGCGTTCGGTGTAATGGGATAGTGTTAGTGCGTAGTGTTTAGACGAATAATATGACAAACGAATTAATTTAACAAAAATCGTAATACGTAAGCGAGACTGAGTATAATTATGGGTGACGATCCATAACGATACGAATGTTGAACTTATAATTATGATTAAACGACAATAAATAAATAATACGATCGAAAAACGTACGCGATTGCGGGTATACACGTAATTGTATTTGTTTAATGATCTGGCAACGAACGAGGAGTAAAAATGAGTGAAATAAATTATTTTACATTTTTACAATTTTGAAACTCATCAAAATGATGAGAATAATAACTATTTTATTTAAACCGCGTAAAATTTCCGGAAACGCGACGAAAGCGCGATCCGAGCAACCGAAACGAACCCGAATGCCCCGAGGGTATATAAACACCAAATGAGGGTGTTTTCATTCATTTATTTCAGCCACAAACCCTCTCTCTCTCTAGATTTTCGAAAATCCCACTCTCTCACTAGAAAACATCACTAAAACCTCCATATCTTCTTCGTTTTTTGATGAAAATGGATGATTCTTGAACCTACGCGAAGCTCTCGACATTCCCTACACGGAAGTACAAGGGATCTGAAGTTTTCACCGGCCAAAGTCGAGGTATGCTTCGAGAAAGATCACGAAAATAGGGTTTTGTATTGTGTTGTTCGAATTTGATGTTAGTCGGTCCTAAACCCACCTCCACGACCACTATACCTTCGAGGATTACGTGTTGTATGACACGGCATTGTAGACGAGTTCCTAAACACCAAAATTGATGAAGATGATGGTGATAGAGGTTGACTGGTTCGGGAAAAAGAGCTAGGCGAGCATGGGACGAACCTTGTTGCCACAGATCTGAGCTGCGAACCTTTGGAGTCTCGGCGAACCCTAACGAACCTGCATGGTTCGTTGATCACCAGCCGAACCCTTAGGGGGCCTCACGAACCTTGCATGGCGACGAACCTTCATCAACATCATCAGCCGAACCATGCTTGACTCACGAACCCTAGCGGCGAACCTTCAAGCTCAGACGAACCATCATCAGCTCCACGAACCTTTATGCATCAGCCGAGCCCTAGTTGAGCACACGAACCTACTAGACCACCGAACTATAGCCGAAGCTTTTACTTGGCCGAACCCTCCTGGATCGACGAACCTTAATCAAGCAGCGGAGCCTTGCATGGTCTTCACGAACCATCAACTGTGACGAACCCTTGCATGGAGGCCGAACCCTGAACCACCGGCGAACCTACATACACTGCTGGCCGAACCTTGGTGCCATGGTCGAACATTAGGCCGAACCTTCATAAGGTTCGTTGCCCTGGGTGGCCAGAGTTGTGTTAGGCGGCTGCCATTCGTGCATTCTGGTCGACAACATACAACCATTCATTTTACCGGCCCACATGATTCGATCAAGCCTAACAGGACCCTCGGCCCACTAGTCTTATGCAGCCCAATTTGGTTTCATTCGGCCCATGTTGTTCAATTCGGCCCACATGATAGTTTCCGGCCCACACCCATTGGGTCCACAAGTCACCAAACCGTTTTCTATAATTTGGGCCACACATCCTAAACCTAGCCCAACTTTAAGTTGAATTGGCCCACAGGATTTCAATTTGGCTCATACTTATGCCTAAGGCCCGATAACCAATGCTTAGGCCCAATAGGAAGAGATTGGCCCATGGGATTTTATCTCGGCCCAATCTTGGCCTTTTAACTCATTAATTATGAAAGGATCTTATTCGGGATTAGGTTTAATTCAACCTAATTATGAGATCAAGTCATAATCACAAGGGTCTAAAACACTTTAACATATCTTCAATTTTCATGTTAATCAATGGTTATCAAAATCATAAACACTTGTCATTTTATGCTTACAAGTTGTGCATAAAAGAACATGACACTTCTTTTTCATGAATCAATTATCAATCAAGTGACTCATTCAAGATATTCAAATTCGCACAACATTCTTAAACATGAGAACAAGTACTCTAGAATTAATCGGATTCAACATAAAAACAAGTCAACCAATGTATCAAAGTCTATATAATCATAAATCTTATACTCTATGTATGATTACATTGATATAGGAACTCATTAGAAGTCTTGTTTGCTACTTGCTAATTGTTATAGTTCAGAGTCTACTGTAGTCAAGTGAGATCATTAGCCCCTCTTTTACTATTTTTCAACTGTTTTAGGGTGGAACACGTGATCAAACATTCTTTATGCAATTCATATTTCATATACAGGATTTATGCTACTGTTCAACTGTTACAGGTTCATTTTAGAAATCCAAGGGATTTCTCACCTATTTTTCAAAGGATTTATCAACTGTTTATAATGGTTTTATCAACTGTTAAACAATTTCTACTAAAAGGTTTTATAAAAGGTTCACTAAACTGTTTTACACCAATTTTACATAAATAGTTTTATAGATGATAAATACTTTTCAGGATTAAGTTTTATAAAATCTTTTACTAAAATCTTGTGTTTTCGATAAAATGATACTTATAAACCTTGTTATTACACAAGGAATCTATTCTCAGTATTAAATCAGAGGTTTCAAAACAAGGGATACAATTCAATGGTTTTCACAATGGTGGTATTCAATCAAGGATTTTCAATTCATGGTATTCAAGCAAGGTTTTCAAAACATGATATCAAATAAGGCATTCAATTAAGGGCTTCAAATCAATGTATTCAAAAGCATGGTGTTCATCGTTGTGAACAAACTTATACACATCAAGTTACATATTCATTAGCGTTAGTACTGGGTGATCACAACAAGGGAAAGCGGACACATTTGGTTACGCCAAATCTGGAGTTTGCTTTTAAATTTGTTTTAAAAGCCAACTGCAGATTTGGATGCATTCTGGTTATTCAAAGTTGCTGAAAAATTTTCTAACTCTAAACGTAGTTTGGGACTTGATTATATGTCGGTTTTTCTAGCAAACAGTCTGATGACTGTTTGGACACGTTATACATACTTGATGTTAGTTTGGGTTGAAACCATCCATGTAATTTTCATTCATTGTTTTATACATATGCCTTACAATGCAGAATCATATTTACAAATGTTAAACCTATTGTTCTCACCAACTACTTTTGTAGTTGACAGTTACTTTTCACGTGTTTCAGGTAATCAGGTTTAAGACATTCTAAAGGACAACTAAGGAGACCGTTTAAGATAGAACAAGATGAAGAAACATGCTAGGATGGATTTAGAAACACATTAAAATCCAGATTGTTTAATTGTCTTGTTTGAAGTCTTATTTTGTAAACTATATTTTGGGTCTGTAGTTGTCATTCTTTTGGTAGATAGATTGTCTGTAACTAAACAATGGTCTAAACTTTATGAAACTAAGTAATGCATTGTGGTTATTCTTATTCAATACTTGTGCATGATTCAACCATCGATCGTCACCGCGCCGTGGATTCCGCACGCGGCGCAGGGGGTGTGACAGGTTGGTATCAGAGCCAAGGTTGTAGAGAACTAGGAAAAACCCAATACTTAATGACCTAGACTATAACCTAAGCTACCCAATAGGACTAAGTGCTATAGGCTTGAGGATACTTAGGATCTAAGTAAACTTAAGTTAAGCATTAAGTCTACAATAAGCTTGAAAGATCTTTGGAATATTTTTCTGAGACTTGATGTCGAGTCAAGAAATTTGGATCGGAATTCTATAATCTTAGAAACCGAACTAAATTTCTCAATACATATTCATTAAAGGATTTCAGAGGCAAAGATCTGTATTCTTAGTATCTTTGATCTGAAATCCTCAATCAGAGTTTATCATAGGATTTCAGAGGCAAAGATCTGTATTCTTAGTATCTTTGATCTTAAATTCTGAATTAGAGTTTATCATAGGATTTCAGAGGCAAAGATCTGTATTCTTAGTATCTTTGATCTGAAATTCTCAATCAGAGTTTATCATAGGATTTCAGAGGCAAAGATCTGTATTCTTAGTATCTTTGATCTGAAATTCTCACTCAGAGTTTATCATAGGATTTCAGAGGCAAAGATCTGTATTCTTAGTATCTTTGATCTGAAATTCTCATCATGTTATCATTATCATGTATTCATCATCACTAGGACTTCATAACTTAGAATCTGTGTAACAGTATTCTTTAGTTGAAGTTCACACAAGGAGAATCATTATACTCAATACTGTCAATATTGGGAACCTAGGTTAATTAACCTAGGCCATATATATACTAAAACCTAAGGTCCTGATTTTGAGTAAATCAAGAACCTCGGTTTAGACAATCATAATCATATACATAGTTCAAGAGACAATCATGAATCAATCATAACCAATCAAGAGTTGGGATCCTAGCTTCAAATACAGATGGCGGCCAAGCTCTGGCATACTGAAGTGGTGGTGGGATGTCGGC
Source organism: Mikania micrantha (assembly GCA_009363875.1). Taxonomy (NCBI): domain Eukaryota; kingdom Viridiplantae; phylum Streptophyta; class Magnoliopsida; order Asterales; family Asteraceae; genus Mikania; species Mikania micrantha. The sequence goes on along the minus strand of CM018691.1, from coordinate 119,620,761 downwards.
TGGGCAGGCAGTTTGCTTGCCCCTACGTAAGCCCTATATATAAGCTATCTTCAGTACGGCAGGGGGAATTCGGCATTCGTATTTGCAGTAAAGATCCGGGAGCAACTAGAATCATTGAACATTAGTCAAACAAACGAGATACAACCATTGTGTTAATCAAACATATGTGAGTCAACCATTGGATGTGAATCAATCAGGTGAACAATCATATTATGTAATCTTAAATGATTACATGCTTAGTACTTACTAACATAAGTTAACGAGACAAATGTAGAGCACACGCATGATTTAGTTTTACATGTTAACAACTGTTAGTAAGTGCACACATAATTCAACCATAATTCAATCATAGTTCAGTGATCAAAGATCATGGAATTCTTAATCAATGGAACATACTTGGAAATCAGTACAATCATATTGCCAAATGCTAGCAAGGGCATGATCGTGGTATATCGAAGCGGTGGTGGGCTGGCGACTGGGCTGGCAGTTTGCTTGACCCTTTTGTATGCCCTATATATAAGCTATTTCGGTATATCGGGAAAGTGTCAGTGTGTAGTTTTGGTGGAGTGAAATCATGAAACATCGTACATATTCACATGAGAAGTATGATAATAAGTTAATTGCTTATATGTGTACATGCTCATATTACAATTGAATGATAATATTAGTAGTATGGACATATTACTAACTTTATCATGTAAATTCAATTGTATCCTTTCTCATTTCTGACCCACTTGTGGCTTCTATTCGTAGAATGCCTCCTCGACGTGACCCTAACGGAGGGGGTTCAACAAGTGGCAATGATGATGAGATCAATAAAATTGCCCAGGCTATCGCTGTACATATGAAGGATGTTATTCCGGGTATGGTCACTGATATCACCCACAATCTTCGGGGAAGTACCAGTGATTCAGCAGACAATTCAAATGCCACTAACGCTGGAACTGCTACCTTTACTTATAAGCAGTTCAATGATGCTAAGCCTCCTAAGTACTCTGGTACTGAGGGAGCTACCACCCATACTACAATGGTTGGAAAGCATTGAGGACATCCTAGACTTCACCGGATGTCCAGAAAATCTAAAGGTCAAGATGGCTTCAAGCGCTTTTCACAAGAGCGCACTCTCCTGGTGGAATTTGGAGAAGAACACCAGAGGACGGGAAGTTGCTTTGGCCTTACCGTTGGAGGATTTCAAGAAGGTATTGGTGGAACAGTTTTGTCCACGCCATGAACTGAAGAAACTCGAGGTTGAGATGTGGAACTTGGTACAGGACAGTGGCGAAAGCGCGAAATATACAACTCGCTTCCATGAGTTGTGTATTTTGGTGCCACATCTGGTTACTCCTCTGTCCCGCAATATAGAGAAGTACATTGAAGGCTTACCCCTAGTTATCAGGGGAACTGTTATGGGGAGTAACCCCACTACTCTGGAGGCGGCAATTCATCTTGGAGCCACCCTTACTGAAGAATATGTCAAAGCGGGTGTGCTCACTCGAAAGGGGTATAAGAGAGCACAGATTGAAGAAGTAAAGAAGCCTGAACAGAATCAACCCAAGAAGAAGAAACAGAAACAAAGGATGATCAAGAAATATGCAGCTTTGACTATAGCTGCACCTACTCAAGCCACTCCCATTACTACTATTCCACAACCTGCAACGGCCAGAAAGCCTTATACTGGTCTGTTCCCACTTTGCACCAAATGCCAATACCATCACCTACCCACTATTCCATGCAGAAAATGTCTTAAGTGTGGAAGATTTAGACATTTGGCTGCAACATGTCGATCTGCTCATCTAGCTGCTGCTACAACTACCACCGCTAACCCTGCTACTACTGGTGGAAGGGTCTGTTACAACTGTGGAGCAGAAGGACACTTCAGAAACCAGTGCCCGAAACTCAACACAGACGCAACAACTGCTACTGCTCGTGCCTTTGTTATCGGAACTTCCGAAGCACGCGAGGACCCGGCAGTCATCACGGGTACATTTCTCATTAATGATCACTAAGTTTCTATCATATTTGACACTGGTGCTGATAAAAGTTTTGTCTCTACTAATACTGCTTCCCTGTTTAATAAACAACCATCTATACTTGATGCTCCTTACACCGTAGAAGTAGCGGATGGTAAAACCATATTAGTAAATTCAATAATTCGTGATGGTGAATTAAGATTGAACGATCATCTTTTCCTTATCGATCTCATTCCTATGACACTCGGAAGCTTCGAAGTTGTAGTAGGAATGGATTGGTTATCCAAAAACCGTGCCGAAATTGTATGCTCGGAGAAACTTATTCGAATTCCCCTACCGTCCGGAGAAATGATGCAAGTCTACGGCGAAAAACCCTGCCGCGGATTGAAGATTGTGTCGTGCATCAAGGCTAGGAAGTACCTGAAGAAGAAATACTTTGCGTTCCTGGCTCACGTGGTAGAGAAGAAACCTGAGAAGAAAGCAGTTGGAGACGTTCAGGTCATCAGAGATTATCCGGACGTATTTCCAGAAGACTTGCCTGGGCTACCACCGATCAGGCAAGTGGAGTTTAGAATCGATCTTGTCCCTGGAGCAAACCTAGTGGCGAAATCACCATATCGATTAGCACTGTCTGAGATGCAAGAACTGTCTAGTCAACTCCAAGAACTTCTAGACAAAGGTTTCATAAGACCGAGTTTCTCTCCTTGGGGAGCTCCGGTTCTCTTTGTCAAGAAGAAAGATGGTTCATTTCGTATGTGCATCGATTATCGTGAGCTAAACAAGTTGACAATCAAGAACAGATATCCTCTACCTAGGATCGATGATCTGTTTGATCAATTACTGGGAGCGACTTGCTTTTCTAAAATTGATCTACGATCCGGGTATCATCAGTTGGGAGTAAATGATGAGAATATACCAAAGACTGCTTTTAGGACTCGATATGGACACTACAAATTTGTGGTTATGCCATTTGGACTGACCAATGCACCGGCAGTGTTCATGGACTTGATGAATCGAGTCTGCAGACCATATTTAGATCAGTTTGTTATCGTCTTCATTGATGATATACTGATTTATTCCAAGACGGAGCAAGAACACGAGGATCATTTGAAGAAAGTCTTAGAATTACTGAGAGAGGGACAACTTTATGCTAAATTCTCAAAATGTGAATTTTGGCTGAAAGAGGTTCACTTCTTATGGCATGTCATTAACAGGGATGGGATACACGTAGATCCAGCGAAGATTGAGGCAATTAAGAACTGGACTACCCCATCTACTCCAACAGAGATTCGTTCATTTCTGGGTCTGGCAGGTTACTACAGAAGGTTCATCGCGAACTTTTCAAAGATCGCCTTGCCACTTACCACTCTAACTCAGAAAAGTCAAGCTTTTATATGGGGACAGAAACAGGAAGATGCATTCCAACTTCTTAAACAGAAGTTATGCAACTCCCCTATCCTTAGCCTTCCAGAAGGCAGTGATGATTTCATTGTCTACTGCGATGCTTCAAACCTTGTTCTCGGTTGCGTACTTATGCAACGGGACAAGGTGATTGCATATGCTTCAAGACAACTTAAGGTTCACGAGAAGAATTATACTACTCATGACCATGAGTTAGGGGCTGTGGTCTTTGCATTGAAGATATGGAGGCACTACCTTTATGGTACTAAATGTGTTATCTATACGGACCACAAGAGCCTGCAACACATACTCAATCAGAAGGAACTCAACATGAGACAACGGCGTTGGGTTGAGCTGCTAACTGATTATGACTGTGAGATTCGTTACCACCCGGGTAAAGCCAATGTGGTGGCGGATGCTCTTAGTCGTAAGGAACCAGTCAAACCAATTTGTGTAAGAGCCATGGAGATCAACACATAGCCAAACTTGAAGGACTTGATTCGTATTGCACAACAACAAGTGGTGACAGACAATCAACTGAAAACAGACTTAGACTGCGGAATTGAGAAGAAACTTGAACCTCGATCTGATGGTGTGTTATATCTCAACGGCCGCATTTGGATTCCAAAGTCAGAAGAATTGCGCACACTCATCTGTGATGAGGCTCATAAGTCGCGATACTCAGTTCATCTTGGAGCAGATAAGATGTACCGAGATTTGCGGGCATCTTACTGGTGGCCGGGAATGAAGAAAGACATAGCACTGTACGTGGGGAGATGTCTTACATGTTCCAAAGTCAAAGCAGAACATCAAAAGCCTTCGGGACTTCTGCAGCAACCTGAAATTCCTCAATGGAAATGGGAACAGATTTCCATGGATTTCATAACTAAGTTGCCGAGAGCTCCGCGAGGTTACGATTCGATTTTGGTGATTGTTGATCGACTCACCAAATCCGCTCATTTTCTCCCAATCCGAGAGGATTACAAGATGGAGAAGTTATCCACATTGTACATCAACGAAATCATCGCTCGTCATGGTACTCCAACATCAATCATTTCTGATCGTGATAGTCGATTCACTTCTCGCTTTTGGCAATCATTGCAAAAGGCTTTGGGAACCCGTGTTAATCTTAGCATGGCGTATTATCCCCAAACCGACGGTCAAAGCGAAAGGACTATCCAAACACTCGAGGACATGCTTCGTTCTTGTGTGATTGACTTCGGTGGGAGTTGGGATACTCATCTTCCACTCATCGAGTTTTGGTACAACAACAGCTACCACACAAGCATTCAATGTGCACCATTCGAAGCTTTATATGGTAGGAAGTGCCGATCACCGGTCTGCTGGACCGAGGTTGGTGACTCACAGGTCGTAGGACCTGAACTCATTCAAGAAACAACAGACAAAATCACAACCATTCAATCAAGGCTTAAGGCCGCAAGAGATCGACAAAAGAGTTATGCCGATCGACGTCGGAAACCGCTTGAGTTTCAAGTCGGTGACCGAGTCTTACTCAAAGTTTCTCCCTGGAAAGGCGTTCTTCGATTCGGGAAGAAAGGGAAACTTGCACCAAGGTACGTTGGACCTTTTGAGATCCTGGAACGGATTGGTCCCGTAGCCTACAAACTCAAACTTCCGGTGGAGCTAAGCAATGTTCACGATACATTTCATGTATCGAATCTTAAGAAATGCTTGGCTGATCATGATGTTCAGATTCCACTGGAAGAAATTCAGATTCAAAACAACATGCAATTCATAGAACGTCTGGTTGAAATCATGGATCATGGAGTCAAGAAACTTAAACGTAGCCGTATCCCGATCGTAAAGGTACGATGGGAGGGCAAACGTGGTGCTGAGTTCACCTGGGAACGTGAAGACCAGATGAAGCTTAAGTACCCTCATCTATTAACAGTACCTTCGGCTAGTTAATTTCGGGACAAAATTCCCTTAACTACGGGAGACTGTAACATCTGTACATTTAGTCATGGTAGTCGTAAACAGTGTTAGAACAATGGGTATTCATGTCCAATCAGTCAATGTGATTCATATGTTCATGATTGTGTTTGTGTGTTCCAGGATCTTATTAAATAGGAACAAGTATGTATTATTTATTTACAGTCGATTTCGCTATGCAAGAACAGTATCGTATTATATCGAAACAGTGGTGGGACGGCGTCAGATAAGGCAGGTAGCTGGACTCTGGGGTATGCCCTATACATATACCGCGTTCGGTGTAAGGGGATAGTGTTAGTGCGTAGTGTTTAGACGAATAGTATGACAAACGAATTAATTAAACAAAAATCGTAATACGTAAGCGAGACTGAGTATAATTATGGGTGACGATCCATAACGATACGAATGTTGAACTTATAATTATGATTAAACGACAATAAATAAATAATACGATCGAAAAACGTACCTTCGAGGATTACGTGTTGTATGACACGCCATTGTAGACGAGTTCCTAAACACCTAAATTGATGAAGATGATGGTGATAGAGGTTGACAGGTTCGGGAAAAAGAGCTGTGCGAGCATGGGACGAACCTCGGCGAACCCTAACGAACCTGCATGGTTCGTTGATCACCAGCCGAACCCTTAGGGGGCCTCACGAACCTTGCATGGCGACGAACCTTCATCAACATCATCAGCCGAACCATGCTTGACTCACGAACCCTAGCGGCGAACCTTCAAGCTCAGACGAACCATCATCAGCTCCACAAACCTTTATGCATCAGCCGAACCCTTGTTGAGCAAACGAACCTACTAGACCACCGAACTATAGCCGAAGCTTTTACTTGGCCGAACCCTCCTGGATCGACGAACCTTAATCAAGCAGCCGAGCCTTGCATGGCCTTCACTAACCATCAACTGTGACGAACCCTTGCAAGGAGGCCGAACCCTGAACCACCGGCGAACCTACATACAATGCTGGTCGAACCTTGGTGCCATGGTCGAACATTAGGCCGAACCTTCATAAGATTCGCTGCCCTGGGTGGCCGGAGTTGTGTTATGCGGCTGCCATTCGTGCATTCTGGTCGACAACATACAACTATTCATTTTACCGGCCCACATGATTCGATCAAGCCTAACACAACCCTCAGCCCACTAGTCTTATGCAGCCCAATTTGGTTTCATTCGGCCCATGTTGTTCAATTCGGCCCATGTGATAGTTTCCGGCCCACACCCATTGGGTCCACAAGTCACCAAACCGTTTTCTATAATTTGGGCCACACATCCTAAACCTAGCCAACCTTTAAGTTGAATTGGCCCATAGGATTCGAATTTGGCTCATACTTATGCCTAAGGCCCGATAACTAATGCTTAGGCCCAAAAGTAAGAGATTGGCCCATGGGATTTTATCTCGGCCCAATCTTGGCCTTTTAACTCATTAATTATGAAAGGATCTTATTCGGGATTAGGTTTAATTCAACCTAATTATGAGATCAAGTCATAATCACAAGGGTCTAAAACACTTTAACATATCTTCAATTTTCATGTTAATCAATGGTTATCAAAATCATAAACACTTGTCATTTTATGCATACAAGTTGTGCATAAAAGAACATGACACTTATTTTTCATGAATCAATTATCAATCAAGTGACTCAATCAAGATATTCAAATTCGCACAACATTCTTAAACATGAGAACAAGTATTCAAGGGTTAATCAGATTCAAGATAAAAACAAGTCAATCAGTGAATCAAAGTCTATATAATCATAAATCTTATACTCTATGTATGATTACATTGATATAGGAACTCGTTAGAAGTCTTGTTTGCTACTTGCTACTTGTTATAGTTCAGAGTCTACTGCAGTCAGGTGAGAACATTAGCCCCTCTTTTACTGTTTTTCAACTGTTTTAGGGTGGAACACGTGATCAAACATTCTTTATGCAATTCATATTTCATATACAGGATTTATGCTACTGTTCAACTGTTACAGGTTCATTTTAGAAATCCAAGGGATTTCTCACCTATTTTTCAAAGGATTTATCAACTGTTTATAATGGTTTTATCAACTGTTAAACAATTTCTACTAAAAGGTTTTATAAAAGGTTCACTAAACTGTTTTACACCAATTTTACATAAATAGTTTTATAGATGATAAATACTTTTCAGGATTAAGTTTTATAAAATCTTTTACTAAAATCTTGTGTTTTCGATAAAATGATACTTTATAAACCTTGTTATTACACAAGGAATCTATTCTCAGTATTAAATCAGAGGTTTCAAAACAAGGGATACAATTCAATGGTTTTCACAATGGTGGTATTCAATCAAGGATTTTCAATTCATGGTATTCAAGCAAGGTTTTCAAAACATGATATCAAATAAGGCATTCAATCAAGGGCTTCAAATCAATGTATTCAAAAGCATGGTGTTCATCGTTGTGAACAAACTTATACACATCAAGTTACATATTCATTAGCGTTAGTACTGGGTGATCACAACAAGGGAAAGCGGACAAATTTGGTTACGCCAAATCTGGAGTTTGCTTTTAAATTTGTTTTAAAAGCCAACTGCAGATTTGGATGCATTCTGGTTATTCAAAGTTGCTGAAAAATTTTCTAACTCTAAACGTAGTTTGGGACTTGATTATATGTCGGTTTTTCTAGCAAACAGTCTGATGACTGTTTGGACACGTTATACATACTTGATGTTAGTTTGGGTTGCAACCATCCATGTAATTTTCATTCATTGTTTTATACATATGCCTTACAATGCAGAATCATATTTACAAATGTTAAACCTATTGTTCTTACCAACTACTTTTGTAGTTGACAGTTACTTTTCACGTGTTTCAGGTAATCAGGTTTAAGACATTCTAAAGGACAACTAAGGAGACCGTTTAAGATAGAACAAGATGAAGAAACATGCTAGGATGGACTTAGAAATACATTAAAATCCTGATTGTTTAATTGTCTTGTTTGAAGTCTTATTTTGTAAACTATATTTTGGGTCTGTAGTTGTCATTCTTTTGGTAGATAGATTATCTGTAACTAAACAATGGTCTAAACTTTATGAAACTTAGTAATGCATTATGGTTGTTCTTATTCAATACTTGTGCATGATTCAACCATCGATCGTCACCGCGCCGTGGATTCCGCATGCGGCGCAGGGGGTGTGACAATATGCCCTATATGTATACCATTTACAATACATCGGGTGGATGTCAGTATTGAGGAATAAGGGAACTACCCATCTGGGAAATTAATTGCTTAATAAATTAACTGCTTAGGAATCTATTTTCTTTAGGAATTATTTGTTAGATCTCTTGATCACCAAACAAGGACACACTCGTGGTATACTACAAAGGTAGTGGGACGGTGTTAGGGAGTTTGCGACCTACCCTTGCATATGCCCTATACATATACCATTTGTAGTATATCGGGGGTCTGTTAGTGCCAGGAACTTAGGATATTATTAGGAATTGTTGTGAGGTTATGATTAATGGATTGTTGATGGTATGTTGGTTAAGGTTGGGTTGGATTGACACTTGGGATGATCATAATTGATGAACACATATAAACTCATTTATGAACACTCTTATTGGACACGTGGGGTGCTTAGGATCAACGAATGATACGAACGATTAGTGATGGACTGTAGACTTGGGTGATGATATAGACACTTGGGGATAATATAAACGCATAGTGATAATACTAACACTTAGTGATGGTATGGACACTTGAAGAAAATAAATTATAGGGAGGATATGAACACTTAGTGAAAGTAAGAGCACTTAGTGATGATATGAACCCTCGTTGATAATTATGGACATTGGGATTAGTATGGACTTTTAGTGAACTTAGACATTAGGGGAACTTTAATGTCAGGTGAACTTAGACATTAGGTGAACTTAGAAATAGGCAAACTTACATGTCAAGTGAACTTAGACATTAAACGAACCTAATTGTCCAAGGGAACTAAAGACCACTTCACTCAAAATTATCCTACCTAGGATAAGGGTTGTGAAGTGAGAGTATGGTAAGATACATGATACACCCTAAATTCTAACAATGGCATAATCGTGGTGCAATGAAATGGTGGTGGGACGGTGTAGGGGAGGTTGCGATCTACCCCTGCATATGCCCTATATATAAGCTTGTTGCATTGCATCGGGAGGTTGTCAGTGTTGGTATAGGGTGGGGACTGTATGGAACTTAGGAATATTTAGCTAATATTAGTTACGACCAACTAGGACACTTAGCATAATATTAGGAAGTTTATAAATATTATGAGTAAAAAGACAGATAGGAGAGAAATATAGTCCCTATATGTAATCCTAACTGTTTAAATGAACTCATTCGATCATGGTTTGTATGAATTACGTTGTAAACGGTAGTAACATGTTTCTAATCTCTTCAGAAACATGCCGCCACGCCGTCACAACGGAGACGATACGAACCCTGAAGATGCTAACGGTAACGCCAACTCCGGCATACAAGAGTTAACTAACCTCATTTCTGGGTTGGTGAACCAACTAACCCAAGCCAACCAGAATATCAATCAGAACAGAGGTGGTGCAAACCCGCCAGTTTGCACTTTCAAGCACTTCAACTCCTGTAATCCATTGAAGTTTACGGGTTCTGAAACAGCCACTGGCCTACTACAGTGGTTTGAGAGCATGGAGAACACCTTCATCAACAGTGACTGCCCCGATAACCTGAAAGTGCGTTATGCCACCAGTGTTTTCCAAAAGAGAGCACTAACTTGGTGGAATGGGGAAAAGGGAACTAGGGGAGTTGACGCTGCCCTAGCACTGACTTGGACTGAGGTCAAAAACTTGATGACCACTGAATTCTGTCCTCGCAGTGAGATGAGGAAACTGGAAACTGAGTTCTGGGAACTTAAACAAGCTAGTGGCGAGAACGTCATCTACAATATTCGTTTCCACGAGTATAGTCTGCTGGTGCCCCATCTGGTTACACCTTTGGAGAGAGCCATCGAGAAGTACATCGGCGGTCTGCCTATGCAGATCCAAGACACTCTTTACAGAAGCAATCCCAAAACACTGGAGGCTGCAATCTGTTTTTCTGCTACACTCACTGATAATCACGTAAAGGCTGCAACACTCACAAGGAAGGGAACGAAGAAGACCGAGGTGAAGAATGCTGCAAGGGAAACCAAAACCAAAGTCAACTCTGAGGCTGCTAGTTCGTCAAAAAGCAGCAACAAGAAGAGGAAGACCAGGAACTTTGTGGTCACTACTCCTGCTGCTAAGTCTGCGCAGCAATCATCCAACAACACTACTGCCAGGAATTATGTTGGGAGCACTCCCCAATGTAATACCTGCCGATATCACCATGCACCTAACTTGCCATGTCGCGTCTGCAACAACTGCGGCAAGTATGGTCATCTTGCAAACGTTTGTCGGAGTGCACCGCAGGCACAAAGGATGCAACAGGCACCGCTTGCACTGCCAGCTCCGCAAACTCAACCTATTCTAGCTGTACTCGTTCGCCAGGTACCTGCACAGGAAAGAGCCTGTTTTGATTGTGGCAAAGTGGGTCATTTCAGGAATCAATGCCCGAGACTGACAGGAAACAATCAAGGGGTGGCAAGAGTCAGAGCGTTCCAATTGAATGCTCCGGCTGCTCAAGCCAACCAGGATGTGGTCAACGGTACATTTCTGATCAACAACTCTTATGCATCTGTCTTATTTGATTCTGGTGCCGATAGGAGTTTCGTTTCGTATGATTTTGAATGCATGCTTGGTAGAACACGTACATATTTAGATAAACCGTTTAATGTGGAGGTGGCTGAAGGAAACACTATTGATATTGACACTGTTATTATTGGATGTACTGTGAACTTAAGTGATCACGTTTTCCCAATTGATCTTATACCTATGCATCTTGGTAGCTTTGATGTTATCATAGGCATGGATTGGTTAGCCACCCACAAAGCGGAGATAGTTTGTCATGAGAAATACATTCGTATTCCCTTACCTTCGGGTGAAACTTTAAGAGCTTTTGGAGAAACTTCTAATAAAGGTCTTAAGCTGATGTCATGCACTAAAGCACACAAGTACCTTAGGAAGAAATGTATAGCATTTTTAGCGCACATTGTGGAGAAGAAAGAGAAAGGAAAGAGCACTGAAGACGTTCCCGTAATCAGAGATTTCCCAGAAGTATTTCCAGATGATTTGCCGGGTCTTCCACCAGAACGTCAAGTAGAGTTTCGAATTGACTTAGTACCTGGTGCGAACCCTGTCGCCAAAGCTCCATACAGACTTGCGCCTTCAGAGTTACAAGAACTGGCGAACCAACTGCAAGAACTGACTGATAAAGGATTTATTCCCCCGAGCCATTCACCATGGGGTGCACCGGTCCTGTTTGTTAAGAAGAAGGATGGGTCATTCCGAATGTGCATCGACTACCGCGAATTAAACAAACTCACAATTAAGTTGGTTTTGGAGATCCTGAGAAAAGAGCGATTGTATGCCAAGTTCTCTAAATGTGAATTTTGGCTTAAGGAAGTTCAATTCTTGGGACACATAGTCAATGAAAATGGTGTTCACGTGGATCCTGCGAGGATTGATGCGGTGAAGAATTGAAGTACACCGAAGACACCGACGGAGATTCGATCGTTTCTTGGACTTGCCGGTTACTATCGGTGGTTTGTCTCAAATTTCTCCAAGATTGTTGTCCCTCTCACTTATTTGACTCAGAAGAATAAACCTTATGAGTGGGGACCGAAGCAAGAAGAGGCATTTCAGACTTTGAAGCAGAAACTTTGTGATGCTCCTGTCCTGACACTTCCTGACGGAAATGATGATTTTGTGGTCTAATGTGATGCATCCAACCTAGGTCTCAGTTGTGTTCTCATGCAACGGGGAAAAGTGGTGACCTATGCATCAAGGTAGTTGAAAATTCACGAGAAGAACTACACTACACATGACTGGGAACTTGGTGCAGTCGTGTTTGCTTTGAAGATATGGAGACACTATCTTTATGGCACAAAGTGTGTAGTCTTTACAGACCATAAAAGTCTGCAACATATTCTCAATCAGAAAGAGCTTAATATGAGACAACGGAGATGGGTTTAATTGTTAAACGATTATGACTATGAAATTCGCTACCACCCTGGTAAAGCGAATGTAGTAGCAGATGCGCTTAGTCGCAAAAGTCAAGTTCAGATCCATAGCGTCCGAGTGCACACTAGTCTCCGAAATGATGTTCTCACAGCCCAACAACACTCATTGGCTCAAGATAACTTGAAAAATGAGATGTCTTGCAGGGCTGAGATATGATTGGAAACTAAGGATGATGGTTTGATGTAATACTTGAATCGGTTGTGGATACCGAACCGGGATGATCTTAGGATGGTGATTATGGATGAAGCTCATAAGTCTCGTTACTCAATCCATCCGGGAGCTGATAAGATGTATCAAGACCTCAGGGCCTTATACTGATGGCCTGGAATGAAGAAGGATATTGCTGAGTATGTGTCCAAGTGCCTTAACTATGCTCAAGTCAAGGCAGAACACCAGCGACCTTCGGGATTGTTATTACAACCAGAAATACCCATGTGGAACTGGGAAAATATCTCCATGGATTTCATTACTAAACTCCCACGAACCACAAACGGTAAGGATAGTATTTGGGTGATAGTCGATAGATTGACCAAGTCGGCTCATTTCTTACCGATACGCGAAACGTACCTTGTGCGGAAGTTATCTCGTATCTACATTGATGAGATCGTTAGCCGACATGGTATTCCCTTAAGCATAATATCGGATCGTGATGCTCGTTTCACGGCACGATTTTGGGAATCACTTCATGAAGCTTTTGGAACAAGACTGGATCTTAGCACTGCCTATCATCCTCAAACGGATGGACAGACGGAGCGGACGATTCAAACATTGGAAGATATGTTGAGAGCTTGTGTCATCGATTTCGGTGGCAATTGGGATAGCCATTTACCATTGGTTGAGTTCTCGTATAACAACAGTTATCACGCGAGCATTGGTATGGCGCCGTTTGAAGCTCTTTATGGCAGAAAATGTCGGTCACCTATTTGTTGGACCGAAGTCGGCGATTCGCAGATTACTGGTCCCGAGATTATTCAGGAAACGACTGACAAGATCCGCCAGATCCGTGACAATCTGTTAGCTGCACGTAGTCGACAGAAAAGCTACGCGGATAAACGACGGAAACCTTTACAGTTTGAAGTTGATGATATGGTATTACTCAAAGTATCGCCTTGGAAAGGAGTGGTACGATTAGGGAAGAAGGGTAAGCTTTCTCCACGATATGTTGGCCCTTTAAAGATTCTTGAAAGGATCGGGAAAGTTGCCTACAAGTAAGAACTTCCTCCTGAACTTAGCAACGTGCACCCAATGTTTCACGTGTCCAATTTAAGAAAGTGCTTAGCTGATCAAGATCTTCAGGTACCACTCGATGACATTCGCATCGATGATACCGTGCATTTTTTTGAAAAACCAGTTGAGATAATGGATCGTGAGGTTAAAAAGCTCAAACGCAGTAGAATTCCAATTGTCAAAGTACATTGGGAATTGAAGCGGGGTCAAGAATTCACCTGGGAGCGGGAAGATCAGATGAAGATTAAGTACCCACATTTATTCACTACGGTCACTCCAAGTTGAATTTTGGGACGAAATTCCTTTAACTAGGGGAGACTGTAACATCACTATACTTTCAGTTATCCGTACATATGTACGGTTGTACTGTTACGACCTGATGTATTAATTATTAATGATTATTAATTTTTGACTATCATTACAGATATTATTATGATTTGGTATACATATTGAGAACATATTATGACATGCATAAACCATGGTGAGTTTAGTTGAAACCCAACTAAACAGAACCAAAGAGTTTATTGCAGTTACATTTCACAGATTATGGATGTTGATATGGAATGGAAAGGGATTAGGCGTTGGTTATGGTGTGGTTGCTAAACATACTCAAGGACACATGGTCATGGTTTATCGAAATAGCGGTGGAACGGTGTTGGGGAGGTTACGATCTACCCCTGCATATGCCCTATACATATGCATATTTCGGTCTATCATGGATGTGTCAGTGATATGGTTTAGTGGGTTTTGGATTGGGATTGATAATGTTAAAGTTCATAAAATAATGGAAGTATAATTGGAATAGATTACGCGATGGTGAGGTTACGAACATAATTTAAATGCGAATATTAATTCAGAAATATTAACCTAATAATGTATTCGCATGGGTGACGATTCACACGAATATAATTATTAAGAATAATATTCTGAAACGATATTCCCTAATTCGTAAATCGAATCGAAATACGATACGAGCGTCGGATTCGGAAAGGTGACGATCTTTACGAATACGTACGTAAGTAACGCGTTTCGACGAGATAATTAAAATATTTAATGATAATAAAATGAGAAAAATAATTTAAAAACATTTATTAGGGATCACAACCTAAATTAAATCCGAATAAATTGTTTATTTAAATGAATAATTTACAGTAAATGAAACGGAATCGTTTTACGAAACAATATATTTAAAATCAATTTATTATAACGAAAACCTATTTATTTAAACGTTTTACGTTTTAAATGTGTTTTACGAGAAAACCGAGCAATTTAGTAATATTATCGCGATAAAAACGAGACCAAACACGCGGGTATGATACGCGATATAAGGGAAGAGGTTTTCCTCTTTCTTCTTCATTTCACCAACTTTCACTCTCTCTAGAAGCTATTTTCGCCACCATTTTCTCTCTCTACCTTCTCTCTAAGTTATCTCCTTCGTTATACCCACAGAATCGCGAGATCTTGGCGCCTAAACGACCGCGTGAACGAGAGGAACAAGAAGATACAAAGAAAGCCTACATTGGATCGACATTTCGAGGTAAATCTGAGTTTTTATGTTTGGTTTATTCTTGGGTCGTGAGTATTGAACTAGTGCTACAGGTAATCGGTTTAATCACTTATAAAACCCTAAAATGAGTTAATAGGATCATGTAGAAGCCAAATATAGTCTTAAAATCTGCAGAAGCTTGATGATGGTGACGATGAACAGCCCAAAACCCACAGGTTCGTGGAGGATTGTTGCTGGGCGAACCTATACCACCCAGGGAACCCTAGTTCGGACCAAACCTCCCAGCCGAACCCCTTTCTGTTCAGCGAACCTGTCGCCACCTGCATGGCCACTCCCGAACCCTATGGTTGCAAGATTAGGCGAACCTTGGAAAGCCACGAACCTGTTCCTCTACGCGAACCTAGATGCAACCAGCCGAACCCTGAGTCTTGAACGAACCTCACCTTATCACCAAGCTACCATAAGAAGCGAACCTAGCTTGGAGCTGAAGCCATGGAACCACGAACCTAAGGCTGGCCGAACCTTGGCCAACATAAGCTATTCTGGGCCGAACCATTTACTTCAGTCGAATCCTTTTGATGCTAGACGAACCCATGGGTTTCTTTTTCTGGAATTGGGCCGAACCTAGGGTCCTAAGCGACCTGACCGAACCTCATTAGTAGATGAACCCATAATGATAGTCGAACCTTGACATGCATGCTTTAGAAAGGAACGAACCTATGGCTATAAGCGAACCTTAGGAACTGCCAGTTAACATGGGACGGACCTTAGTCGATGAAGCATCCTCTGGCCGAACCTAGCATGGCCGAACATGGGCCGAACCTCCACCATAGTGGGAGCCGAACCTATACCCTTGTCTATAGGTTAGCTGCCCTAACCTATAACAAACTCAAATATTTGTTGAATAATATTTTAGGGCCTTCTAACCTAGATTCTTTGTTAACCAAGGGAACCAGTACATGGATATAGGAGGGCAAGGATAAGTCAAGAACCATGCATGCATGGGAAACTGGGAGTCACCACCTTTTTAACTAAATACATATAATAAATTATGAGGTTTCTTATGGAATGTGAAGTTTCGTGTGTGTAACTTGATTTTGGGTTCACTAAGCTTAACAAGGAATTTTAATTGGAAAATGGTGGTAGAGTTAATTGACCATGCATGTATGTGTTAATTTATATATATAATTAAGGTCAACACCTTGGTATAAATGTATATACATGTAACCGAGGGAAACACACATAAGATAACACAACGAGTTATCATTTGTTAAATGACCTAAACCGACAAATAAATTATATGTTAAGAATGATTAATTATAAAATCCTTAGCGGGATATTTAATTAGGTAAATAAACTAAGTTAGTAAGATACTACTGAGTTTAAAGAAATCCTAAAGGGACAATAAATTTAAGTTGAAATGCATATGATCATAAACACAAACACACTTATAATTACAGGTTGATTGAGTTGGTTAGATTCTCATACGCGAGCGCGCATTCTTCTAAAACAGCGAATTTAAGGAACTCAGGTGAGTTCTCATAACCTTCCTTTTAAACTGTTTTGTTTTAAACTCGAAGGTGAAACATGTATACCAATTTTAAATATTATTTTGATAACACATGGATGATACCTGCTTATCAATATGATATTCATATTATGGAATTATCATTATTTATGGATTATCACTTATTATCATATATCCGTGTGACATTGTCATTGACTCCGGTCATTAACAATGATTACATGTATTGCCACTTGGATTATCACAACTCTATGAACCATTGTCTTTGACTTCGGTCAATTACATTGATTTCATGTATTGTCACGTGGTTAGCCACCACTCCATGGATCATGTCTTTAACTTATGTTAATCACATTAATTCCATGTATTGTCACATATACTATTTGAGAATATTGATGTTTGAGATTTGTTGAATGGTTATGTGGTTGATTATCTATGATTATCTATGAATTATTGATATATGTGATTATGTGTTGGTTTATGTGTTTGGATTATTTGCTGGGATGATGTGTTGGATATTCTCACAGGTACTCATGTGGATTTTCCCAAGAAACTCTAAACTTTTATAATCATTTTATAAAACCGTTTTAAATATAAAAACTTATGATTACTCACCAACTACTTTGTAGTTGACACTTGATTTTCTTACATGTTTCAGGGAACGAAGCTAAGTAGGTTGAGGAAGATGAAATCACACTTTTGAACATCATCACATAGGACTCTTGGACTTAGCTAAAATAACTGAAATTCTGGCGATTGGAGTTTAGTTAGTTTAGCTAAATCTTTTGTGTATTTGATGTAACTAATTCCTGATGAACATGATTTTTGTGTAATTAATTTGGTTGATTAATTGATTATGTGATGATTTGATTAGATACCCACGAGCTTTTGAACAATCTACACATCCCTCGTGGCATCCCGACGTTTCCGCCATCGGTCGGGGTGTTACATGTTTGTTCGGGTGACGATTCGAACGAATACGCGCGAAGGTGACACGATCTGACGAAACCTTTAAAATAAATGTTTTCGATAAAATAATTTAAGAGGAATGAATTAAAATATTTACTAGGAATAATCACCTTCAAAACAAAACGATAAAACTATTTTTATTTTAATTTATAAATTACGCGCGTTACGTTCCTGAAACGCAACGAAGACTGAAACCGAGCAAACAAAACGAACCCGAACACACCCAGGGTATAAATACCCTAAATGAACCAACAACCTCATTTCTTTCTCTCATCCTCTCTCTCTACATTCAAAATCCCGGAACTTTCTCTCTCTAAAAATTTCAATCTTCAAACCACTAGATCTCACTCTATTCTTGATGAAATCTCGTGTTCTTGGTGTCTAAACGAAGCTACAATCATCCTCTACACGAAAGTACAGCCGATCTAGAGCAAAAACCACCAGAAATCGAGGTATTTGAGCTTGAAAATCACGAAAACTAGGGTTTTCACCCTTGTTTGTTCGAACCCCAACCTAACCGGTTTAAAACCTTCATACTCGAACCTTACACCACAAAAACTAGCCCTAGCGCTCACCATCACCGAAAACCTCCATGGGTTCTGGCAGCAGAGGTGTTTGGGACCACCTGGTCGATCTGAACAGCAAGCCGAATGGCTGCCTTGGCCGAAGGAAGGTTGGCCTGGCCGAATGGCCATGGGCCGCCTGGGCTGACCACCTGACCGAACCATCTTGGCTAAATAACAACCCTTCGGTGTCCTCGCATTCGGTTAAGCCACATTCGCAGGCTCTCCTTCGATCGACACTATCATTCGGTCGAATGTCAACCACATCAACCTTATTCGGCCAATGCTACCCCTTTCGGCCGAGCCATCTTAGTCGGCCAAGGTCCTTCGTTCGGGTCATATTCAGTCGGTCTAGACAACCCCAATCGCCCGAGCATACTCATTCGGCCGTCTATTCGATCGGGCCACACCACTCGGCCTAGGATCACCATCATTCGATCGTGCCATGTTCCATTCGATTTGGACAACCTCATTCGACCCATGCTACTTATTCGGCCCATGTAGCTGGTTTGGCCCAGGTTGGCTGGTTTGGCCCATGGTAATGGTTCGGCCCACATGGTTAAATTGTAACAAAAACTTGGATCAACTAAAATGGTATATCATGCAACATGTTAAAAACAATGATATTATGAGTAGCAACATTTACTACAAATGTGGCAAAAGTGTAAAGCTAATAATATGGGGAAACTTTTTTTTATCATAAAGTGTTAAACGGATAATTAACAAAGTAATACAAAGGCAAGGTGCAAGCTTTAATCTAAAACCTAAGTTTTATACTTAGAAGATATAATAGGTTTCAAGTCTACACACCATGACAAGGTTCAAATCAAATGAAACATATTATCAATAACACGCGCTACTAAGCTTAACCAAATTTGGTTAAGTGTTATTATAATCTGTAACAAGTAAAAAAGGCCGAATGTTGACCAAGACCGATAAGTGTTAGCCAACTTTAGGGCTAACACATACACGCAATCAAGTATCTAAACTTATACTCATAAGTTACAAACATCGTGAAAACAATACAGGATCGTGAAAACAACATCAAGTACAACAATGAGCACGTGCATTCTTGTTTATACTTAGTCAACCACAACAACTTCAAGGTGAGTTCATACGCCCCTTTTCTAATCTTAACTGATTTCAAATCTCGGGGCTGAGAAACATGCTAAATCTTTTATTTACTTAAAAGTTTTAGGACAACATATTGTTTATACTATGAGTTAGATAATATTGTTTAACTTATTATCACTTATCATTGTATGCATGCTTGATTGATCATAACACAATGAGATAACTAGGATGAAACATGATAATGTAGTTTCATGAATCATCAACACAATAGAATAATGCTAGTTATAAGATTATATCTTATAACATTTTATTGTTCTTACATGAACGAACAATGAGATAATCACGAGGTAACATGCTGATAATGAAAACAACTAACAAGAATGATATGAAGATAATATATCTTCACAATTTCATTCACCACCGGAGTTAGTTAAGGGTAATAAGACAAGTTCTTATAACACTATGCTTAGAACTCGGTGAAGTCTATGAGATGACACGAAACAAACATCAATGAGAACAGGAATGATGATCATGTCCACATGACTTCATGACATCATTCATCATCTGAATTAACTAAGTGTAGTAAGACTAGTTCTTCAAACACTGTAGTCACAACCGGGTGAAGGCTATGGAATAACAAGAATGATAATAATGATAACGTAACTTCATGATAACAACATCATTCACACAACAACTAACATTGTATAATAAGACAAGTTCTTATATAACTTTGTTAAAAACTACGAGAACGCATACATTGAGAACAAACAACGTTGGTGAACACAACAACAATTGATTACCATTAAACTGTCTGTATTCACACCCCCAAATTCCCATGTGCGGTGTTAGACCGCGCGAGTGTGACGTGGCCAGGATCACAGCTCATGGTCATATAGAACGACTCTATATGAGTTACACAAACATACAGTTTGGTGAATAAACATGTTTTCATAACAATGCAGCGGAAATGTTTAAAAACTAAAGTAGCGGAAATATAAGGGATTACAGCAGAAAGTTAAATTGTTAATAGACACTACATAATCAGTATTGTTTTAAAAGACATGTATCAAAAGCAAGCCTAGGACAAGAGTCTATATGCAAGGCAGACTCCTTAGGGTCTCCTCGTGCGCATCCTAGCTTGTAGTTCATCAATTACCTGAGATTACATGCGAAAAAAGTGTCAACTAAAAAGTTGGTGAGTTCACAGGTTTAGACAGACAGAAATAGTAAACAGACATATACTGGGTATGTTAAGTTTAGTTGTTGGATCCACGATCCGTGAGTGTGTCAGTTCATCTTACCGAAACTTGACTGTTTCCGTTTGCCTCCCCGGGTCATCGCTGAACCCGGCACCAACATCGATATTACACTCGTTATGACCTCCAGTCAACATTGGTGCCGAGTGGGGCTAGTCAAACCCAGTAGTACTACGTAATAATGACTCGCTTGTTACAAAACTAACGGTAAGGATACGTGAGGGCTTAATGCGATAATAGTTGCACACGAAAATGATTTTACAACATACTAGTCATACATCTAAAACAGTTGCATAGTATTCTCACCCCAAAAGTTTAGTAAAAACAGTTAAAGAGTAATAGCGGGGCTGTAAACTCACCTGAGTTTAGCAGAGTATGTTCCTACGAGAACAGAGTAGCTCACCGGCTAGCAGTTACCTATATCACATAGGTGTTATACGTTTGTTTTCACATACACGTGGGTCTCACAGGACCGTGTTAGTGCTTAACAACTCTAAGTTTTTGTGTGGGTCGTGTTGACCGTGTTTGACCTAACGACCCGTTGGTGACGGTTTTAGTTCGAGTGATCGTGTAACGTGCGGTTTAGTGTCGTGTGATGTGTGCGGATACCAAAGTCACATCCATGAGGCAACTTACTATTTATAGTAAGTTCCTATTTCAGGAATGTTCCCAAATTAGGCAAGTCATGCACGAAATCACTTCCCGATCATTCTATCATGTATATTTAACCTAAATAAGCATGTTATCATTTAGCACATAGTCACACTTAGTCGGTTAAGCACGTTTCGCATGTAAAAGTTACTATTTTTAGAAAGTTGTAAAAAAAATAGACATGTTTCACTAAGTTTATTAACCAATCTCATCTAAATGTCAATATCTTAGTCTTAGATGACCATTTAATCATATTTGTTACGACTAACACATTACCGTTTATCGATTTTGTAGAATAAAGTTACGATTTATAGTAACTTATGAGATAAATCATGTTCTATGACCATTTCATTAAATCAGCACGCAACAATCATCATTTATATCATAATTCAACATATTATAACACGTGCAAGTCCACATTTGGTCATGTAACAAGGTCTTGCATCATAAAAGTTACTAAAAATGGAAATGTTAGCAAATAATCGTCTTTTAACTAAATCGACCATCCTTGTTCTTATAAACCATCACAAATATCTTTCAAATAACAAATCTAAGCATATGCATAATCATCTTTTCACCCATATCACTATCTTCCAATATAAAAGTTACTATTTTTGGCAAGTGTTGCAAATAATCACATTTTGACCGTTTAGTCTATAACCAAATGTGTAACATATCATCAAACACACCAAATAATGTACATGAATATCCAAAATCACCTAACATACTTTAGATCATGCATGCATGTAGGTTTTTCATCCATTCGTGACCAAATCAAACATCACACATATTGACATCTTCATGGATCGTCATTAGAACTCATTACATCATCATCGATCATCAATAACCATAAAAACATTATCAAACCCAGATTCGAACTAAGAAGATTTCGTGTATGTGTGAATCTAGTGTGTGCATGCAAGCTTTGGACCTTGCATGTGGGTTTGTGTGTGTTGCATGTGTGTTTTATGCTACATAGAATCAAGATCTACCTTCTTTGGCTCCAAGATGCACCAAGATAAAGAAGAATCAGCCTCAAATGCTTCTGGGTAGCAGCAACAAGAAGATGATGGTGGTGTTCAACCTTCACACCTCTTCTCTTCAAGTTCTCTATGGAGTTCCAAGCTCCAAGGTTTCAATCCAAGCTCCTTCAATGGTGGTTAATGGCTTCCAGATGTGTTTAGTGAGGTAAAATGATGATAATGGCCGAGTTTAGGGTTCTGGAATTCATGAAATGGGGTAATAGGGTGGTTAGTGATGATTAGCCTAGGTTAAATAAAAGATTTTTGCGTGTTGGACTCATCGCGTATCGCGATGGGGATCTTTATAAGTCTCGGCGTACCTCAATGGATTACGGGATTCAAACTACCCGCCCATCCATCGCGTACCACTAAACTCCTTCCAGAAGGCCTTAGCGTACTGCGATGGGTCACTGAGGAGCCAAATAGGCCCAATTTTGTTGTTTCGAACCGATTTTCCCGTATTTCTCGATTACGATCATCGTTTCTCGATATATGAGTATTGTTCTACCTAACTTAGGTTCCCTAGGGCCTAAGTATAGTGCAAGTCTACTGTGGTTCGTTTAATTCACCAACGTTCGTTATTTAAGACACGTGCGAGTGTTTTACGATAATTCCTCGAATTTACGGAGTGTTTGGACTGTTGTGACACGTGTCACAGTAAATGTTAATAATTCTAGTGCCACGTAAGTAATAATAATACACATTATTATTTAAAACAAAGTAACTCTGACCTGGAAATTGCGAGGTGTCACATCATCCCCCAGTTAATAAGAATTTCGTCCCGAAATTTAGTTCGTGTTGCTGGTGTTAGTCTGGTCGGTGAACAAGTGAGGGTATTTCTTTCTCATCTGGTCCTCTCGTTCCCAGGTGTATTCAGGTCCACGCCGTGAGTTCCATCGCACCTTAACTATCGATATGCGACTAAGTTTGAGCTTTTTGATCTCTCGGTCCATTATTTCCATCGATTCCTCAACGAAGTGGAGTTGCTCATCGATCTGGATTTCCTCCAAGGGAATTGTAAGCGTTTCGTCTGATAAGCATTTCTTGAGGTTCGATACGTGAAATACATTATGTACGCTAGTCAGTTCTTGTGGTAAGTTTAGCTCGTAGGCCACGGGGCCAATACGTTTGGTGATTTTGAATGGTCCGATGTAACGAGGATTCAACTTTCCCCGCTTGCCGAATCAGATCACTCCTTTCCAAGGTGAGACTTTAAGAAGTACCCGGTCTTCTACTTGGAATTCCAAAGGCTTGCGCCTTTTGTTGGCGTAACTCTTCTGTTAATCCCGAGCTGCTGCCATTCTGTTACGTATTCGCGCAATTTTCTCGGCTGTTTCGTGCATAAGTTCGGGACCAGTTAGTTGGCTTTCACCAACTTCTGCCCAGCAGAGTGGGGATCCGCACTTACGTCCGTAAAGTGCTTCAAAAGGTGCAACTCCAATGCTGGTGTGATAACTGTTATTATATGAGAAGTCAACCAAAGGTAGATGAGTCTCCCAACTGCTACCGAAGTCTATCATGCATGCCCGAAGCATGTCTTCCAGCGTTTGGATGGTTCGTTCGCTTTGCCCATTCGTTCGTTTCCCCGCCGGGCGGAAGATTCCCGGGGCGCGTTATCGTGTGTGATAATCGTGATGATCAGATTGTTTACATTGCACATGATATAAATGAGAAATGCTAAATAGAAGAGAATTACAAAGTTAAATTACATCAGTATCGTTCATAATTTAACAATGTAAATATACCATCAACATCATAAATTTTCTATCTTGTATGTGCACAATATATACTAGGTCCTCTATCCAAAGTCCTAGTCGAAAAGCCATAACTTCTTAATTGACCTGTTCGTCACCTGAGAAGTCATGCAAAAAGATCAAGTCAACACATGGTTGGTGAGTTCATATAGTTTAGTATTTGAAAATAGCTTTGTAAACCCTTTTTTGGTAAAAACCCTAACCTCATTAACTTCACCGGTAATATCCAGTTCGGTATGCTTATATATAGGGCATACGAAAGGGTCGAGCCTACAACCCACCCAGACGCCATCCCACCACACACTAAACCACATATGACAGTGTTGTTAATGATAATTAAGCATTTTTACCTATCATTCATTCCCATTCCACCATAGTTCTACATACCCACAAAACATTTGTTAAACTCTCGGGCAACAACCTTAATCTCATTAATATCACCTGCAATATCCAATTCGGTATGCTTATATATAGGGCATATGTAGGGTCGAACTTACCGCCCACCCAGCCAACATCCCACCACATACTAAATCACATACGGCATTGCTGTTAATGATAATTAAGCATTTTACCCCCATCATTATCTCACTAGTTCTTCAGTTCTTTGTTCCTGTAAATACAACAATTTGGAATCTCTATTGATTCCTTAAGTTCATCACACAATTACGATCAACCACAACATTTGTAGAAACAATTAAGTAAATGCTTAAATAAATAAAAAAATAAATAAACATTTAATAAAATCTTAGACCTAGTGATTGGGCCTTGGTCAAACTCGAGTAGACTAGTCTAGCAATCAAGGTTCTTAGTAGTAAAGGAGATCTGTAAACCTCATCAAACATGCGACCTATAATCAATCAGTCTAGCTAGCACATCTTTTGATATACAGGCTTTTATAGTTCTTTAGACCGTCCATAGTTCGTATAATTCTTTAGTTCTTTGACACATGTTATCTTTGAGCATTTCCCAGATGTTCCTCAAAACAGTTTGGGAATACTGTAAATATCATCAAACATGCGTCTCATATTCGATCAGTCTAGCTAGGACATCTTTCAAACCTAAGATTGGCACATGCTATCTTTGATATTTCCCAGTCAGACCCTTAAAATAGTTCTTTGTAGAAAGTTCTTTGAAATAGGTCGTTAGTTCTTTGACAACACATCACCAAAAATAGTACTTTGATTAGACCGTTAGTTCTTTGAAAATAGATCTTTAGTTCTTTGTACATAGACCTTTGAAAATAGCTCTTTGCTTTAGATCTTTAGCTCTTTGAAAGTAGATCTTGGAAAATAGTTCTTTAATTTGAAACAGTTATCTATTCATAATGAATAAACAACTTACTTTGAATTTCTTGTATATTGTATAGCTAAACAGAATCTAGGATAACAATTATACATACAACCATATGTTAAGTAAAAGCATTTAAGTAAATATAATCTTGCGAAAATAATTTACGCATGCTTCTCAGCCCCGCGTTTGAAAAACAAAACGTTTAGAAAAGGGGCAATGAACTCACCTGTGTTGCTGTGCAAATGATCTACCACAAAATGCGCGCTCGTTGTTGTAGCTTAGGTTTCTTCGGTTCCTGAGTTGTTTTAAAAGAATTCGAATACTATAAGTATACGTATTAGTCGTCGTATCTATGGTTTGATCTCGGTGTGCAACTAAGTGTCCTATGTGCTAATGTGTTTCTAAGCTTTCATCTAACTAGTCTAACCCCAATACCCATTTATAACCATTATACCCCAAATAAAACATTACAAGTTCTCAATTAACAGGTTTTTAATTTATTTTAATTTAACAAAGTGTATAAACCGTTTTCTTTTATTAAAATATCAGTAACTTGACTTAATTTAACATTTATCATATAATGGGCTTAGGCTAGGCCCATTGGGCCAATCCCGGCCCTTGACTAGTCCTTGAATTTTCAAAGATTTATTTTCTATAAATTAATCACTAGGCCTAGATAATTTAAATAAATCATCTAAGTCATTTACTTTTTATTGTGGATCTTTCTAAAGTTTAGGTGTTAATACTTGAACAAACACTCAACTTTTTAGATCGTTGGTTTGCTTCATCATGACCTGAAATAACTTCCAAGTGTTTTAAGCCAACTAAGTATACGTTAACAACTCATGTTTCTTTAACCCATTCTTAACTTACACGTTATATTGTTTACCCCCATGTTGGCCCTTAATGATTAAGCATTGGTTTTGTATAATAAAACCCTAATTTTCACCCCATACACACACACACACCCGATTATTTCATGCATGCACATGTAAATGATCTCCCATGCATTCAACCGCCCTAGAATCACCATATTTTGTTAATAACCAAGTTCCATGTGCCTAAGACTAGCGAACCTATGGATAACCCAAGTAGGTTCGGCCCAACTAATGTCCAGCGACTCAAGGTTCGTCCCTCTCCCATATTAGATAGGTTCGGCTGGTTTTAAATGATTCAAGGTTCGGCTAGATCAATAAGGGTCTTAGGTTCGCTGCTGTCAAATCGTTTAAGTGATCCAAGGTTCGGCTCAATGTGGGTTCTCAGCCATGCATGCAGGTTCGTGGCTTCCTAATAAAGGTTCGGCTGAGATGATGAGTTAGCAGCAGGTGGGTTCGTCAAGAGGGGAGGTTCGCCAAGATCACAGGTTCGCAACTCCATGGTTCGTCTAGCTGAAGGTTCGTGGCATGAAAGGTTCGGCTGACATGGAAGGTTCGGCGAGGATACTGAGTTGGCAGCGTGTAGGTTCGTGGCCAGCTGTTTCTTTCACAGGTTCGGCTAAGGTAGCTTCGGCTACATACAGGTTCGCAGGTCCAGTTGGGTCGTCCAGCTAAGGTTCGTCGACCTGCAGCCTTGAAATCCCACTATTCATCATCTTCTCCGTCGTTTCTATCTGTTACAATCCCATTCCTAGATTCTTCTAGTTGTTTACCATAACTTATTTCAAGATTCTTAAGTGTTTTAAACCGGTTATAACAACAATAATTACAAGGGTCGTGACTCACACTAAAAACCGAATAAAAAATTGAAATTTACCTCGCAATTGGCGGTTGGATGCTTAGATCTCCTGTACTTCCGTGATCTACATGATGAGATGATCGTTTGACACTAAGAATGCTTGAATTGGTTGAGAATTGAGTGATTTCTTGTAGAGAGGTGGAGAATAGATTTCTAGAGAGAGAGAGATGAAAAACGAAAATGGAGGAGAAAGGAGGTTGGTGGTGGTGGTTGTGACATAAATGAACTCGTTAAATGACTTAGAAAATACCCGGTAGTTCGGTCTCGTTCGGTTTCGCGTAACACGTCGTTTCTTCGTAATTTTCGTAACGAAATGATTCGGTCTTAAAATAAGATTTATAAATTTATTCTAAATGGTTATTCCTAGTAAATTAACTAAATATCTTTCGTTTATTTTAATTTTTCAAAAATATTAAATATATTTTTTAGAATCGAATCGTACAGTCGTCGCGCGCATTCGTTCGAATCGTCACCCGTACGAACACGACGATAACTATACTTTTCAATATGGTTTTCTAATTATCGGATATCATTCGGAACGTTAAACCTCCAGATTTATTCGTATAGATCGTCACCTATACGAATAATCCGTCGATTTAGCATTCACGTAACGACATCCGTGTTGTTTTGTTCTGTAAAGCCTCACATACGTTTATACATAATAAAATCCTAACAAATAATCACATGAGGGTTCCAAATTGCCAGATAATTATCTGACTGATGAACCTTAGTTCTGAACCTTGTTTCTCTGACATGATTCTGAATTCACTGGTTGATGACATGAAATGACAATGATATATGATATAAACATGACATACAATGAAACACGTATAGTTCATACCTAATTACTGTTCATAGCACTGTTGAGATCACTGTTCCGGTACAATTCAGGCACTAATGTTACAGTACTCATATCTAACCTTGTCCCAAGGGCCTTATGTAAGGATTTCCAAAAATGTGCCGTGAATCTGCTGTCCCGATCGGATATTATGGAGACTGGAACTCCATGTCTAGAAACGACTTCCTTCAAGTAGATTTGGGTCAGCTTATCCAGTTTGTCAGTCTCTCTGATTTGTAGGAAGTGTGCCGATTTCGTGAGTCGATCTACGATAACCCAAATGGTATTGCAACCACTTGCCGTCCTTGGTAGTTTGGTGATAAAATCCATGGAAATCTGCTCCCATTTCCATACTGGAATTTATGGTTGTTGCAGTAATCCTGACGGCTTCTGATATTCGACCCTCACCTTAGAGCAAATCAGACACTTCCTCACATAAGTCGCGATTTCTGACTTCATGTTAGGCCAACAATAAGTTGTCTTTAGATCGTGGTACATTTTTTCAGAATCTGGATGTACTGAGTACCGGCTCTTGTGAGCTTCATTCATCACTACGTCCCTCAATCCCCCGTAGCGTAGAATCCAAATCCGATCCATCAGATAGTGCGGTCCAACATCCTTTTCCTTTAGTTTTTTATCCATTCCCCGCATTGCTTCGAGGGTGAGGTTTTTAGTTTTCAGAGCTTCTTGTTGTGCGACGTGGATCTGATTAGGTAATTCTGAATGTATTGTAAGCTATAGTGCACGTACGCGTTTTGTGGTTTCCTTTCTACTTAACGTGTCGGCCACTACGTTAGATTTCCCGGGATGGTACTTGATAGCACAGTCATAATCACCTATTAGCTCGACCCATCTGCGTTGTCTCATGTTTAGTTCCTTCTGGTAGAAGATGTGTTGTAGGCTCTTAAGATCCGTGAATATGGTGCAATTGGTGCCGTATAGGTAGTGTCGCCAGATCTTCAATGCGAGCACCACGGCTCCTATTTCTAAATCATGGGTTGTATAATTCTTCTCGTGCACCTTCAGTTGTGGTGATGCGTAGGCAATAACTTTCTCGCGTTGCATCAGCACACAACCGAGTCCTTGTTTCGATGCGTCGCAATAGACTACAAAATCTTCACATCCCTCAGGTAAGGATAGGATTGGTTCACTGCACAATTTCTGTTTCAACAAGCAGAAAGCAGCTTCTTGTTGATCTCCCCATTAAAACTTTTTGTCTTTGTGCTTGAGTGATGTTAATGATTGTGCGATCTTCGAGAATCCCTCGATCGCCTATAGTACCCTGCCATTCTTTTAAGAATTGTCGCACCTCAGTTGGGGTCTTAGGTGCTTCCCAGTTCTTAATAGCCTCTATCTTGGCTGTGTCTACATGTATACCTTTCTCGTTCACAATGTGTCCAAGGAACTGGACTTCGCGAATCAAGAAATCGCATTTGGAAAACTTCGTGTATAATGGTTCCGTCTTTAGCAGTTCCAAAACGAGTCTTAAATGTTCGGCATGTTCTGCCTGAGTCTTGGAGTAAATCAAGATGTCATCAATGAATGCGATTACGAACTTGTCAAGATACGGCTTGCACACCCGATTCATGAGATCCATGAATACAGCTGGTGCGTTAGTCAGCCCGAAAGGCATGGCCAGAAACTCGTAATGTCTGTATCGTGTCCTGAAGGCTGTCTTCGGTATGTCTTCTTCTTGTATTCTTAGTTGATGGTAACCAGATCTTAAATCGATTTTCGAATAGTAGCTTGACCCTTGCAGTTGATCAAACAGATCGTCTATTCGCGGTAATGGGTATCGATTCTTGATCGTTACCTTGTTCAGCTCCAGGTAGTCGATGCGCATACGGAATGATCTGTCCTTCCTCTTCACAAACAAGACCGGCTCCCCCCAAGGTGAGAAGCTTGGTCTAATAAATCCTCTATCTAACAACTCTTGTAGTTGATTAGATAGTTCTTGCATTTCAGTAGGAGCCAATCGATACGGCGCCTTGGCTATCGGTGCTGCTCCTGGTGGTAGGTCTATCTGGAACTCCACTTGTCGCTTCGATGGTAGTCCAGGCAGATCGTCAGGAAAGACTTCTGGAAAATCACGGACTACAGCAATGTCCTCGATCTTTCTCTCCTTCTTTGGTTGTTCCGAGATGAGAGCTAGAATAGTGGTGTAACCCTTCTGTAAGTATTTACTGGCCTTCATGCAGGACATGATGTTTAGTGGTACACCACGCCTTTCTCCCTGAATTAAGATTTGCTCTCCACTCGGCAATGTAACTCGTACAATCTTCTCGTTGCATACGATCTCGGCATGGTTAGCAGATAACCAATCCATTCCAATCACCACGTCAATGCTCCCGAGAGTCACCGGCATCAGATCGATCTTCAGTTCGTGGTCTGCTAGCATTAAGACACACCCTTTGATGATGTGTTGCGTCTCGATCAGTTTGCAGTCAGCTAACTCTACGGTATACTTATAGTCTAGTGATGTTGGGGTCATCTTAAGCAGTTTACTAAAATCACTAGATATAAAACTCCTATCGGCACCGGTATCAAATAATATGCTAGCATAGAAATTATTTAAAAGGAACGTACCGGTAACGACATTGGGGTCATCTTTTGCTTCTCCCGATCCGATCACGAACACCATGCCCCTTGCTGGATTGCCACCAGCATTCTTGTTCTACGGACAATCTCGGCGCATGTACCCCAGCTTCTCGCAAGTGAAGCATCCCTTCAAGGTATCATTCTTGTTAGGGTTGGGGTTAGGGTTTGATCGACATTCCTTGGCCATGTCCCCGTTTCTTCCACAGTTTGTGCATTTGACCCTTTTGCATGGGCCAAAGTGATGGTAGTTGCAGTTGTTGCATTTTGGGCTGTTGCCCTGGTATCCCCCCTTTCCTTGATTGTTTGATTGTGTGTTAGTGAAAACCTTTGCAGGTGCTGGGCAGTGCTGGGTCGGCTGTTGAGGAGAGAAGGTGCGGTTGTTGCTGAGCTCCCACTTCCGTTTGGGTTCTTGGGGTTTCAGGTGTTCACCCCGCTTTGGCAGTTTACCCTGGGCTACTGCCTGATCAGTTAATTTGTGGGCCAGCCGGATCATTGGTTGGATGGTGGTGAGGTCAGAGGCAGTCACCATGCTCTGTATTTGTTCGGGCAATCCGCTAATAAACTGCTCGATCTTCTTGTATTCCGGCGTCACCATTTCCGGGCACAACTTGCATAATTCATGAAATCGAGTGCAGTACTGGTCAATTTCGGATCCCACCATCTTGTGTACCCAAAATTCCGCCTCAAGCTTCCTGATTTCATCTCGAGGACAGTATTCCTCGTGGAGCATTCTGGTAAACTCCTCCCAGGAGATAGAGTTGGCAGCTTCTAGTCCTAGTGTCTGGACGTGTGTGTTCCACCAGGTGAGGGCTGGTCCCTCTAGAGTCCTAGTGGCAAACTTGACACGGTTCTCCTCCGAGCACTCAAACATAGAGAAAACTGACTCGAGCTTTTCTACCTACCGGAGCAGTCCCACTGCCCCTTCAGTGCCTTTGAAGTTATGAGGATGACAACTTAGAAAAGCCTTGAACGAGCACCCCTTAGTCGTGCTCCCATGGGATCCTGTGCATTGGGATTCAATGTTATGTGTTAGTGACAACGTTGTCTATACTAGGTTAGTCGGGTTAAGCAAATGTTCGTACCGTTATTGGTTCCACTGGTCTCACTGTGTTGACGGTTTGCCTCATACTCGGCAATTGCTTTGTTGACCCAGCGGTCAACCATCATCTTGATAGTTTCCGCACCGATCATTCGCTTGGGGTGGCGGGCATACGTTCCCTTTCCAGACATAGTTGAATTCTATACGGAAGGGATAGAGTGTTAGTCATCATGTGTAAGGGTGTTAGTCAGGAGTTATGTTAGATGTCATGTTAGTAGTAGGCATAATCATGATATATAACAAACGAAAATAGAACAACATTTCATTAATGATAACAGCTTTTGAGTACAATGATTCCAAAATAGACGTACAATTATCATAGTTCGTATGAGCACATCCCGCTCATCTAGGAATACAAAAAGTAAAGTACTGGAATAAAACAATCTAACTAGTGCGATGCCACCGTGGAGTGTTAATCTCCACTATCTGCAGGACCATCGTCGTCATCCTCCTCGGGATCCTCGTCCGGATCCTCATCAAAATTACCCTTTTTGAGGTCCTCCGCCTTGAATTGGGGCTCCTGCTCGGGCTGTGGCTCTGCCAGGAACTGTTCAACCCATGCATTTAACATGGAATCGCTGGCTTGG
Organism: Mikania micrantha; assembly: GCA_009363875.1. Classification (NCBI taxonomy): domain Eukaryota; kingdom Viridiplantae; phylum Streptophyta; class Magnoliopsida; order Asterales; family Asteraceae; genus Mikania; species Mikania micrantha. The sequence goes on along the minus strand of CM018691.1, from coordinate 119,588,594 downwards.
ATCATGGCCTGGTTCTCATTCGCAGCCTCCGCGGCTGCCAACCGTCCATTGTGCCCATGCACTACAGCAGCTAAAACGTCCTGCTGCTCCTCAAGTAATCCAGTCCTGTCACGGATACCCGTGACTTCAGCTGTGGTCTCATCCTGTCGTCGGATCGCGTCCTGGGTCATAGCGACCCAGCTGCTCCTCAAGCCTCTCCTTAAATATTCCACGCGACTCTGGAGGCGCTGACTATGCTCCAAAAGACTCCTGAACTCATCGGTCAGCACATGTAGCCGGCGGGACTTAAGGGTATACCTCGAGACCAATGCGGCGAATGCCCGTTCCATGGGCATGCCTATAGGTGGTAGTGCTGGCCGGCTAGATGCATCACCTAGCAAGGGCAATCCTGGAACTCTCTCCTCCCTTGCCCAAGTAGCAAGGGTAGCAGGGTACCAGTCCCACGGTCCAGTGCCGCTTGAGGGCCGATGTCTCTTTGGCTCCTGTGCGTGTACCTCATCCACTATATCCCAGATCGTTTGCTTATCTTCCTCGGTAAGCTCGTACTCATATGAGCGTCTCCTCATGTTCTTCCCGTTCTGGTCCTTACCATTGTCCATTCCTGTGTTCTTATTTAAATAAGTAACATCATATGATAAAAGATAATATTATTGTGCTAATTCTAGTGTAGAGTCTAGTGTAGAGCAATGGCTATAGTCTAAGTTCACTACATGCAAACCTAGTTCTCTATAACCAAGGCTTTGATACCAGTCTGTCATACCCCTAAATTCCCACGTGCGGTGTCAGACCGCGCGGGTGTGACGTGGCCAAGATCACAGCTCATGGTCATGTAGAACGACTCTATATGAGTTACACAAACATACAGTTTGGTGAATAAACATGTTTTCATAACAATGCAGCGGAAATGTTTAAAAACTAAAGTAGCGGAAATATAAGGGATTACAGCAGAAAGTTAAATTGTTAATAGACACTACATAATCAGTATTGTTTTAAAAGACATGTATCAAAAGCAAGCCTATGACAAGAGTCTATATGCAAGGCAGACTCCTTAGGGTCTCCTCGTGCGCATCCTAGCTTGTAGTTCATCAATTACCTGAGATTACATGCGAAAAAAGTGTCAACTAAAAAGTTGGTGAGTTCACAGGTTTAGACAGACATAAATAGTAAACAGACATATACTGGGTATGTTAAGTTTAGTTGTTGGATCCACGATCCGTGAGTGTGTCAGTTCATCTTACCGAAACTCGACTGTTTCCGTTTGCCTCCCCGGGTCATCGCTGAACCCGGCATCAACATCGATATTACACTCGTTATGACCTCCAGTCAACATTGATGCCGAGTGGGGCTAGTCAAACCTAGTAGTACTACATAATAACGACTCGTTTGTTACACAACTAACGGTAAGGATACGTGAGGGCTTAATGCGATAATAGTTACATTCGAAAATGGTTTTACAACATACCAGTCATGCATCTAAAACAGTTGCATAGTATTCTCACCCCAAAAGTTTAGTAAAAACAGTTAAAGAGTAAAAACGGGGCTGTAAACTAACCTGAGTTTAGCAGAGTATGTTCCTATGAGAACAGAGTAGCTCACCGGCTAGCAGTTACCTATATCACATAGGTGTTATAAGTTTGTGTTCACATACACGTGGGTCTCAAAGGACCGTGTTAGTGCTTAACAACTCTAAGTTGTTGTGTGGGTCGTGTTGACCGTGTTTGACAGTGTTGACCTGTGTTTGACCTAACGACCCGTTGGTGACGGTTTTAGTTCGAGTGATCGTGTAACGTGCGGTTTAGTGTCGTGTGATGTGTGTGGATACCAAAGTCACATCCGTGAGGCAACTTACTATTTATAGTAAGTTCCTATTTCAGGAATGTTCCCAAATTAGGCAAGTCATGCACGAAATCACTTCCCGATAATTCTATCATGTATATTTAACCTAAATGAGCATGTTATCATTTAGCACATAGTCACACTTAGTCAGTTAAGCACGTTTCGCGTGTAAAAGTTACTATTTTTAGCAAGTTGTAAAAAAAATAGACATGTTTCACTAAGTTTATTAACCAATCTCATCTAAATGTCAATATCTTAGTCTTAGATGACCATTTAATCATATTCGTTACGACTAACACATTACTGTTTATCGATTTTGTAGAATAAAGTTACTATTTATAGTAACTTATGAGATAAATCATGTTCAATGAACATTTCATTAAATCAACACGCAACAATCATCATTTATATCATAATTCAACATATTATAACACGTGCAAGTCCACATTTGGTCATGTAACAAGGTCTTGCATCATAAAAGTTACTAAAAATGGAAATGTTAGCAAATAATCATCTTTTAACTAAATCGACCATCCTTGATCTTATAAACCATCACAAATATCTTTTAAATAACAAATCTAAGCATATGCATAATCATCTTTTCGCCCATATCACTATCTTCCAATATAAAAGTTACTATTTTTGGCAAGTGTTGCAAATAATCACATTTTGACCGTTTAGTCTATAACCAAATGTGTAACATATCATCAAACACACCAAATAACGTACATGAATATCCAAAATCACTTAGCATACTTTAGATCATGCATGCATGTAGGTTTTTCATCCATTCGTGACCAAATCAAACAACACACATATTGACATCTTCAAGGATCGTGTATGTGAATGTGAATAAATCAATGGTTTTAAATTTCTAAACTTATGAACTCACCAACCTAGTGTTGACTTTGTTTAAATGCATGTTTTCTCAGGTGACGAACAGGTTTAGTCACCAGACATAAGGGATTTAGCTAGTGGACTTTTAGAAGGCCTAGCTACATTTTGTGTTGAGCATACTTTTGAATGACAAAACAGTGAATCATCTTTTGTAGATCTTGTACAGTTACAAGATAGAAACTCATTGATTCTTTTGGATAGATTTACTTAGTTAAATTATGAAAGAAACATTGTAATTTAACTTTGTAATTCTATATCATTGTCATGTTAGCATTGCTCATTTATATATATCATGTGCTATGTAAACAATCTGGTCATTTTGATTATCAAACGATATCGTGCCCCAAGAACCTTCCGCCCGACGGGAAAGTCGAACCGGCTCGCCGGCTCGGGGTGTGACATAAATCGATATAACCAAGTTCGAACCCTAGTTCTAAACCCCCGATTCAAATCAGTTAAATCCGTTAATGTGAAGCCATTGATTCATAGGGCCTTTATTGAAAAAGGAATTTCGAAACTATTTGGGTTGATTAATTTGAATACCATGTTCAATTGGACCAAAACCCCCAAAACATTTTCTCTTTACAAACCCTTAACATGTTTGCATTCAATTCGAATTCGTTTTCAGAAATTGTTATAGGGTTTTTGTTAAATAAAGGATTCTGAAACTATCTGCATAGTTTAATTTGGTTACTGATCTCGGCCTTCAAAGCTTCATGTTTGTGTGTTTCGGATCTGACTGCACGCTTTGTTGTTTCCTTCTGGCTCAACGCGTCGGCCACTACGTTAGCCTTGCCGAGGCGGTACTTGATAGCACAGTTGTCACACCCCGAGTCGGCGGGCCGGATCGTGTGTCCCGTCGGGCAGAAAAGTCTCGGGACGCGTGTCACACGCCGAGCCAGCGGGACGGATCTACTTCCCCGCCGGGCGGAAGGTTCTCGGGGCGCGATATCGTTAGTGATAATTGTGATGATCAGATTGTTTACATAGCATCAACATTGAGAATATCTAAAAACACAATATCATTAAACTAGGATTACAAAGTTAAATTACAACCGATAATGTTTGATAATTTAACTAAGTAAACCTATCAAAAGAATCAAATGTTTTTCCATCTTGTATCTGTACAAGATATCAAAATAACTTCACAACGTTCATCAAAACATGTGCTTTTCAAAAGCTACTACGTCCTCTAACTAGGCATCCTAGTATGCATTCCTTAGCCTTATCTTATTCATGTACGTCACTTGAGAAAGCATGTAAAAAAGAAAGTCAACACAATGGTTGGTGAGTTCATATAGTTTAATAGTTGAAAAATAGCTTTAGCAAACCTTTTTCGATAACAACCTTAACCTCAATAGCATCACATGTAATATCCAGATCGGTATGCTTATATATCGGGCATACGAATGGGTCGAGCCTACAACCCGCCCAGACGCCATCCCACCACATACTAATCCACATATGACACTGTTGTTAATGATAATTAAGCGTCTTACCTACCATCCAATCCCGTCTCCATCATATCCTTAATATTACTGTTTAAAAGTTTACAAGTTTATAGCATTCACATAGTTCAGCTTTTATGTACGTTGTACAAGTATATTAGTTTTGCATCAATGTAGTTTAGCATTTACGAATCTCATGCATTGGTACAAGCTTTGCAATAGCACAGTTTAGCATTCACGTAACCCATGATTAGATACAAGCTTTGCACTAGCAAAGTTTTGCCATTACGCATCTCATGAATTGATTCTAGCTTTGCATCAAAATAGTTTAGCATTCACGTATCTCAAATATGTAGATACAAGCCTTGCTCTAGCATAGTTTGGCATTCACTTATCTTATATATAGACACAAGCTTACAATTCACATAGTTTAGCATTCACGTATCTCATATATGTAGATACATGCCTTGCTCTAGCATAGTTTGGCATTCACGTATCTTATATGTAGACACAAGCTTTGCATTCACATAGTTTAGCATTCACGTATCTCATGCATAGATACCAGCTTGCAATAGCATAGTTTGGCATTCACGTATCTCATGCATAGATACAAGCTTAGCATTTAGCATATAATCATAGCTTGTAGCATTTAGCATCTAATATTAACATATAGTTCGAGCATATAGTTCAAAGCATTCACATCAGCATATAGTTTAGCATGTAACTTGTAGCATTATCATTAGCATTAGCATACAGTTTGAGCATATAGTTTGTAGCGTTAGCCTTAACATATAGTTTGAGCATATAGTTTGTAGCATTAGCCTTAGCATTTGGTTTGAGTCTGTAGCATATAGCATTAGTATTAGCATTAGCGTGTAGCATTAGCACTTAGATTATAGTCTTAGCTTATAGTTTTCAGAATAAGTGTAACACGCATAAGCATTATGAATAAGTGTAAAAGCATTTATAAAACATTTCAATACTTGTTTAAAATGTATAACATGCTTCTAAGTCCCGGGGTAAAAAAAATTAGTTTGGAAAGGGACAAATGAACTCACCTTGTTGTTGAAGTGGTTGACTTAGCTTAACTAGAATGCACGTGCTCGTTGTAGTATTTGTTGTTATGTTCACGATCCTGTATTGAGTTCATGTTGTTGTAACTTATAAGTATAAGTCGTAGTTAACTATGTGCGTGTATGTGTTAGCCCTAAATTTGGCTAACACTTGTGAGTCTCGGTCTTTATTCGGCCCTAGTTTTTATTGTTCTTCTTTATGCTAACCCTTAACCCGTTAGGTTCAGATTATCAAACTTTATTATTGAATTTGGTGTTCACTCTTGGGTTGATGTTATTACAAAAGAATTATAAGTATAAAACTTAGCTTTTTGATTCAATGCTATTAATCCTTATCATCTAGTAAAAGAGTTTTGTATGGTTATTGTCCCATTGTTTTAACACCTTGAAACCACTTGCTTCTTTAAGGTTTCCTACCTTTGTAGTATCCATTTACCCATCCATGCATACTAACAATTTTTGTTATCATCATTGGGTTGATTTAAGGTATTTGTTTCCACTTAATGTGTGTGGGCCGACTAACATATACGTGGGCCGAATCGGTGGGCCTTGGGCCGTATGATTTCGTGTGAAACAAATAGGCGAATCATGATGTGTGGGCTAAGCGGTTGGGCTAGTATCCGACCGAAGAAGAGTTGGGCCGAGTGGGGTTTCAACTGGGTAGGCAATGGGATCAGCGAACCTATTAGCATCAAACAAAGGTACGCCCGTTACCTCAGGTTTGTGGTGAAATGCAGGTTCATGAACATGTGTGGTTCGTGATTTCAGGGTTTGTGGTCCCTGGGGTTCGGCTGAGGGTTTACTGTGCTTTGGTTCGGTTGTGGTTCCCCTTAAGCCCAGGTTCGCTGAAAAGGGTTCGGCTTCAACACTCGACCAAGAGGTTCGCCCATTAGAAGCCATAGGTTCGCCTCTCATGCATAGGTTCGGGACTTCCATGCAGGTTGGTGGATCTTGGTTCATGGTTAGCAGGTTCGTTGATCATGGAGGTTCACCCATGCATGCAGTTCAGCCGAGTACAGGTTCGGTGATGATGGTTCGCTCAAGGAGGGTTCGCCCAGAGAAGGTTTGCTGAGTTGAAGGTTCGGCCACCTTAGAATCCAAACCAAAAGGTTCGGCCGATCTCATTGTCGCGAACCAGTGTTCATCACCCTACACTGCACCGTAGCAGAATGATGATATTTTCATTGAGTACACTGAGGATGTACTCCAACATAGTGTTTGGGTGCAGCATGAGCAGGTACTGCAGGGCTTGTCTCAAAGGAGCGGCCATCACGTAGTTCTTGACGACCTTTTGCTTCTTCTTTTGGTGGTGTTCAGGCTTCTTTGATGACTCTTCCTTAGCTTTATCCGAGTCCTTCTTCATAACTCCTGACTTCACCATTACGTCAGTGAGTTTAGCTGATAGGGAGATGTCTGACTCTAGAGTAGCAGGGTTTGCAGCTACTACAATGCTTTGAATGCAGGATGGTAATCCTCCCACATATCTATCAAACAGCTTTTCCAGAGTCGGTACCATCTCTGGCACCAAAGCTACCAATTCATGATAGCGAGTGGTGAAAGTCATGTGATCTGCTCCTTTCATCACATGGTTTGAGATTTCAACCTCCAGCTTCTGAAGTTCGTGCTTCGGACTGAATTCATTCCTCAGAAGGATTTTGAAATCTGCCCAAGGCATAGTCAATGCTTCTTCCCTGCCTCGAGCTCTAATCTGGGAGTTCCACCACGTTAAAGCTCATTTGCTAAAAGAACCAGCTGCGTAGCGAACTTTATGATGTTCTGGACAACCGCTGATGTCCAGGGTGGTCTCCATCTTTTCTAGCCATTGGATCAGTCCAACAGCTCCTTCAAAGCCACTAAAGCTTGGGGGCTTGCATCCTACAAATGATTTGTAGGAGCAGTCTGAAGTAGTACCAGTGTTTCCACTAGCTTCCCCCGTAGTGTGCCCAGAGTTGTTGCTGTGACCTTGAATCCTGTTGATCATCTATGGAATAATATCCTTCAGCTGAATAGTCAGTTGACTGCTCAGTAATGTTGCCAAAGCAACGGTAGCAGGATCTAGTATCTGAGTCGTGCTCGGACCTGGGGGTGGGTTAAGTGGAGGAGGATTTAGTGGAGGAGGAGGAAGTGGCGGTGGTGAATCACGTGGTGTAGGGGTTGATGAGTGAGGTGCTGAGGCTTGCGGAGTTGGTTGTCTTCTGGGCGGCATTCTGATCATAACCAAAAGGATATTGGTTAGTGCAGTTATCGAATGCAGAAGACACAGTGCAATCATAGATCCTATGTTCTCTACATGAGGGTCCCTAAGTTATAGTCTAGGCCAAACCGTTTAAGTAAATGACCTATTATTCTTTATAACCTTGAGCTCTGATACCAATCTGTCACACCCCGAGCAGGCGGGACGGATCGACTTCCCCGCCGGGCGGAAGGTTCTCGGGGCGCGATATCGTGAGTGATAATCGTGATGATCAGATTGTTTACATAGCATCAACATTGAGAATATCTAAAGCACAATATCATTAAACTAGGATTACAAAGTTAAATTACAACCGATAATGTTTGATAATTTAACTAAGTAAACCTATCAAAAGAATCAAATGTTTTTCCATCTTGTATCTGTACAAGATATCAAAATAACTTCACAACCTTCATCAAAACATGTGCTTTTCAAAAGCTACTAGGTCCTCTAACTGGGCATCGTAGTATGCATTTCTTAGCCTTATCTTATTCATGTACGTCACCTGTGAAAGCATGTAAGAAAACAAAGTCAACACAATGGTTGGTGAGTTCATATAGTTTAATAGTTGAAAAATAGCTTTAGTAAACCTTTTTGGATAACAACCTTAACCTTTTTAACATCACATGTAATATCCAGATTGGTATGCTTATATATAGGGCATACGAAAGGGTCGAGCCTACAACCCGCCCAAACGCCATCCCACCACATACGAATCCACATATGACACTGTTGTTAATGATAATTAAGCGTCTTACCTACCATCCAATCCCGTCTCCATCATATCCTTAGCATTACTGTTTAAAAGTTTACAAGTTTATAGCATTCACATAGTTCAGCTTTTATGTACGTTGTACAAGTATATTAGTTTTGCATCGATGTAGTTTAGCATCTACGAATCTCATGCATGGGTACAAGCTTTGCAATAGCACAGTTTAGCATTCACGTACCCCATGATTAGATACAAGCTTTGCACTAGCAAAGTTTAGCCATTACGTATCTCATGAATGGATTCTAGCTTTGCATCAAAATATTTTAGCATTCACGTATCTCATTTATGTAGATACAAGCCTTGCTCTAGCATAGTTTGGCATTCACTTATCTTATATATAGTGTCACACCCCCAATTTCCCACTCGTGGTGTCAGTCCACATGGGTGTGACGTGGCCAGAATCACAGCTCAAGGTCATATAAAACAACTCTATATGCGTTTTCTAAATACAAGTTTGTCATAAATGATAACAAAATAAGTTGTAGCGGAAATACAATATCATAGCAGCGGAAATATTATAAGTTTGATAAATGCAACGGATATACAATTGTTAAACACTATGATGTTTAAACACTATGATGTTTGATACATAACATAATTAAAATTGTTTGAACGAAAGACATAAATAAATGCATGCGGGTCCTATGCTCAGTCCCCTAAGTGCATTCCTGATCCTTGATCATGTCAGTTACCTGAGAATACATGTTTAAGAAAAAGTGTCAACACAAAGGTTGGTAAGTTCATAGGTTTTGATAAGCATAGGTAGTAATTCAGAAATCATGTGTCATACTGTTTATTAAATGTTAGTCTCGAGCCCTAGGCTCCAAGTGTCAGTGCGTCACTACCGAACTAGACTTGTTAGTCCCTGCCTCCGCTATGTCTCGTAATAACATAGCAAGATAGGTCGAGATTTCACGTGTTATGACCTCCAGTCAACATTTTCGCCACGCGGGGCTCGTCACACCCAAATAGATCTATTCAAACTCACCTCGTTGTTTATACATTAACGGTAAGACTTTGCGAGGGCTTAATTATGATACAACACTTATGTTTGTCTAATAAATCAGCATACACAATTTGTTTGTACAAGTATAAATGTTTGACTCGATTTAACAAGTATTCTCCCCCTATTTGAAAAGTTTATAAAAGAGTTAAAGAGGGGCCGTAAACTCACCTTAGAAGTGATCGGAAAGTAAATGCGTAAGCTCCTGCGTCGCAGAGTAGTCGGTCACCGGCTACCTATATCGTATATCGTATTTGAGTTTGTGTAAGTGACCGTGCTCGTGTTCGTGTTAGTGCTCGTGTTTGTGCTCAACAAGACTTGGTTGTTCATGTTTGTCCGTGTCGGTCCACAATGACCGTGTTTGCTCATGTTGGTCCACATTGACCGTGTTTGACCGTGTTTAATCGAAGTTGACCGTGTCAAGTCAACGACCCGTTGGTGAACCGTGTGACGGTTGTGAATCGTGTAGCAATCGTGTAAGTGCTCGTCGTGTGCAAAAACATAAAAGTCGCCTATATGGACAACTTACTATTTATAGTAAGTTTCCATTTATGGAAAGTTCACAAAGCATAACAGTTTTATAGTTCTAGCAGGCTCTTTGATCCTACGTGATCATGTTAGCACATAGCACATTATCATGCGATTTCACATAAGTCACCTTCATCATATTTGCACATAAAAGTTTCCTAAAATGGAAAGTTTCCATTTATAGCATACGTGATATCGGGAACCATCTAATTTAGCATACGTTCATCATTTAACACATAATAAATCACTTAGTATGCTCAAATCACACAAAATGTTCATAAGTTGGTTTTTGTGAAAATAAAGTTACTATAAATAGTAACTTTTGCTATTTTGCCCAAATGATCAACCTAAACACTTCTAATCCATTTGTATGTCATAAATCATTATCATAAACCGTTTAACTTCATTTAGACATGCTCATATGACCCATATTATCAATAATCAATATTTTGACTATAAAAGTTACTAAAAATAGTAACTATGCTAAATATGACCACAAACATTATCAAAATCACATTTCAAGCATCCAACTCATCCTATTAACATTCTAATAGCATTTCCACATATAAGTAAGTTACTAACATTGCCCATATTACCATTTATCAAGACTTAGGTTATAAAAGTTACTAATAATGGTAACTATGCCCAAATAATCACAATCATCATCAAAACTACATTCTAAGCATTCATATCATCATACTATTCATCAATCAACATTTCTATATGCATGCATGTTCACCATATCCTCCATAACACCATTTTAACCATTCTAATGACTTTCAACCATGTAAATCATCCCCATTAACATCGAAAATCGTATAACATCATTCAAAATCATCTAACATGTCTTAGATCATGCATGCATGTGGGTAAATTACCCATTTATGACCAAATCATGAAATTTACACAAACAAATCATCATGGATCTTCACAAAACTCAATCTAAACATCATAGATCATCATAAAACACATTTAAATCATCAAACCCAGAACATAATCTCGTGTATGAGCATCAAGGGTGCTTGCATGTGAGTTTCACCCATTGGATGTGTATGTATTGGTGAAAAGAGTGTGTGTAAACTAGTAGAGACTACCTCACAAGCTCTTAGATTGCCAAGAAAGTGTTGGAACACCTCTGGAAGTTTCTGGACAGCAGCTCCTTCGTTCAATCAAGAAGATGGTGATGGTGGTTGGGGTTTAGAGGTCTTCCTTCAATGGTTTCAAGCTTCCAAGAGCTTCAAGTCCTTCAACAATGGCTTCCTTCAGGGATTATGGAGTGTAACAGAAGCTTTGGCAGGGATAAGGTCGAGTTATGATGGCTAAATTTCGGAGAGAGTGATTAGAGGTAGGATAGAAATGATTTTATTGGATAAATAAAGATTTTTGCGTGCTACACTGCCAGGCGTATCGCCTGACGGGTGTCCCTGTGCCCAGGCGTTACACGCGAGTGGCAAGGCCTCCAAGGCGTTTCCTGTGTCTCGTGCGCATCGCATATGGTCAAGCTTTCGGGTCAGGCGTAGCGCCTGGCCCATACATTATGCCCAATAAGCCTATTTTGTTGTTCTGGGCCCATTCTCGCCCGTTTCTCGACTGTAGAACATCGTTTGAGCGTCGTTTGGACTCTAATAGTCAATTACTAGCCATACTTGACATTGTGAAGTGTTTCTGGGCTTAAGTGTTGTGACGTTCACCAACGTTCGTGATTTTTGACACGTGTGTGTGGTTTTTGATAATCCCTTGGATTATCATGTTGTGCACCAATGTTCGTACTGTCGTGCTACGTGTCACACTAAATTAAACTAATTCTATTGCCACATGTACAAAATCATTTAAATAAACATTTAAATAAATAAAATGTTGACCTAGAAATTACGGGGTGTCACATCCTCCCCTTGTTAGAAAGAATTTCGTCCCGAAATTCAACTTGCGTTGTTAGTGCTTGTCTGTTCTGCGAACAGGTGTGGGTATTTCTGTTTCATCTGATCTTCACGTTCCCACGTGAATTCCGGTCCTCGTCGCGAATTCCATCGCACCTTTACAATCGGTATTTTGCTGAGTTTGAGCTTCTTGGTTTCCCGGTCCATAATTTCCACTGGTTCCTCAACGAAGTTCAATTGTCCGTCGATCTGAATTTCCTCGAGAGGAATAACAAGTGTCTCATCAGATAGGCACTTCTTGAGGTTGGAAATATGAAATACGTTGGGTACACTGCTCAGCTCGTCTGGCAGGTTCAGTTCGTAGGCCACCGGGCCTACTCGTTTTGTGATCTCAATGGGTCCAATGTAACGAGGGTTCAAATTTCCTCGTTTGCCAAATCGTATAACCCCCTTCCAGGGCGAGACCTTGAGTAGCACTCTGTCTCCCACCTGGAATTCCAATGGTTTGCGTCGCTTGTCAGCATAGCCTTTCTGTCTGTCCCAAGCTGCTGCCATTCGTTTGCGTATTTGCACGATCTTCTCAATCGTTTCGTGCGCTAGTTCGGGTCTGGTCAGTTGGCTGTCTCCAACTTCCGCCCAACAGATGGGTGATCGACACTTACGACCGTAAAGTGCCTCGCATGGTGCACCTTGTATGCTAGTGTGGTAGCTGTTGTTGTACGAGAACTCAACTAGCGGTAGATGAGTCTCCCAGCTACTTCCAAAATCAATGACACATGCTCGAAGCATGTCTTCCAGTGTTTGTATAGTTCGCTCGCTCTGCCCATCAGTCTGCGGATGGTAAGCGGTACTCATATCTAATCTCGTACCTAACGCCTTATGCAAGGACTTCCTGAAATGCGACGTGAATCGACTGTCGCGATCAGATATGATTGAGATTGGTACTCCGTGTCGAGTGACCACTTCCTTTAGATAAATCCGAGTGAGCTTGTCTAGTTTGTCAGTCTCTTTGATGGGTAGGAAGTGTGCAGACTTCGTTAGTAGGTCTACGATAATCCAGATGGCATCGCAACCACTTGCCGTCCTTGGCAGTTTGGTGATGAAGTTCATGGAAATTTGCTCCCATTTCCACATAGATATTTCAGGCTGTTGAAGTAGGCCTGATGGCTTTTGGTACTCAACCTTGACTTTCGAGCACATTAAACACTTACTTACGTAAGTTGCTATCTCGGCTTTCATGTTCGGCCACCAGTAAGTCGTCTTCAGATCGTGATACATCTTGTCAGAGCCCGTATGTACCGAATACCGGCTCTTGTGTGCTTCGTCCATCACCCCATTCCTCAGTTCTCCGTGGTGTTGGATTCAGATTCGATCCTTGACATAGCACACTCCGTCGGCCTTCACCTCCATGTGTTTGTCCATGCCTCGCAAGGATCCCTGAGTGAGGTTTTTGACCTTCAGAGCTTCCGGTTGGGCGTTCCGGATCTGTTGCGGTAATTCAGAGTGTATGGTAAGTTAGAGCACGCACACATTTTGTTGTTTCCTTCCGGCTCAACACGTCGGCTACTACGTTTGCCTTACCGGGATGGTATTTGATAGCGCAATCATAGTCGCCAATGAGTTCAACCCATCTTCGTTGTCTCATATTCAACTCCTTTTAGTCGAATATGTGTTGCAGACTCTTATGATCGGTAAAGATGGTACACTTTGTGCCGTATAAGTAGTGTCGCCAAATCTTTAAGGCAAACACTACGGCTCCCAACTCAAGGTCATGAGTTGCGTAGTTCTTCTCATGCACCTTCAGTTGTCCTGAAGCGTATGCTATAACTTTCTCGCGTTGCATCAGCACGCAACCGAGTCCCTGTTTCGAGGCGTCGCAATACACCACGAAATCATAACATTCTTCCAGCAAGGATAGTATGGGTGCAGTGCATAGCTTCTGTTTCAGCAGGTTGAAAACAGTTTCTTGTTTCTCTCCCCAATCGAAGTTCTTGTCTTTGTGTGTTAGGGAGGTTAGTGATCGGGCAATCTTCGAGAGTCCTTCGATGAATCTTCTGTAGTACCCGGCCATGCCTAGGAATTGTCGCACCTCGGTTGGAGTCTTGGGTGCTTCCCAGTTCTAGATGGCTTCAATTTTGGCTGGGTCTACGTGTATCCCTTGCTCGTTAACCCCATGTCCATGAAATTGGACTTCGCGAAACCAAAAGTCGCGCTTTGAAAATTTCGCTTACAGCTGTTCTTTCTTCAATAACTCCAAGACTAACCTCAGATGTTCAGTATGTTCTTCCCGATTCTTCGAGTAAATCTGAATATCATCAATGAACACTATTACGAATTTATCAAGATAAGGTTTGCACACTCTATTCATGAGATCCATGAATACTGCAGGTGTGTTGGTCAGTGTAGATGCACTTAATGTCCCTAGTTCAATTTTTGTATTATTCATCATGTAAAGTTGAAGTTATATTAATGGAAGTTGTCTTTCTATATTGTTCTTAATGTTTATATTTTAGTTATTTGATTATATGATTGGTTGATTTGGTTTATTATCAAGTGAGTATGAGTATTACTCATTCGGGAGAATGACTCTATCGAATGAAGTCATTCGCCGAATGAGAATAGAGTATGTCTATAGTCAGAGAATGAGCCATTCGCCGAATGACTCATTCGACTGACTTACCTATTCGACATAGTCATTCGCCGAATGAGTTGTTTCGACCTCTCATTCGGCCGAATGTCTACTGCCTATATATACAAGTTTAAATTCATTTCAACCCTAACTTCTGAGAAACCTCATTCTTCCCTGTGTGCCCCAGTGTCAAACCCCTGAAGATTTGAGCGTTTCTTGCTGTCCAAGTTCGATTCATAGCTCGTGGTGTTCGATTCTTACTCAAACGTTCATCTCCTACCTTCGGATCACCACGGTTGCTGTTGGTTTCGATTGGAAAACCCTGGAATAGGATTCCGCACTATTCCAGAGGCTGTAGAGCAGATCTCCATTTATTTCGTGCTGTTTCCGAGATCATCCTTTGTCCTACAAAGTGGTATCAGAGCTTTGGCTCTTGATTCTGCTTGATTTCCAATCCAAATCACCATATCTTTGATTGTTCGTTCGTGATCTGCAAAAACCCTAAGCTGTATGCCCTAAAAGTTACTGTTTCATTGTAAATCTGTGGATTTTAGTGGTGTTTTTGTCAAATCGTTTATCCCAATTTGTTCATTATCATCTCATGATGTTCTGTACCAAATTTGGTACTTAGATCTGGTCAAAATTTCAAGTTATCGCGATTTTTGTTGCCAAAACCCTCAGATCGGCAGAATGAGCATGGCGGCCGAATAAGTTTGGCCGAATAAGCCTCATTCGCCGAATAGCCTCATTCGCTGGTTTCATTCGCCGAATAACTTCTTTCCTTTGACTCATTCGGCGAATAGCCTCATTCTCAGATTTCATTCGGCGAATAGCCTCATTCGACATTCACATTCGACGAATGAGTTGTGACGAATGTCTTATTCGCCAATTACATTCGGCGAATGTGTTTGAATTTCAACCGCCCTTTCGTCTGACTCATTCGGCGAATGAATGAACCTATAAGTGTTCTATCGGCCGACAGAGCTCATTCGATCAAAAGCTCTTTCGCTGTTACTGTGTGCGCCCATTCGCCCGATACACCTTTTACTCAGTCGATCATTTGTTCTTGATTTACACGAACTCAGCCTCTAATAATCTTGTTCATATCATTTCAGGTATACCAGGATCGAAAATCATCAAGTTTCAACCGTGGAATCATCAAAAACCTAACCTGATTTAGGATTTTAGGGTTTTTGTAATCGCCTGTTAAATAGATGGTCAAAATGACATCTAAATCACATGATTCATGTTTTAAACTTGTTAGTCGGTGGTTTCTGAAATGGATGGATTCAAATCTGTGACGAAGAACAACATTTGTGCACACTTGGATCTCGACACTCCGAACGCCAAGCACTACACTAAGATTATTTCCTTTCTCAGGCGTTCGAGGATCTTTGCTGCTATATCTACTGTGCATGTGCCATATCGTTCTCATCAGCAAGACTTCTGGGCTTCTTCAGATATTGATTGTGAGGCTGAACCTCCTGTTATTAGAGGCAGAGTGCTGGGACATGATGTTGTTGTGTCGGCTGAGCACATCAGGAGGGTTTGTGGTTTCTAGGATACACCTGATCAGCCATATCTGCTGGACCGTTATCTAGTTCATGGTTGCTTTATGAGGTGCAAGTACGAAGGAGATCTCGAAGCTGGAATCCTCAACAAAGCCTTTATGAGTCCACAGTTCAAGTATCTCGCACACGTACTGATTCACTATCTTGGATCCAGGAGGGGAGGATTCGATGACATGCGGGAGACTATTCAGTGTGCTTTTGTCGCCCTGGTGCTGAACAGACCATTCAACTTCTCTAAGATGGCTTTCTCTCATATGAAGGAGAATGTGACTCTGAAGGGAGACAAGAAGTTTCTGATGTATCCAAGGTTTCTGCAGCAGTTGATCAAGCTGGAACATATGAATGACCTCACCCTCAACAGGGTGATGTCATAAAGAGGCAAGGAGAGGAAACCAGCATCTCGATCTTTATTTGGTCATCTCTCTAGGCCAGATTACAGAGCTCCTGTTGGTCGTAGATGGAGACATGATGATTCTGACTCAGAGGTTGAGGATATTATTGTACCTGATGATGGTGCAGATGATGATGATGATGAAGGTGCCGGTGGTGCTGGGGAAGGTGTGATTGGTGATGGTGGTGCAGGTGCAGGTGCAAGTGGTGCTGGTGATGCAGGTGTGAGCACTGTGGTCATGAGCACAGTTGATGAGACTTCTGTTGCACAGTTTAGCCTGGTTGAGACCATTGATGTGACTCCTGGTGAAGGATTTAGCACCTCTGTAGCTACAGAAGAGGAGGTTGATGTCGATTCACTGATGGAGCTGGATTTCTTGATTACTACTACCTCCACAGTGTCTATTCCTCTTGATACTCCAATCACTCAATCTGCAGAAGGTGAAGATGAGTCAGAGGACTCAAGTGAAGATGAAGGTGAAGCAGGTGATGGTGATGGAGATGGTTCTGATTCGGAAGAGACACAGGATGATGAGTTTGAGAAAGTGATGGAAGGAGGAAAGATGGTGATGAGAAAGAGAAAGAGGAGTGAGGAGGAGATAGAAGAGATTACTAATCCATCTTTCATTCCAGAGTTTGATATACCCTCACCTCCTCGGTCTTCTGCTCCTGCTACTACTGCTGCTGTTCTGTCTACATCTTCCAGAGCCAGGAGAGGAAAGAGATCAAGGTTCTCTTTTCAGAGGAGGTCAGAACTGACAACAGTTGCAACAACTACTGTTACATCAGTAGCAGCTGTTTCAGTTTCTTCACTGACCAGGTCAAGGGCAACTCATGTTCATGCCACTACTGCCCCTCTGATCACCTTTGTGTCTCAAGCCCCTATTTTTACTGATGCATCTGCTGGTCCCTCCATCTCACGGGCTGATATGTCTATACCTACTGTTTCAGTGTTTGATCAGTTGAGCACACTGAACAGTATGGTACTTCGATTGATGGAGAGGAGCCTAGAGCAGGAGAAGAAGAAGAACAAAGAGCAGGAGTTAGTTATTGTCCAGCTCACCAAGAGGGTAGAAGAGCAGGATACTCTGCTTCTTCAGGCTGCTGATCAGAGGGCTGATCTCCGTGCTCGTTCTGCTCAACAAGAGCAGCAGCTGCTGACATATATTGACGAACATCATTAGTTGGCATTAACTGTCACTGATTTCAGAGATCGGATACTGTCCTTGGAGACTGAGAATGCTAGACTAGCAGATCAGATTGACAGTCTCAAGGATAGTACTCCCAGGATTGAAGGCTCTGCTGCTCGTTCCGATGAATCAGACAAGGAGGAAGATGAAGAAGAAGAAGAGTCTGAGGAGGAACAGGTGGACTATGAAGACTCAGATAAAGATGATGAGTCTGATGATGAGGGTAAGGACGGATCTGGGAGTGGGCCTTCTGATTCATCTAGTACTGATGATGATGATGACGATAATGATCAAGCCCCTTCTACATCGGAGATCCGGTCCAAGAAGGCTAATGATAAGAAGAAACAGGCTCCTCCTCCTTCGTCTCCCTCAAAGACAGCTGAACCTGAAGCAACTGAGGAAGTAGAAGTTGTGCCTGTGAGACGTCAGCTGGACGAGACTCTCACTATGATTCTAGACGCTCAAGGCATTATACAGCACTCAGTTAGCTACGACAAGGAGGAGGGAGAGATCATTCACTGTCTTACTAAGGAACAAATAGCTGAGCTATTCAGGTTAAATCCTGACGAGGTTATCACTGACGATACCTCTGTTCCTGTTTTTGATGAGACAACTCCAGAACCTTTTGATGACATTGACGAGGTTATTCTGGAGGATATTACAGATGAGGAGTACCCAAAGTACACATCGGCTGAAGATGAGCTGCCTACTTTTACTGACCAGTTTGATCAAGCTACAGAGGATCTTCTGGTCAGGTAATTGGAAGAACAGGTTGAAGCCAGCAAGTCTGAAGCCGATGATCAGAAGAAAAGGAAAGAAGAGTGGGCGGCCTATTGGGAGGTCCTGAAGAAACAGAGTACTGAGAAGATGCCAGCTACTCACAAGAAGGTTTACAGGACTAAAGGCTATAAGGATGGAGGTCAAATTCTTAGCTGGGCATACTTCCACGACCTTGGATGTTATGCAGTGAAAAGAGAGAGGAATTGTAGGATCAGATGTTCTCATTTGATCAATAGCAGCGGAATTCAACGATGAATTAGCTCAATATTAGCAAGAACAAAGTTAATTCAATCAAACAGTAAAGCACAAGTTTGTTATAGAAAGAGAATTTCTGCAAAAGGAATAATTCTTTCAATCACAATAACTTCGTTAATGAATTCAATGTGTCAACTGCCCTAATATAGAAGCAGTGACGTCTGATGATGTCACAAGATGTTGACATCTAACAGACAAAATATAACTACTGAAAATAACTAAACAACTGAAAGAAGACTACAACATCTAATGAGTAAACTACTCATCAGACTTTTTACAAGTATTGAAAGGAAACTGCTGAAGACTAAACTAAACACCACAACAGCTGAAAGCAAACACTTCAGCTGTTGTGAACAACGTCTGAAGACTTGTTCTTCAGAACTTGTAACTCTTCAGATCTTCTCTTCAACAGTTGTTTGTCTTCAGCCTTTGTGTTCTTTTTCAGTTGTTGTGAGCCTGTGGGACTTAGAGGATTTTCTGATCAGGCTCATTGGTTCTTTTGGTCCAACAAACTCCCCCTGAACCAATGCAGCCAAAACCTCTAATTATTAGTTGTCCCACTTATTTTTGATTTTCCAGGCATAAAGATGTGTCTTTTTCCTTAGAGATTAGCTTCTAAGATGACCAATTAAGTGTAGACCTGGATGACAGCAGCTGCAGAAAATCTAACAGTTGAAGAATGAGAAAGAACTCCAATTGGGGAATGGACTAAGAGTTGTTGCCTCTCTCATTGAAGCTACTGCCCATGCACAAGTTTGAAAGATTATCTGACATAGGCTTCCAGAAGAACTACTTGATCTTCAATGGTTAGTTGCTCTGGCTCACCTTCAAAAAAGAACTCAGGTCCATAGTATTCAGAGAGATACCTGCATGTGGACCCATTGTGCAATTCAATCCTTGTGATTTCTCTGTATACGAATTCATCTGGATGTTTTCCTTCAAGGAATAGTTGTAGCTCATTCTTCTTTACCCCTTCCATCCTTTTGTATACCAGCCCCTTCTTGATCATTTTGTTTTCCAATAACTTAGAAGCTGGCATCTTAGCATTGTGGAACTTTTTAAAATCATCAATGATTTCCCAAGGGTCCATCACAAACCCAGCCATAATGTCAGCACTTATCACCCTTTTGATTCTTCCTCTGTATTCTTGTGGAATGTTTCGTGTGTGTATCCTGTGTTGCACCCTTGGGTCAGGCCATACCCGGATTACATCTTTCCTGTACTGGAAGGTATGCCTTAGTGCAAACAGTCTTTGTGCTTCCTTTCTCATGACTGTTAGTGAAGAAGTCTGAGGGTAATCTTTGTCTACCAATCTTAGAATCTTGTCATCATATACTCTCTGTCTTTCCTCTTCTTCTATCTTTACCTTCACAGCTTCCATCTGAGATTCAGGTGTCATCTTTGGATGTTGTCCAAACACCAAAGGCTTTTCAGGAATGTAGTTGGCAGGCAATGTTACTACTTTCTTTTGAACAACCAATTCTGAACCAGTTTTTGATGATTCAGGTTTATGAACTTTTGCTTTAATTACCGTGGAGATGGGAAGCCTGTCTTCCTCATCAGACTCCTCCTCTTCTTGAATCCTTAAGACTCTCCTCTTCTTAGGAGGAGCACCAACATCAACAACTTGAGCAGAGGTTACTTGTTCAATTTCTTTCTCAGCACTTTTCTCTACATTAACTTGCTCAACCTCCTTCTCAGCAACAGTAGCAACCTCAGCATGTTTATTCTTCTTTTGTATCTTGTATGTAACTTGAATAGCTGGAGACCTTTCAACTGGAGACCTTTCAGATACATTATCTTCATCTTCTTTTCTTTGCCTTTTAGAAGCTGAAGCTGAAGCTGTAACTGAGTTTGTTCCTAACTCCCCCTTTTTGGCTGCAGGGGAAGAAGGAGTGTGAATAGAAGTAAGCTTGGCAGCCACAGCAGCATCTACCATTTGCTGTATTTGAGATTGTGAGGGTAGCCTCTCATCAAGGGCTTGAGTTATGATGTTCTTTAGTAAGGGAGTGATGGGAGGGATAATTGTGAGAAGGACAGCAGCTAATGCCTCTGGGGGGCTAGAACCCAAAGGATTAGTGCCTGAAGCAGAGGCTGGTGGCTTGTTAAATTGTGGAATAGAGGAGGAAGTGTTTGGGTGACCTTCAAGATTAGAAGGTGCCATCTGTGGGGTAATAGGGGAAGATGGTCTTTTGTCCTTGGACATCTTGGTGAGTAGCTCATTGAGCCTACAGACCTCAGCCTCAAGGAGTTTGTTCTGTTGCAGAACATCAGCAAGGGTCCTTTGGTCATCAGTAGCCTTGGCTAAATCATCTGACCTCCTGATAGTATCAGGATCTACCTGAGTTGAGTGTGGCTCAACATGCTCAGGTGCCCCTTTTTCTTGGAACTGGGGACTTCCAACCTCAGGGGTAATCCCTTCATCAGTTGTTGCCTCTGCCAGGGTCTTAGCTATGTTACTACTATCAATCACCCCAAATGATGGAAGTGAAGAAGTAGCAGCCCTGTCAGATATCAGAATCTCTCTTTCCACACTAGGAGATCTGATTTGGTAGTCAAAGTCCTGTGGGTTATCAGAGACACTTTGATCCTCCCCCTCAATGTGGGAGTTAATACCAGTAGTGATAGGTGTCTGGGTGGGGATAGGAGTGTTCAACTGATCCAGGATTTGTTCAATAACAAAAGTTGGGCTGTGTTGGGTGGTTTCCATAGGATTTGGCTGTGAAGCAGAATGCACCCGGGGAGAGTGGTGTTGTTCAATAGAAACCTTTTCAACTGAAAGAGGTTCTAGAAATGTGTCTGCCCCTTCAATGGTTGCACCAAGTTCCTGTTGAGAGGAATCCTGGGCGGTTTGAGCTGGTGGAGTCTGATGGACCACTGGTTGACTACTCCCAGTGGCCATATCATGCCTTGGTGAGGCATGGGCAGACTCAGGGGACTCATTTCCCTGAGCAGCCTTTTTGGGCTTTTTGGATTTTGGTTTGGTGGGGACTTTAGATTTGGATGTAGAAGTGGAGACTGTGGGTTCCCTCTGCTTGGGTTTTAGCTTTCGGGCAGCCTCTTTGAGAGTGGGGTTGGTGTTGTGTCGGGAATATACCTCCAGTAGAACAGCTGGAGCAGAGATCCCCTGACCAACAAGGCCATTGTGCTGTAACTGTTTTTCTATGATGGCCATGATAAATCGTGGATAAAGTAGCCATCTAGAAGAAACAGGCTTACCAGCATGTTCAGTTAATTCTGAAAACAATATTTGTGAAAAGTTTAGTTTTTGAGATTCCAGAATTGAATACAATACCTGTTGCCACCTGGAGGACATTTGGTCCCATGAGGAAGATTTCGGAGCCAAGCAAATGTTGATCATATGAAATATCAGACGCTCCGGATCATTGAAATTCTTTTTGTACAGAGTTGAATCACTTAGGTCACCTTGGTATTCATGACTTGTGAAACAGAGGTCAAGTTGGTTCTTTGGGAAGTGAGTGATTAAGTTCGCATAATCAAGTTGGAGAACCTCCCTTAGTTCAGCTGGACTGATGTGCACATTATGACCATTTACTATTGAACGAAGAGATATCACACCAGTACCGATGTTGATGAGCTCGACATTCATCCAAAATTGATGAATGGATTCAACATGAAGTGTGGGATTTATGAGAAAGGCGGTTTGGAATTGGGATGCATTCATTAAGTCAACTGCTTCATCAAACTTGGACCAGAAAGGAGATTTGGTGAGGTAGGCGACAGAGTTATGACGAGGTTTAAGGTTCATGGTTGCCATGGAAGCAGAGACTTGAGAGGGAAGATAGGTTTTTGAAAAAGGTTTAAAGTTCTGAGAAAGTGATAATGAAACAACTGAAGAAAGTTTGAGTTAAATAGAGAAAACAGCAGAGGTTGAAACATCTGAAGAGTAAAGGTACTCATCAGCTGTTGTCGACAGATTTTGTTCATCAGTTGTTTTCAGCAGTTGCTCATCAGGCGTTGTGAAAAATATGTTCATCAGAACTTGTGAACAGAATTTGTTCATCAGAACTTGTGAACATAATTTGTTCATCAGGCTTTTGTGATAGATTGGTTCATCAGAACTTGTGAACAGAAGTTGTTCATCAGCATTTGTGAAAAATATTTGACCTTCAGTACTTAGTGAATCAACACCCATCAGTACTTGTAACTTAGAGTATTGATAAAGGTCATATCTGTCCTTGAATCAGTACTTCTGATATTTATCAGTATTTACTGAAAATATCAAAAAGTTCAAGGTGAATAAAGAAAATTTTATTGTTAATAGAAAATGTAATATTTTTGGATTTTTGAAAATTGAAAGTTTATATGTGGAAAAACCAATCTATTCAAGTTGCAGCATACCAAGCCTTAGAACTAAATTTTGAAAAGTGGAGGTGTCTAAGGGCTTAGTAAAGATGTCTGCAAGCTCATCAGCACTAGGAACAAACTTTGGATCAATCAGACCCTTTTCAAAACAATCTCTTATAAAATGGTGTCTGATCTCAATATGTTTGGTCCTAGAGTGCTGAACTGGATTCTTGACAATACAAAGAGCTGAGGCACTATCCATTAACAATGGTGTCTTAGACTCTTTGATGCCATAATCCAAGAGTTGAGTCTGAAGCCAGAGAATTTGTGAAGTACAACTTGCAGCAGCAATGTACTCGGCTTCAGCAGTGGAAGTGGCCACAGATGTTTGTTTCTTACTTTGCCAAGAAACCAAGCAGTTTCCTAGAAACTGACAACCACCAGAGGTTGATTTTCAGGTAAGTTTGCAACCTGCATAGTCACTATCAGAGAAAGCAACCAGCTTGCAGGAATGCCCATTGGAGTACCAAATTCCCAGAGATTGAGTGCCCTGCAAGTATCTGAAAATTCTTTTCACAGCAATTAAATGAGATTCTTTAGGTGTAGCCTGAAATCTAGCACAAACACATGTAGCAAACATAATGTCTGGCCTAGATGCTGTGAGATACATCAAAGACCCAATCATACATCTATAAAGAGTTTCATCAACTGATTTACCTTTCAAATCTGCATCAAGTTGTGTGGTGCTGCTCATGGGGTTAGAACATGGTTTACAGTTTTGCAAATCAAATTTCTTTAACAAATCTTTTGTGTATTTGGCTTGATGAATGAAAATGCCATCAATACTTTGTTTGATTTGAAGACCCAAGAAAAACTGTAATTCCCCCATGGCACTCATTTCAAAATGTTTGGTCATTAACTCAGTAAACTCAGCACACAACTTTGGATCAGATGAAGCAAAAATGATGTCATCAACATAAATTTGAACAAGAAGCTTATGCTGTCCTACTTTCTGTATGAACAAAGTTTTATCAATGGAGCCTCTAGTGAAATTATTTTTAAGAAGAAAAGTGGATAGAGTGTCATACCAGGCTCTAGGTGCTTGTTTCAGCCCATAAAGAGCTTTATCAAGCTTGTACACCCAATCCGGATGTTTATTGTCCTCAAAACCTGGTGGTTGACACACATACACTTCCTCTTTTATTTTACCATATAAGAAAGCACTTTTGACATCCATTTGAAAAACTTTTAATTTATGTAAGGCAGCATATGCTAAAAACAATCTAATTGCTTCCAGTCTAGCTACAGGGGCAAAGGTCTCATCATAATCAATACCTTCTTCCTGAGAGAACCCCTGTACTACCAGTCTGGCCTTGTTCTTAACTATTTGACCATTTTCATCTGTTTTGTTCCTAAACACCCATTTAGTGCCTATTGCACACTTACCTTGGGGTAAAGGAACCAGCTCCCAGACTTGTTGTTTCTTGAACTGCAACAACTCCAACTGCATAGCTTCCACCCAGCCATTGTCTTTGAGTGCAGTGTGATAGTTCTTTGGCTCTTGTTGACTGACAAATAAGGCAAAGAGACAAAATTTTGATAATTGACTTCTTGTTGAAACACCTGCAGAAATATCACCAAGAATTTGAGATAATGGATGATCCTTCAGTTCTTGATATGGAATAATGTCACAACCCAACCAGGGGGCTTGACTAACGATTGATTCAAAACACAAAGTAGCGGAAGACAAAATGAATATATTACAATTTAACCAAAGGTTTAGACTAAGTATCTAATTTGTTTACAACAAATCTAAAATGTGATTTAACTAATGGGAGATTCTCTAGAGATATTGGGTCCATCCAGGCATCAGCACACTATATTAATCTTTAGCCAAGTTCTTCTGTTTTACATCCAGTATTCCTGTTCTAGCAACCAAGTATCCGAGCCATACCTGTTTCTAATTACCTGAAAGACATGCTAAAATACGTCAACTATAAAGTTGGTGAGCTCATGAGTTTTAGTTTACAGACACAATCATAAATAGCATGTGATAATTCAAAAACAATACAACCAACCCTGTGCCATGCCGAGCGTTTGCCTCTTATAATGCTAGCCCGTATCATGACATTTTAATCTACTTCCCATTCCGAGACCCGTTCCTGCCCTCGGTGTAAATGTGTCAAAGCGAATATATGCCACAACGGTTGACATTAACCTCAGTGGGGTTTCAACCCTATTTTTATAAGGCCACCCTTTCGGGCCACTGTGCGTGGGGGATTCCCCAAGTAGTACTACCCATATACCCACCGGCTCTCCTCCGGAGTTAATGGCTGTAAATTATGTTTAATGTCTAGGGGAAGCAATTATATTTGAAACGGACGTTCATTATCACATAAATATAAATTTATAAACGGTTTTTGGAGCATGCTTTCAGTATCCCAAAACAGTAAAAGAAAAGGGATCACATGAACTCACCTGGTTGCTTTAACTGGTTCCTTTTGTTCCTGTACAAACATGTCATTGTGCCACTGTGCATGATTTGCTATGTTCCCAGTGCTATCATCAAAGCAAGTTCCTATTTGTATTCATCTATACATGTATAAGTTGCAGGTTTCATACATTATAGTTGTTGATTGTGGTTGAGCTCTTTGGGTTTATATGTTTAATGTTTACTAGTTTAAAGTTTCCTTGTATTTTGTATTTAGTGAACTCTTACAATTCAATTGTACATATAAGGTATGTGGAATGTTATTATTAATTAATGTTTAATATAACTACATCATATATATCTATGTAACTAGTATTTTTGCAATTTCTAAGATGATTCAGTTTTATTGTGATAACTTCTCAAGTTTTAAAGTTGACTCATGCTTGTGCGTTTAAGAGAAAATAGATATCCAAATTTGTTTAAGTCTATTAGTAGAAATGATACTTTATTAATACTAATAGTTGATGTAATACATATGGTACATAAGGTAACAAGAATAGTATAAAGTTATAATAATGTGTTCACCAGCTTTTAAACATTATAGATAATTAACAGGAATTTCACATAAAATAACATATTAACAATTAACATTAGTATCCAAGATGTTATATATATTGTAGTCAATATTTATACCAACTATTATATTTGTTATAAAGGTTGTATAAAAGAATGTTTAAACTTATACATAATTAGATTTCTATGTGTAAATTGAATTATAAATTCTTAGATGTAACCATCATCAATTATAATAATGACAAAAATACTGATTTCACTAACAATATTAATGGCATTACTATTTTTACGACTAAAATATATGAGCAATATAATATCATATGTTAGGGTAAATTATTATGTTTTTAATAGGTTTTATTATTTGTAATTATTGAGTTAAAAATTCATAATATTGTTGAGTTAGATTACTCTTAACATGATAAATATATATTATAGTAAAAACCTTAAATAATCTTAAAAGAGTAGCAAGTGATAATGTTAATGTTGATATAAATAATAGTAATACCTATAAAAATAAATCGTCTTAATATGAATTCAAGCAAATTCGTGATCAAATTAACATTAATATGAGATAAGTACATTGTGTAAAATCATATTATTGTCAAGTCAAACACCTTAGTTAGATTTCAAATTGTCTAACACTAAAATATATAGTGTAGGTATACACATTAATCTTGTTAACTTCAATATAATTTAAGTTTTGTTTACCCATAGATGTATAAAATCCATTGTTAACATGTTGAATTAATCATATCTATAAATATATAATCTTACATAAACTATTATTGTATATTATTCTATGGATAGTATGCGTATGTATATGTAAATTTAATGATTTAATACCTACTTGAAATAATATATTTACCATACACATTCATTGAGTTTTAAATTTATAATATTTTATTTAATTTAAGTTTCTAAACAAATTATCATAATCTATGTAACCAGTTTCATATAACTTCTAATATGTTTCCATATTAGATATCAAAACTTGTATTAACCATTTAACTTGTATTTATCATATATAAATGTACATATATATTGCAATTGATCACCTTAACACATTGTAAAATTTATTATGTTTAACTAATGATTCTAACCTTCAAAGTCTTATTATGATTAAACAATTACATGGTTTAAAATCTATAAAATTCATTCAAATTAAACTCAAATCATATATATCACATATACAAAATTATAAACCATATTCATTAGTCAAGTATTGACATATTTAGCAAATGTATAAATATTTATTTACATATTTTTGTGTAAGTATCTTAAGTATATTATTTTTATAAATCACTCATGTATAGCTATATTTATTTACGTATACGTCTCCGAATCTCTAACAAAAATCACACACGATACATGGTTTCGTTAAACATTTCTATTATTAACAAATTATTATGAACCACTATTTATCCTATTTAACCCAAATGCTCAACCACTTTAATTTATTTGTTTAAACACATCAACCATACGTTAAAAGATAATGGCGTGCGGTTTTACCTTCCCACTCGTTCGCTTCACGTATCCAATTGGATTAAATTATTCGTACGTTTGTTTCATAAGTCGAACATGTTTCTAAACTCGTTTTTACGTAACGAATACAACCGAGCGCTTAGTTTTTAGCTGTTAACTAAGGCTGACCGGATTTGACTGGTCCAACTCGTGTTGACTTTTGTTGACCGTAGCTTGGAACACACTAAAACCCTAATCTCTATCGCCTCAAATCTCCGAGCACCCCTGTTGACGTGGTGGCTGCTTCACCGTCACTAGCCACCTTGTCCGGACCATTACCGCCACTAGAACCATCACCTACACACACTTTTAACATAAAACTTTAAAGGAATCCACTTGCATGTATAGATCGAGTATTGTAGAGTTGTGTTACCTTCGGTTTTTAGTTATAGTGGAGGTAGCCGAACCCGAACAGCCTCCAGCCGCTGCTGCATGTGGCTTTCGTTGACCTGGTGCTCACTTCACCACCATCGACAGCCTATAGAAGCTTCTTTGATTGGCTGTAAAGAGAGGAATGGCCGTCACCCTAGCACCGCCGCAAGATTAACCACCACCACAAGAGCCTTATGCGTATCACTTGCCTTTGTCGGAACCCTAGCCGCCACCATCCTAAGCTGCTGCCGGAGCCGTAAAAGCCACTGCATGTGGTGTTTTTGGTCGCCTACCATCTTCTAACGCACGTT
This sequence comes from Mikania micrantha, assembly GCA_009363875.1. NCBI lineage: Eukaryota > Viridiplantae > Streptophyta > Magnoliopsida > Asterales > Asteraceae > Mikania > Mikania micrantha. The sequence continues at coordinate 119,560,596 of CM018691.1, read as the reverse complement.
CCCGGTCCACAACGCCACCCTAAGTTCCTTGTCGCCGGCGGTTAGGTTGAAACCCTAGCCGCCAGTAGCCTTCTCGGTCCTTTTCCCCTTCCTTAGAGGTGGTTTCTATCGATGGTCAAGAAGAAACTATTGTAGAGAGCGAAGAGAGGGATTCGATGATGTTACTGGCTCATTCACCGCCGCGGCTCCGCCTTAGCTCCGCCGCAGCTCCGCCCTGGCACCACCGCCGTGGCTCTCTCTCTCTCTCTCTCGATGGATTTGAATGGCTGAATACACACACAAAATGTGTGTGCGGCTGAAGTATAGAAAGAAAAGAAAAGGGTTTACCACCCTTTTATATTTAGGGTAAATCCTAGGGTTTAAAACGCGTATCTTGCTCGTAGCGCGGTCGTATTTCGTTTCTGTTTAATATTTCTAGCCCGACACTTTCTAACCTTCTCAAAATACTTAAAAAAAAATATTATTAAAATGATTATTTCGTTTTGTTATATTAAATTTGTTTACTTAATTAAATTAAAAAGCGTTAATATCGCGTACGCGACGTATTTGACTGATCTAATTATTTTCTCGTTTCGAAATACATTCTTACATTTTTAATATTGTAAATATTTTTAAATAGGCATTTATCAAGGCTATTTATCTCAGCTCGGGAGTCTGAACGTTTAATTAGTTAATACCGGTGTTCACACATTAAGTTCTGTTTAAGATCCTTAATAGGCCTAATTGGGCCTAAGTTTCTTATTGGGCTTTCAATTGGCCTATTTGGGCCTTCACATCTTATTGAGCCTTTATATCTTATTGGGCCATATTATCTAATTACAATTTAATGTTTAAGTTTGTTGGGATTTATTACTGTTGTTACATTCTCCCCAACTTAAAAGAATTTCGTCCTCGAAATTAGCTGTTACTATGGTTTAACATTTTCGGATAGTTATAAATATTTCTTGAGCATCTTTTCTTAAAACTTAATTTGGTTTATCATTTTCTAAGTAGCACCATGATCTAGTCCATCCTAAGGGGTTACCCCTAAGCTTAATAAGCATACATTTTTACTTAATATTGCATAAGGTGTTAACACAGCTTCTGATTATTATAAGCACTAAAGCCTAACAAGAATTGTTAGCCAATGTGTGTTACAGTTAAACCATTCATAAGGCTATCATATAAAAATTTCACATAGATAGAGTTTATTTGCATTATAAATGTTTTATAGGTTACCAAGTTAGATTCTATTTTTCCCACATGTTTCATTACACATCCGATGCATCAATAGATTCCAAAACCTGATCACTTGGATCTTGTTTCCAAACATAATGTTCCATCTTACACTGAATGTAACCAATAGGTGTCAAGGCTTATAGTTCCTTGATTATGTATCTGAATAAAATGTTTCTTACAACATAAACATAGCAATCAAGCATACATGTTATTCGTTTAATGATTCATCTTGGTTATTATTAAAATTATGACATTTGGCACAATATTGTATATAATGTAAATTTACTTGTATTCTTGGTTACCTTCTTTTCTACTATAAATTTATGATTTCTTATCTAAGTCTACAATTTTATTCAATGATAAACATATCTTCGGTTTCTAAAACCAATAAAGGGAAAGTAACCACTTCAAGTAAACAAAGTCTAACATATCATTTAACAAGTACTAAGGTGTAACCGATATATTTCAAGTAGTTCAGTTAAGATAGGAACAAAATTATGATCATATCCACAATGTAACAATCATGTTTTATGTTGAATTTAACCAAAGTCTTACATGTATACAATTGGAGTTGTTGATCTAAGTCTAGATTATTCAAAGAATAGGCTCATGCGTGATTACAACAATACTAATAAAGGAAGCTATTGATCCTTGTCTAGGTAGGGAAGGAGTAAATCCTAATATGATAACTAGGATATTAAAAATATGAATTTAAGGATTTTTATTGACATGCATGCGCCAAGATACCTTTACAATACGCAGATTATTTTACGTTGGGAGTTTATTCGCTAAGGCTCCTGACTGTAGTCTGAGGTAAATTTGGGAGATCGATAGAATACTTGTACTTAAGGTTCTCATAAACTTCCAATGGATAAGTTAGCAAGGATACATAGGTTAGATTTCAACTAGATTCTATTAAGTTAGGTTCGTAAAGGCTTTGACTCACTGTTTGTGTCCGGTCATTACTCTGAATTATTTCAAGGATTTACAACAATTACAGCTTCATACGAAGTCTTTCAAAATAGAATCAAAGGACAAATCATTATTCGGGAGGAGGGCATCATCTTGTTTGAATATGTCAAACTTTCTGATCATCCGGTTTGGAATATAAGAATCATAGATGCAAAGATTTAAGGAAACTTTCGTCCTTACCATGACAAGTCGAGGGATGGCTTTTTGAATATTTTCCTAATAGAATGATTATATGTTGGGTATTCTTGAACACTAATAGTATGTGATGGTATAAAAGAACAAATAGCGTATTTATAATACGTTCAGGACGCATGCAAACGAACTGACAAAGTTCCTTTGTTCTAGGGTGGTTATGATTTGACTTCTTTCAATAAGTCATTCCAAGTAATCATTTCAACACGCATCACCCTAACGATGGCTTTTTGAAACAAAACCTCAATTAGGTGCCTTAAGAAATTGAGTCATTGAATTCTCATTGACAATTCTATGAATGTTCCCACTTTTGACGAACAAATGGATATGATTTTCCTATATGACACTATCTTTTCCATTGTCACATTGTCTATTATTTATCCAATTTGCTATTGATAAGCGAAGTAATGAGATGCAAAAGTACAGATTGTTGTTGGCTTCGCCGTAGATCTGACAAATAATTATTTTATCGTTTTGCGTAATCGATAGAATGTTCTATATTTCTTCCTTCACATTATGTATATGACCACAACTTCACTGTGTCAATGCATTGGTCATTGGTTCCATTTCTTATTCCCCTTGACTGAATGCTCTACTTCATCCTATAAGTTATAGCCTACTAATTTCTTGTCGTGTTAAGATTTTCGACGTATCTCTTTGTCATGAACACTCTTGGTGTACATATTTTATTTATCCTACGTCTTGAAGTGATGAAAGGTGCATTAGGCTTGAACGATTATCTTCACTGGTTATCCTTAAATCTAACAAAGATTTTCATTGTTGTGCTCTTTGAGGCTGACTTTTCGCAAATGATTTTTAACTTTTATGCTACCTCTTTGTAGCTTGTCTTCTTGCAATTTAATACATCATATCTCTCTTAAGGTTGATCCTTCTATTTTACTTCCCTACAGTCCTTCCATACTGCTTAATCCTGATAACGAAACTATTTTGTTCAGATGACAATCTAGATTAGTTTTCCTTTTTGCTAATTCACTTCATTATCTCTTGATGATGTTTGTAAGAGTGAATTTCGATGTAGATCCACCCAATGATTAAAATCTCCAAAGTGCCCAAACTCTTCAATTTCAAGATATCCCTTCCTGCACTATGGAGTGGTCGGTATTAACTAGTGTCTTTCGTGTAACTACTCATGAGTTCGGCTTGTTGAAATTTTATAAGTTATATACCATGAGAATTCTTCTGCTTTTTATATTTCTGTTTAAATGTTTTAGTTGTTATACTACTTGTCATAACACTCTACAATAACACTATCCCAATGTACCGAACATAGTTTATATATAGGGCATACGTAGAGTCAGGCTACCTGCCTTATCAGCCGCCAGCCCACCACTGTTTCGATATATTACGATAGTGTTCTTGCCGAATGTCTTTGACTGTAGATATATTAGTAAACACTTATTAACTAAACAATTTCCTCTATCATACTACACATGTTCATAAGATTCACATTGATGTTATGATGCAAATATTATTTCCTGCAGTTGGTCTTCAATGCTTCTCAAAACATTTATTGGCACTATAAAATCTTCTAATCTAAGATTAAATCCTTCACCATTTAATTTTTCACTTCTTCTATTTCCAATAAACATCGATTCTAACTGTTTGAAGCTCGTCTTTTCCTCTTGATATTAATTACCTTCCTTCACCTTGCTATAACTTGGTAGCTGGTACTGATCATCGTATATCAATGCGCATGGAGGTCTCATTTGCCAAAACTATGAAATTTCTTCAAGAGATAATAGGATGTCTCGTTCAATCTTATCTATGGTCTTTGATATACCGTACACAAAATGTCCTTCGCGTATTCCCTTTTACCTTGCAATCAAAGAAATATCTTGATCACTCTCACTATCAATAGGAACACATTCTTCTCTTGACAATCATACCTTCACAATTTATGTTTCCGGCCTTCAGCTTCATGTTCCATCTATTATATTCACTAGGTGGAGCTCCTTTAGGGATTTACAAATTGTTCGCATATGACGTCGTTATTGGGTTTAGCATCAGGGGTTCGATCGAAGGATTCAATAGAAAAGAGTTTCAATGTTGAAACGGTTTGCTTAAGAAATATCATTTTCTGGAACAGAATTTCGAGTGATAGAATAAATTAAAATTTATATTGAAGGTTCACATTCTCGCTGTGTGAACTAAGGAATTACCTTTCACAGCATATAATTCTAATACTTCTACTTTAGTTATCAAGAATTTGGGTATGGTTAAGTTAAAGGAGTGTTCATTAGAGTTGCAAATAGAATAAATCATTGATGAAAGTTTGGAGATCGAAGATGAACTATTAAGGATAATAGGAATAGTAATCACAGACAATAATGGTCGTTGATTATTAAAGGTGACTAACCTAATGTTGATATGAGAAATGATGAAATGAAGAGTTTCTCAAGTTTTTACGTATGATAATCCGAATCTGAAGGGAGTATGTGTCACAATACTTTGATGTCATCACCTGCTTTCTCCTGGGTCTTTGTGATTTTTCACTCACTCATGTAATCTTGTAGTCAGTTGAGGAGTAGTCATCGTTGATAGTTAAAATCAAACTTCTGTGGCTATATATAAATTCGATAAAGAAGTACAAAGGAGTTTTGAAGTTTATAGAATAAAATCAAAAGATTCTTGGACGCCTTAAAGGATTGGAAGTCGACGACATAAGTACCTTGATAACAAAGAGGTCATGATTCCCCTAATATTTGAGGTAAAAAGAAGACAAGAATCCGGGAACGCCGTTTCCAATAGGATAGAATGAATGAAGAGAAGATATCGTACCATAAAATCACCGTTGACCTCTTGTGACTTAAATCCTATGCTCAGCTCCCATTGTCAACTAATGTTTGTTTCAGTAATCATTAACATAACAAGTATTTATACGTATATACATAAACATTATGTTCAAATTTAATTTTATGTGTGTCTTAGAACTTCCCATGTAACTTCAAATTCACCATTATGTGTGCACCCATAATCCTGAATTTGATTTACATGTTTGTTCTAGTTTAACCATTCGTGTGCTTCATATGCCTGGGTATTCATGGTCTCACTAGTTTCTATTTGTTTAGGCCCCTAGATTACTCAGGTTAAAGTCTAGGAACTTATCCTAAGGTTCCTAATTCGCTAAAACCTTTGGCTCTGATACCAACCTGTCACAACCCAACCAGGGGGCTTGACTAACGATTGATTCAAAACACAAAGTAGCGGAAGACAAAATGAATATATTACAATTTAACCAAAGGTTTAGACTAAGTATCTAATTTGTTTACAACAAATCTAAAATGTGATTTAACTAATGGGAGATTCTCTAGAGATATTGGGTCCATCCAGGCATCAGCACACTATATTAATCTTTAGCCAAGTTCTTCTGTTTTACATCCAGTATTCCTGTTCTAGCAACCAAGTATCCGAGCCATACCTGTTTCTAATTACCTGAAAGACATGCTAAAATACGTCAACTATAAAGTTGGTGAGCTCATGAGTTTTAGTTTACAGACACAATCATAAATAGCATGTGATAATTCAAAAACAATACAACCAACCCTGTGCCATGCCGAGCGTTTGCCTCTTATAATGCTAGCCCGTATCATGACATTTTAATCTACTTCCCATTCCGAGACCCGTTCCTGCCCTCGGTGTAAATGTGTCAAAGCGAATATATGCCACAACGGTTGACATTAACCTCAGTGGGGTTTCAACCCTATTTTTATAAGGCCACCCTTTCGGGCCACTGTGCGTGGGGGATTCCCCAAGTAGTACTACCCATATACCCACCGGCTCTCCTCCGGAGTTAATGGCTGTAAATTATGTTTAATGTCTAGGGGAAGCAATTATATTTGAAACGGACGTTCATTATCACATAAATATAAATTTATAAACGGTTTTTGGAGCATGCTTTCAGTATCCCAAAACAGTAAAAGAAAAGGGATCACATGAACTCACCTGGTTGCTTTAACTGGTTCCTTTTGTTCCTGTACAAACATGTCATTGTGCCACTGTGCATGATTTGCTATGTTCCCAGTGTTATCATCAAAGCAAGTTCCTATTTGTATTCATCTATACATGTATAAGTTGCAGGTTTCATACATTATAGTTGTTGATTGTGGTTGAGCTCTTTGGGTTTATATGTTTAATGTTTACTAGTTTAAAGTTTCCTTGTATTTTGTATTTAGTGAACTCTTACAATTCAATTGTACATATAAGGTATGTGGAATGTTATTATTAATTAATGTTTAATATAACTACATCATATATATCTATGTAACTAGTATTTTTTGCAATTTCTAAGATGATTCAGTTTTATTGTGATAACTTCTCAAGTTTTAAAGTTGACTCATGCTTGTGCGTTTAAGAGAAAATAGATATCCAAATTTGTTTAAGTCTATTAGTAGAAATGATACTTTATTAATACTAATAGTTGATGTAATACATATGGTACATAAGGTAACAAGAATAGTATAAAGTTATAATAATGTGTTCACCAGCTTTTAAACATTATAGATAATTAACAGGAATTTCACATAAAATAACATATTAACAATTAACATTAGTATCCAAGATGTTATATATATTGTAGTCAATATTTATACCAACTATTATATTTGTTATAAAGGTTGTATAAAAGAATGTTTAAACTTATACATAATTAGATTTCTATGTGTAAATTGAATTATAAATTCTTAGATGTAACCATCATCAATTATAATAATGACAAAAATACTGATTTCACTAACAATATTAATGGCATTACTATTTTTACGACTAAAATATATGAGCAATATAATATCATATGTTAGGGTAAATTATTATGTTTTTAATAGGTTTTATTATTTGTAATTATTGAGTTAAAAATTCATAATATTGTTGAGTTAGATTACTCTTAACATGATAAATATATATTATAGTAAAAACCTTAAATAATCTTAAAGAGTAGCAAGTGATAATGTTAATGTTGATATAAATAATAGTAATACCTATAAAAATAAATCGTCTTAATATGAATTCAAGCAAATTCGTGATCAAATTAACATTAATATGAGATAAGTACATTGTGTAAAATCATATTATTGTCAAGTCAAACACCTTAGTTAGATTTCAAATTGTCTAACACTAAAATATATAGTGTAGGTATACACATTAATCTTGTTAACTTCAATATAATTTAAGTTTTGTTTACCCATAGATGTATAAAATCCATTGTTAACATGTTGAATTAATCATATCTATAAATATATAATCTTACATAAACTATTATTGTATATTATTCTATGGATAGTATGCGTATGTATATGTAAATTTAATGATTTAATACCTACTTGAAATAATATATTTACCATACACATTCATTGAGTTTTAAATTTATAATATTTTATTTAATTTAAGTTTCTAAACAAATTATCATAATCTATGTAACCAGTTTCATATAACTTCTAATATGTTTCCATATTAGATATCAAAACTTGTATTAACCATTTAACTTGTATTTATCATATATAAATGTACATATATATTGCAATTGATCACCTTAACACATTGTAAAATTTATTATGTTTAACTAATGATTCTAACCTTCAAAGTCTTATTATGATTAAACAATTACATGGTTTAAAATCTATAAAATTCATTCAAATTAAACTCAAATCATATATATCACATATACAAAATTATAAACCATATTCATTAGTCAAGTATTGACATATTTAGCAAATGTATAATATTTATTTACATATTTTTGTGTAAGTATCTTAAGTATATTATTTTTATAAATCACTCATGTATAGCTATATTTATTTACGTATACGTCTCCGAATCTCTAACAAAAATCACACACGATACATGGTTTCGTTAAACATTTCTATTATTAACAAATTATTATGAACCACTATTTATCCTATTTAACCCAAATGCTCAACCACTTTAATTTATTTGTTTAAACACATCAACCATACGTTAAAAGATAATGGCGTGCGGTTTTACCTTCCCACTCGTTCGCTTCACGTATCCAATTGGATTAAATTATTCGTACGTTTGTTTCATAAGTCGAACATGTTTCTAAACTCGTTTACGTAACGAATACGAACGACGAGCGCTTAGTTTTTAGCTGTTAACTAAGGCTGACCGGATTTGACTGGTCCAACTCGTGTTGACTTTTGTTGACCGTAGCTTGGAACACACTAAAACCCTAATCTCTATCGCCTCAAATCTCCGAGCACCCCTGTTGACGTGGTGGCTGCTTCACCGTCACTAGCCACCTTGTCCGGACCATTACCGCCACTAGAACCATCACCTACACACACTTTTAACATAAAACTTTAAAGGAATCCACTTGCATGTATAGATCGAGTATTGTAGAGTTGTGTTACCTTCGGTTTTTAGTTATAGTGGAGGTAGCCGAACCCGAACAGCCTCCAGCCGCTGCTGCATGTGGCTTTCGTTGACCTGGTGCTCACTTCACCACCATCGACAGCCTATAGAAGCTTCTTTGATTGGCTGTAAAGAGAGGAATGGCCGTCACCCTAGCACCGCCGCAAGATTAACCACCACCACAAGAGCCTTATGCGTATCACTTGCCTTTGTCGGAACCCTAGCCGCCACCATCCTAAGCTGCTGCCGGAGCCGTAAAAGCCACTGCATGTGGTGTTTTTGGTCGCCTACCATCTTCTAACGCACGTTCCCGGTCCACAACGCCACCCTAAGTTCCTTGTCGCCGGCGGTTAGGTTGAAACCCTAGCCGCCAGTAGCCTTCTCGGTCCTTTTCCCCTTCCTTAGAGGTGGTTTCTATCGATGGTCAAGAAGAAACTATTGTAGAGAGCGAAGAGAGGGATTCGATGATGATGTTACTGGCTCATTCACCGCCGCGGCTCCGCCTTAGCTCCGCCGCAGCTCCGCCCTGGCACCACCGCCGTGGTGGCTCTCTCTCTCTCTCTCTCGATGGATTTGAATGGCTGCTGAATACACACACAAAATGTGTGTGCGGCTGAAGTATAGAAAGAAAAGAAAAGGGTTTACCACCCTTTATATTTAGGGTAAATCCTAGGGTTTAAAACGCGTATCTTGCTCGTAGCGCGGTCGTATTTCGTTTCTGTTTAATATTTCTAGCCCGACACTTTCTAACCTTCTCAAAATACTTAAAAAAAAAATATTATTAAAATGATTATTTCGTTTTGTTATATTAAATTTGTTTACTTAATTAAATTAAAAAGCGTTAATATCGCGTACGCGACGTATTTGACTGATCTAATTATTTTCTCGTTTCGAAATACATTCTTACATTTTTAATATTGTAAATATTTTTAAATAGGCATTTATCAAGGCTATTTATCTCAGCTCGGGAGTCTGAACGTTTAATTAGTTAATACCGGTGTTCACACATTAAGTTCTGTTTAAGATCCTTAATAGGCCTAATTGGGCCTAAGTTTCTTATTGGGCTTTCAATTGGCCTATTTGGGCCTTCACATCTTATTGAGCCTTTATATCTTATTGGGCCATATTATCTAATTACAATTTAATGTTTAAGTTTGTTGGGATTTATTACTGTTGTTAC